>WEKY01022099.1:15378-48149 GCA_013390045.1 Picathartes gymnocephalus
GAGGAGAGGCGAGCTCAGGGATTCCGGGCACCCGAGCAGATGGCAACAGGTTCAGTGGCTGCTCTCACAAGCAGAGGCTCACCCAAGAGGCAGAAGAAAACAGCTCCAAGCCAGGGCTCCAGCAGCAGCAGCGAAAAACTTCTCTCCAGCAGAGCAGCCCCTTCCCGTGTCGTCCTCCGAAACCCCAGTCCCGCTCAGCCTCTGCCCTCGCCTTTTACCAGTCCCCAATTCTCAAGATATTCCTCCACCCCCCTTGGAGAGAAAACTCCCCGACAGAACAGTAAACATAGATAGCCCTCTCCTTAGGCTTAGATATATCCTTTGTTCTTCTTAAGTACTCAGTGATAACGGCCATTTAGCAACTGAATGGAAAAAAATTCTATACTGTTAAAAGGAAACAAAAGGAAAGACAACCCAACCCCCAACACTACCTAAATTTAAGCTCCTGCTTTGTTGAACTGGAGGTTCCTTTATCTGCTGAAAGAAAACTTCAGTAGGTTGTTGAAGGCCACAGTACAACTTAGCTAAATTTTTAAAGAAAGAAAATAGATAAATTTAATACCAAGTGTACTGTCTTTAAAACCATTTCTCAGGTAAGGACAGAGAGCAATGATGCCATCCAAAAATTTGCTAGTTTAAGCACACATGAGTAGACCCAGGTTATAAAGAGATAGTTTAATTTTGGATTTTATTATACCTGAGATCTGCTTTTACAGGGAAAAAATATTTGAGTAGTCTTACTGACCATCAAACTCTTCATTTTCTGTTTTAACTGTACACTTCCTTCCTCAGTGTAACCCCAGATGAGACATCTAGAAGCCCTTGAACAAAACTTAAATTCATCAACACATACAGGGGACAATTTAATACACTGAAACCCTTTGTCCAAATAAGGGCAAAAGAAATACAGCACTTTTCTGAAAGAGTCTGCATCAGAATGGCATTATGAAGAGTCATATTTTCTTTCAGTGATTTCCATTTAACTTTGGATGGGTTTATGACTAAAAACAAACAAACAAACAACTGACAAACAGCCCGTTCTCACTGTAAAACCTCAGTGAGAGAGCTGAAAGCCCAGTGGTGTCCTTTTGGATGATCAAGAATTCTTCCCATTGGAATGAGCTGCCAGAATGGGTAAAAATGCACCAAAGCTGTGCACCATAAGATGATTCCTCAAGTACTGAAGCTGCACATTTTCTTTAATTCAATCTCCCCAGCTGTAAGAGGTCTATGTGGATAAAAGAAGTACTGCTGCTGCTAAGATTATACTAGTATGCTAGCCCTTGTCAGTGCCATTTTAAAAAGGAAAATAATTGGCATTTTACAAATGAGGAATGTGAAGCCCAGTTGTGCTTGTTTAACTTTAGCAGTGGTGAAACAGTAAGTATTCAGAGGTAGAAGCCACAACATTGAATCCACAACTTCTGAAGTCCATATGAACTCTCAGGGGTTCTGTAGTGTCAAATATATGAGACCCTGAAGCAGGATTCCCAAACTTTTCAAAGAGAGATCATCATTTGGTTAGGCTCCCTGTTTGTCATTTTCTGGCCCTATGAATTATATATTTATGTATTATATATATGCAGACTGCAGCACAGTGCAACAGGTTGTAAAAAGAGCGATCATCAATCTAGAACTTCCAGACCCAGAGATAAGATGCTTGTGAACTCCTTTGGTCTGATGAGGATCTAATATCCAGCTGTCCCCTCTTTGAGGTAGAAGGTGTTTGGGACAACACTGCTTCTATCTTTCTGGCAGCTTTATTTAAAAGGGAATCAGCCAGTTACCTGTATGGTGCTGTTATCTGTGAGTGGGAAGTGGTTTCAGGTGTCGATCCCTGTAGGCATTAACTAAATGGAATTCTTAACATTTCACTTTACAGTTTTCTATTGATTAATTTATCTGTGTTTTATTCAAAGCTTCTGCAAATACTGTGCTCAAGCACCTAACTCTCCCTATTCACTATTAAAAGAAACTGAAACTCTCAGGTTTGTAAATTTTATTTTCAATGCCATGATTACCATGTTATTTAAACACATGACTCTTTGACGCCTACCCCACAGCAGCAGTTTCCCTGGGCTAGAATCAGACCAAATCTGATAAAAATCAGGCATTTTCCTGCTAGTCATTTGGTGCCTTCTAAGATGAAACACAAAGAGATTCTGATGTTTTTGTTCACTAAGAAATAATTGTCATGTGCGATTTTCCCATTTCACAGTTTCTCTTGAGACCCACATCTCACCAAAGTATTAGATTAAGACTGATTAAACACATATCCTTATCTGAAATCTGCAGAGGGGCAGTGTTCAAGATCATCTGTAAGCCTGCACAGTTGAAGTTGTCTTCAACATGGGTTTAGAAATTTTGATATGCTTTGTTAAAAATTAAACGAGAATTATTTCAAGAAAAGTTCTAAGTCTTCCATCATATATCCTCAAACCTTCCAGATCCTCCCATAGGTGTACAGAGAGATGCAAACTTCCAGAGAAATTTTGTTCTTTTGTATATTGTGTTGTTTTCCTACTCTGTGTGGTTTTGAAAGTAAGGAGGAAAACCCTCCCTTTGAGAAGGGAAGATACTGAAACCAATATGGTTATGGTGTTGTTTAGTTTGGAAGATGTTTTTTTCAGTTTTAAGCCTTACTTGTGTGCATAAAAACAGCAACAAGTATATGTGACTAATGGCAACATTTCAGTGTTGGACTTGTGATGAACTGCAAAATAACACTTACCAAGAAGCATCCCACATTTTGCTATTTCTAGTTTCCTTGATTTTCCCATCCAGTACTCTATAACATTGATCACAATATTTCAAGTATCACTACAGATGCCAGTTATCTCCAAAGACATCTAGATCCAAAGGGAAAAATAATAAACTTTTTCTACACCTGGACACTGCAATGTACTGCAGTGTGGAGTCGATATATCTACACTACCCTCAGCTGCTGGTTTGGATACTGGTAGCTGCCTAGTTGATGGAAACAGCTCAGCACAGGCAGGATAGTTTTCTTTGATTCTGTAAACTAAAGTTATTTCAGGAGCCATTATTTTCAGAGAGAAATGACTGCTATATCATGGCAAAGGAATACTCTTTTTTAGACTAAGATAAAAATAAATACACTTTTGGGGGCCATAGTAATTTCTTAACTATACATGCTTATGATATATAAGATAAAGACTATGATATGTGATTAAGTATGCATTTCAATAAATTAATTTAATTCAATTTTTAACACTGAAAGAATAGCAGCTTTTACCCTGCTCAGTACTGGTCAGATAACTTACTATCTGCATATATGTGCACACACTTTGCTCTTGCATTGGTCATTTGGTATCTGTCTGCTTGGTTTTTTACTTTTGTTGCGATGGGAGGTCTCCCGGTCAGAAAGCCAGTGGTCCTGGTCAGTGTTTAAATGCAGGAATGAGACTTGACAAAGGAAGAATCTAACTGAAGATGCTGCGTGTGGACAATGAAATTGCCTGCCTTCCTTTAGTCTTTGATCTAGAGCAGCAGAAAAGGAAGCAGTTTATAGAAAGTTGATATGAATTAGGACACAAAAGTTAGAAATTTATTGTACCATAGGATTTTTCTCTGTCTTCCACATAAAATCAGTGGAAATGTTGAACAAATATTTTCCAGAATATCAACAGTGACTTCAGAGGGACATTTGGAGGTTAAAAACAAGTTACTTTAATATTGCAGTTTATTTCTATGTTCATACTATGGACATCCAAAAAAATCTTTAAAGTAACCCCTAGGTGGAATTGGACAGATAAGATTTTATGGAAAGGGACTTTCAGGCAGGAAAACATAGAAAACTTCTTGAGTCAGCAGTTCTGTAAGAAGTAATCTGTTAAATTTCATTGCTAGTACTATATATACTTCTGCTTTTTCTGATCAGCAAAAGTTACTGTAAGCAGTATTTTTTCTGATATTTCAATTTATGTTGCATTTCTTAAATCTTCCTGTATAATTTCAAGAAAATAATGTTCTCTCTCTGCTATAAAATACACTCAGATCTGCTTATTTCTCTAGATGTATATTTTAGCCTGCAATACTCCAGCAATTTTTATAATTGAATTTCACTGAAAGTCATAACCTATAAAAAATACTGCTAGACATATATATAATGTGCATTGCCATAGGCCACTTCTTTCCCCCGTATTGTATATGAATAGACTAAATATGGTTCATTCATTAGGAATATACAATATTTGTGTCACCATATTTTCTTACAGATTATGAAAATACCAATACTTATTTCTTTGCTCCTACATTCAAAGAAGGATCAGAAAAATCCAAGCAAAGACTGTAATTCAAGTAGCTGTGTGATTTTCTTTGTCTGTGTATAGTTTGTATTTCTCATTTGCTTAACTTTTCAGTAGCAATTGTTTAGCTTACATCTTTCTTATATTCACTCACAGAATATGGGTACTTACTTTTATTCTTTGTCTTTCGTTTGTAATGCTTTGAGAATTCAAATATTTGAACTGTTTCTGATCTAGTTTAGGCATGTGTTAATGTCAACCAGACAGTGCTAAACATCAGTGCCCTGATGCTCAGAACAAATATTCTATACTTCCTATTATTAAAAAGGAGTTAGAGTTACTTGAATTCTTAAATATTCCTGAAGTTAGTGTAAACTCTGTCCATTTTATTATCTGAGAAAAGTATGTTGCTCATCTCTCAGGTTTTCATGTTGATGAGCAATACATTTAATCAGAATACCACTTCCTCTGAAATATATAAATACCTAAAAAAATACACTGTTCCCTTTTGCAAGGCTACATTATTTCTTTTTGTTATTGTGGGCAAAAGACACCAAATGAAAACATTTGGCTAAAAGTTTCTTAAAATTCTGAGTAATTCCAATAGCTAAATATATTCTCCTATCTAGGACTTTTTGGGATTGTCAATCATAATGGAATGTCTTTTCTTTTCCTATTATTATGCCATATGGAAACTCAGTATAGAAATTGAAAATGACCAGGCAACATCATGCTGGTGGGCTTGGAGTTTGTTATTGATAGAGAGCATTGCAGGAAGAGAACCAACTGCAGAAATGTCACTGTAATTTAAAAGGTCTTGAGTAGACCTATAACATTAAGGCAGAAAGTGCAAAATTCCAAACTCAGAAGGGTACAGTTAAATAAATATAACTATTCCTATAAATGATGGAATATCTAAAGTACCCAGTGTATATTTTTGAGTCAAGGAATATTCGCCATTCATAAATGCAGGAATTATTAAATCAGATAGCTGTGTGGCCATAGCATAATTTTTCTCCTAATATTCTATTCTATTCCTACCCCCAAATTCCAAACTCTCAGATATAGAGATGAGATGTAAATCTATTACATTACAGGAAAGAAATGGATAGAAGTCTTTAATGTGAGCTACTCTGAAAAATTTTCAGCTCTCCATGCTTGATAGACCATTATCTGGACTGTTACTATTAAAGAGAAAATTGTTAGCAGAAAAATGCAAATAATTTAGATTACTCTAAAGTTTCCTTCTCCTCTTCTTTTTCTTATTAATTTTAGGTTTAAGTCTGTTTGTGAGAGTACTAAAAACCCTTAACTTAGGAAATACTCCTTTGAACATCATTAAGTTGTGACTTGGGTGACTTCCATCTACATTGTAGAAAACTTGTGCATTGCATGTGCATGCTGGGAAGGTCAAATAATATCTCCATGTAGACCACCCCTTCTCCATTACTACCTAAATGCATTTAAACCAATTTCCAAACACACAGGCATTTTTTCTATACCTAGCAAGCAAGTAAAGGCAAAATCAAGATTTGTCTGCTTGTATCATGTGCTGTAACACTTTGAATTGAACAGTAGACCTTCATAATGCCTCCTTCCCCCAAAACCTCTCCATGTGTACACATCCACATGCAGTACGTGACTGAAAATTCATGACCCAAAGGCAATAATTCAAAATTTGTATCTTCGAGCTCTTGTGAAAACATCCAGTACTGTGGCTGTCTCCTCTGGTGGATGTGCTGGTACTTACTACGCTGCCTCTGGCACTGTCTGCTACAGAATTGCTCAGTCAGTGTTATGCTGCCATGTACCACTTTCTTTTCACTCACCCTTTGAATTTTACAAGTACATACAATACCTTGTAATTAAATATACATTTTTTCCAAAGTGAAGTTAAAGACATTTTTTCATTGGGACAAATATTCAGATTTCACTTTTCATTTTCTTCATACACTTTCATGCAAATATGCATGCCACACACCTTCAGGTGTTTGAACAGTCCTAACAAAAATTACAGCATATATATTTTGTTGCAAGGGTGCCAGTGAAATGAATTTTGAATCATATTGAATCCAGATATTCTGAGTCTTCTTAATAGTGGAATTTTCCTATCATAAATTATTTTTAAATTGTACAGTTTTCTTCCTAAATTTAATTTCAAATGTAAGAAATTTCACCATACTTAAAACTTAAATTATTTATTACATAAAATGTTTGCATTGGATATAACAACTTTTCACCTTACCCATGGTAAGGTGAAACTTCAAGACAGACTGATTTGGATTTGAAGATCATATGCAATGGCATAATCCAGTTTACTTTCACTTAACTGTTCTTCAGAAAAACAGATACATCTTTGAACCACCTAACATTTGCTTTACTGAAGTAAGTTGCTAACAAGTTTCCTTTGTATATGGTTCATTAAATAATATTCTTTCATATATGAAGAAATTAAACCCAGAAAAGAATTAACATGTACTACAATTGTCTTTCCAAAATAATGCAGGAGAGAGTGGAAATTCAAAGTACCACTGAGAGTCTCATTGCAACACTATCACAGTGTTTTCTTACTCTGTGTCTAGCAGGATCAAACAGGGCCTCCTGGATCACTGCAACCAGCTTTGGCAGGCAATCACATCATAAGATTTGGTTATAAAGGCTCTATCACAAAACCTCTTAGATTGTGACTTGTCCATGTGCCAGTGTTGTCCAGGTTAAACCACTCTTTTCCGTCATTATTTTTCTGGTGAATATACTTGCTGTTCTCAGATACCTCCCAGTCTTTCTTTTGCTAGATTTAACAAATTAGCATTATTTAAACCTCTCTTTCAGAATAGATAGTCAGGGCAGAGAAAATGTAGTAACCCTTTCTTCACAGCACTTTCAATCTGAATTCATGTTCTTGAGCATGAGTGACAAAAGTAGGGCACATGGATTCAATATTGCACATTAATGATGTGGAGGAGGACAAAGAATTAAGTGGTAATCTATTTGAGTCAAAATTGGTTTGGAAAAAGCTGGTAAAACATCTTCTAATGAAACTGAATTAGATATGCTTCTTAAATACAAATGTCAGATTTGACCTTCGGTGAGGCTATTTTAAAGTTAGTTGGGAGATAAAAATGACTTAGAACTGTACTGCATAAATGGTGGGACCTCATTATTTCAACACTCCAGAGCTGATAGAAATTTTTATATTCATGTACTAAATGCTATATGTTGCCATTTCAAAAGCTGATTTTGGCAAAACAACTACCTACATGAAACAACCTTGGATTTAGTGATCATAAATTGACTTAAAAAAAAAAGTAAATAGAGAGATTAGTTAATTCTTAAAGTTTCTCCAGTTGAAACTGAAGATATGGAAAATTTTTACGTGATCCAAAAGATTATTCATCTAAGCATATTTAAGTGAAAAATTTTCTCTGGGAGAAATCTTGCATGGGAAGGTTCTTGAACAGCTGTTTTACTTCTGCTGAGGGTACAAACACTGAAATGCAGAGAGTCAAATATTAGAAGTATTGAAATACCTCTTGTCCTTCTGCTTACCACACGAAGTAGCTCTACAGAAGACTAATACCTAATAAAAGAGATAGGAAATAATACAAATACAAGCGGCATGGTTTTATGCAGAAACTGGGTTTTTTTTGTATTTATTGACTAGTCTTCAGTAATAATGCTTGGCTTAATGAGTTTTAATAGATATGGAGGAGCATTCTCATCTGCTATAATAAAGTGTGAACTTAAAATCTGCCAAGTAACACCAGATCAGATCAGATGGGAGTGTGACCTGTCAACTCTGTGCTGAGTATTTCTGAAGTGTAATCAAATATGTGTGAACTTCAGCACGGTGTGGTTTGAGTATTCGTTTCCGAGTACATTTGGCAGCTCATAACTTAATTGTATATCATTAAGACAACATTCAAGAGAGTATTATTGTGGTCATGGTATGTCTGGATATTAATACAGGAAAACCAGAAGTCATAAAATAAAATTAGTGTTTTTCACAGGCATAAAAGTCACAGAAATGCTTTATCATTTTAACATTTTCCTTTTCAGTAGCTTAATCAGGGAATCCCGAGTTCTCTGTAGATATAGAATAAAAGACACTCTCAACCCAATCAATCTGAAGGTGTATTTTAGCAGATCTTTTAACATACTCGTCTTTGCTTCCTGTAACACATGGACCTTTCAGATTGACCAAACTGACCTCAGGAAATGGGATTCGTAATTAAACTGGTTTCCTCTCTGTTCGAGTACGTACCTGGTTGTACTTGGATGTGTCCCATTCCGAGCTAGTTGGGTCACTTCCTACAGACTTCATATGACTGAGTGACCGGGTAATGAGAGTGGAGCACCTGCAGGTGAGCTCTGATGCTTCCATCACAAGAGGATCTACCCAGAAACAGAGTTTAAAATGTTTTTAACACAGGGAAGACTTCAGCTTTCCATGTGAGTGAGACAAGAAGACAGAAATGCGTAAAAATAGTGTTTTCGTGGTTTACTCCTTTCATTTTTCCCCCCGCCTCTGCACGAGTCCGTCAGTCCGTGCTGGGTGATTCCTGCTGCTGTTGTGCGGTCGTGCCTCTAGGTGGAACTGAAGGGACTGAGATTTGTTGTAGGACCTGTACAAACACACATCCAGAGTTTCACAAGGGGGATGATGATCTCTGCCTTGAAGAGTTCCTGCCTGCACAGCAAAGTTACAATGTTGGAAGAGAAATAAACCAGTAAATCAAAAGGCTTGGCCTGAGTAGAAGAGCAGGGATTCATGAAGCAATCATTGACTCATTTCTTCCGTAGTCATCAGTGGCAGCTCCTCCTGAAAATTATGGCAGTTTTGTATCACTTCCTAGCACTTATTTCTCTCGAACAGAAGTCCTGTTAAATCCTCAGCATGTATGCAAAATTTTTTATAATTCAGTTAAATAGATGGGGTTTTCCTATGTAATTTCCATGATTTAGAGTTACAATGTTAAATAAACTCCAGGAGAATGGCCATTAATTTTAAAGTATTTGGACTGAGACTGACCAAGACACTGTCTTTCTCATTATTTTTCACATTCAATGACGATTTAAATTTCATTTAGAGAAACACTAATGCTATAGATACCTTCTAACGTAAGCAAAGTAATAAACTGCTCAAAATATTTGAGAGTTACTAAAGTAATTCTTATTATTGTTCCTCATTTCCTATTTAAAAATAAACACAGCTTTATCCCACACCTTTTTTTATTTAGTGTATTATATTTTTTTTCCAATCACACTCAGAAAAGGCAAAGATATTGCTCTTTTGTCATCATCTGCTGGTCTTCTGGAGGAATCTAGTGAATTATTTAATATTTCTGCATAGTTGTCTACAAGAGAGATTTTTATGTTCTTTTTCTGTTGCATAGTTTGTTGTGAGTAAGTGACAGAAAGAAAGATGGCTTAACTTTATCTGCTTGATAGGATACATTTATATTCTACATTTATCATGGAAGTGAAATTTACTTCCTGGCCACTTTTTCTATCCTTTTTTTATTATTCACTTCCCACAAAATCCAAGAAAACAAATTCTTGGTGCAGAATTTTGTGTAGCATCTATAACATGACAAGAAAAATTATACAGGCTCATTTATAGTGTCTCCCTCAACTGTGGTAAAGACACTCAGGCTTATTCTGCTGCTTATACACTGTGGTGATTTACCAGTGGCACTTCTTTTATTTCTGATTGAGTGGGTCATAGAAAAAAAAATCAACTGTTCCATCATGTTTCTGAGATTTTTCTTATAATATGTCAGGAGTGGGAGGTGGAGAATAGGAGTGGGAGTAGTAGGAAAAAGTCCCTAAGTTGTTGGGGGTTTTTTCGTTTTTTTTTTTCTTTTTTTTCTGAAACAAGAAGGAGTGTTATTAACTACAGTGTGCTGAGATGAAGCCCTTACAATATCCTAATTCAGTTCACAGATCTGTGGCCTATTTGTCTACATGTCCTAGTGGTTCTCAGTTGTCAGGTGAAAGCTGAGTTACTATAGATTTCATTCTTTCTCCTTATTCATTAGCTCAGAAAAGTCAGTAATGATCAGTCCTGATGAGGTTTAAAACTCTGTTCTCCACTCCTAATTTCTCCAACGGGGAAGTGGCATTTCTATTGCTCTTGTCACTGTTACTTTATTATGGGCATCTTTCCACTGCAGTCAGGAGCTTGAAAGTGTGACATTGGCCACTCATAGCTAAACCAGCCTGCACTGAGAGTCCGGATCAAATACCTCACTTGCCTGTGGCCCTGGGTGAATGAGCAATAAATAACCTGGCTGTGATGGCAGGTAGCAGTTTGAGGCACTTTAACTGCCTGGGGTTATTCTTAAGCAGTTGGACCATACTGGCCTCACATTATATTTGTAAGTTAGGGTAAGACAATGACTGGCACGGACTGCTATTTCATGGTTGCAAATCAGACATATTCTGATAATTCTCACTGAATCATGTAATGGAACCACATCACATGCGGAGGTGGGAAGGACCCACCAGGATCACTGAGTCCAACTCCTGGCCCTGCACAGGACACCTGAAGAATCCCACTATGTGCCTGACAGCATTGTCCAAATACTTTATGAGCTCTGTCAGGCTTGGTGCTGTGACAACTTCCCTGGGGAGCCTCTTCCAGTGCCCAACCTTTGGATGAAGAACCTTTTCCTGATATCCAACCTAAACCTCCCCCAGCTCAGCTTCATGCCATTTCCTCAAATCCTGTCATTGGTCACAAGAGTAATGAGATTGGTACCTGCCTCTTCCCTCTCATGGAAATGTTGAAGACTGCAATTGTAATCTTGTTTGGAAATTATATTTCAAGCTGCAATTCTAAATTGGTCCTTCTTCTCCTATAGATTCCAGATCCTGTCTGTAAATGCAGTTCACAGCTTCATCCAAGTTGCTTACACCACTTAGCACTAAGACAACAAAACCAGAAAACTGAAAAAAAAATCTGTTCTTTTCTCTCAGTTTCTATTTCTCTCTCTGCCACAATAGGTGTGTGAGGTTCAGTAGACAGAAAAATACAAAATATATCTTCCTTGCCACAAGAAGTAGATACACATTCTTTGCAGTGATTCAGACAAGAGTCATCTTAGATTATTTGTTTTTCTTAACATTAGGCCTGAAATCTTGAAAACTAATGTTTTTTCGGTTCTCATGACTATTCAGGAAATAATTCACTGTGTATTCATCAGCTGATTGCTAGCTTCCCTCCCGAGGGTCCCTAGGACCATGACTACCCTCCCTGTCCAGAAAGCAATAAAAGAGTACTCTGTGTTACCATTTAGAAGATGCTGTCATTTATCTATTAGGAAAATCAGTTAAATTAATTCAGGAATACTAGAGAAATCATAAAAAAAACCCCAAACCCTTTGCATCCAATAAAATGAAAGTACTTTAAAAGTCAATCTGAAATTAGAAAAAAAGTGTGTTTGTGTTATGTGTGAATATGTGGGTGTATTTTACCCTTTTGACTAAGATCCATAAAATGCACATATATTCAGGCTGCTTTAAAACTACTTTCTATTTTTTTTCTTGAATCCAGATATTAAAACCAACATAAATGATGCATTGCATTGACCTTCTCCATATTATTTATTATGTTCTGTTTATGGCAGGAACAGAAAAATAAACATCCTGTCCAAAGACATCATAATAATTATCTGTAAGAAACTTTCCAATGACTTCCTGCACCTGTGCATTTCTAATATTTCCCTTTCCTCATTGAAGCCTAGTAAACTCATTATTTCTACATCACCTAAACCATTCCTCAGGGTATGAAATGAGCAAGGTAGACTTTGTATTTTCTATTGCTTTGCTTACTTTTCTGAGAAACTCTGATTTGTTTCCAACAGCATTAAAGACTGGCCTCGCTGCTCCCTAATCTTTCAGACTTTCATCAGCAAAGGTGAAAGGTACAGGCCGGGCTTCTGCTCGTGGTGTCAGAGTGCAGCAAGAGCCAGCAGCTCCCTGGGCTTGTGGTCCGGGAGCAGCAAAGGGTCCCCAGGGATCTGCCAAGGAAGGGTCTGGCAGCCAGGGCCCATCCCACTGCCCAGGCCAGGAGCAGGGCATCCGGGGGGCATTGGGGCAGCCCCAGCCCTGGGCATGGGCACCTCCATGGGGACAAGGACAGGCTGAGACCAGGCCAGGATGTGAGCCCAGGGGAGAGCCCAGGTCATCAAGATCAGGCAGGGCAGGGCTGGGAGGGGCTGGTCACCAGTCCTGCTGTGGTGTCACTGAGGCAGGGGCTGATGGACCAGAGGAAATGATGTGGGCTTGGGGGGAACCCCAGGACTGTAGCAGGACAGGGACATGATGTCCTGGCAGTGCCCTCAGGGCCCTGGTTCTTACCACATCTTTTTCTCAGAAATGGTTTCTTTCCAGCAAGTAGAGAAGCCAGTCCTTCAAAGATGGGAAATCATATCTCAACAAACTGCAGTAGCTGGAAGGGACTCAGGAGAAAAGCCTACTGACCTGTGATTCAGCCTCCAACTCCCTAGAAGTTCTCAGGTGCTTGTGCAGGGGCAGGAGGTAAAAGTTGGACAGATAAATACAGAAAGTAACACAATGTGGGAATGAATGAACATTTACCGTGTACATTGACACATTATGGGGCACAGGTAGCCCCGTAATTTTAAAACTGATTGATTTTAAAGTTATCTTCTAGTTTCTGATATAATACCAAGTTTTTAATTTGTTTACAACTTTGTGTAAGTATGATTGGACTGTTTATTATGGGTATGTCAGTTATTGCTCTCTGCCTAAAATGTAAGGGGGGTAAAATATAAGCTAAATTATGCATCATTTCTTTGTGTAGAAATTACAGGGTGTTTTTTTCCTGGTATCTAAACTTAACTCATTGAAAAGATTTAGGTCTCACATGCTGTGGCAGAGGATATGTAGTGTCAAACACATGCTTGTAGGCACCTCAGTGAAAACATTATACTGTATGAAGCCAAGATAAGAATTTGTGAAAAATAACAGAATATGTAGAGATTTATTAGTGGCTGATTGCTAAACTTATTGCAGATCAACTCTGTTCTAGGCATTACAGGTGTTCTTAAAATGTTTTCTGAAAGCACCAAAATATTGGTGTGGAGCTTGGCTATAGAAAATCAACAGAGGAAAACTGCTGTGTCTTGATGCACAGAGAAAAAAAACAGCCTAGTTTCAAAGCCTGAGAGTGAAGAGGAAGACTTGGGGGTGTGTAAAGAAGGAATATTGGCATGATGAGTAGGAGAGAGAGAGATGCTGGCAAGAGAAGCCAAGTGGGCAAATTTGAAACAGTAGAGGGGGAGGGAGTGAAAGGTGTTTAAGCGAGGGAGACTGCAACAGAAGTGGGGAGAAGAAGAAATGGAAAACAAATGCACTGAAAATACACTGTAAAGTGAAAAGGCTCTGACTACTGGCATGCACTCCACTCAGAACTTGAGGAGGAAAAAAAACTCCCAAATTCCTAAACTTCAGGGGACTGTCAGTAAAATAAGGGGATTTCAAACAGAGAGGTTGAGAAGCATTGCTTGTTTATCTTTTAAACCTAAGAAGCTCCATAAAACCAAAAAACTTTGGGGTGAAAGAACTAGTATTCATGTGACCAGTTGAGTTCTAGACAGTTGGAAAATGACAGTATTGAAGCTGTGGAATCTTAATTCAGTCATTTTGTGCTTTGGTGCAATTTCAAATTATATAATTTTGCACTTCTTGTTTGCTGTAAGACACCTGCTTCTCTCAGTACCTACACATCTTCTGCAAATAATCAAGAAGTTTAGAACATTACTTCACTTCTTCCAGGAACTGGAGAGTGCATTTTTACTGGGGCTATCCTAGAAAAAAAATCTGAAATCCTTATAGACTTCATGAATTTACAGAGCTAGAAGTCCAATTAATGAAAGGGTCCAAAAGGCAACAAATAGAAAACAAACCCGAAAGGCTCTGAGGAGGATACAGAACACAGTCTGCTCATTGCCAAGAGGAGCAGTGGGTGTGCCCAGGAGCTGGGTAATGGCTGTGGCCAGAAATACTTTCAATGGACAAAGAAGTGATCATAGAAAGTATCACACAATTTCAGCAGGGAAAATAATAGCTTTCTGTCTAAGAGAGTTGAAGGTTGCTATGGAAAACAGGATTCTTATTCTCCCTCTGTCCTCCCTGTGCCGAGTCATTTCAATCAAAGCTTTCACTGGTGGTGCTACTTGTATGGTCCTCAACCACTGCTCATTGCAACTCATCCTAAGGTCCAAATCTTTGATATAATTGACTCTTTCTTGCCACTCATGTGTTCCAAAATTCATCCTATTAGTGTGATAAATTATCATTATTAAGTATTTATTGCAGAAATTCCTACAGACTAGTATAGGCTCCATTGCATTAAGAATTTAAAAAGTGATAAAATTATCTCTCTACTCTAGAGATTGTCACTATCTGAATACCTAAGACAGGCAGACCACAAGAGGCGAGACAACCAGGACAGTGGGGTGAAGAATAATTTGCTCAAGGTCACTCAGGAGACATTTAATGGCAGGTCTGGAATGAGATACTGTCAGATTCACAGGAGTTCCAAAGCTAGAAGTCATTTGTTTAAAAAGATTGCCATGCATTTAAACAAAATGATCTGTAATGGAAGCTTGTCACCTGTGATGTGAGTAAAGTAATTTATTATTCAAGAACCATACAGATAATTTACAACAGTTCTTCTGTGCCTTTAATGTATAGTAACTGTAATCATGGAATTGCTTCTGAAATCTCTTCTATGCTTCTTGGCACTCCATATGGTAGTAGGATACTGCAGAAAAAAATATCCTCCAGGAATCATTGAGCCAGGCTTTAAGCCAGGCAATCTCCTCTAACAGTTTCAGAGCAAGCCATACTATAAAAATGTAAATGTGGTGGCAATACTTCTTCTTCACACCATTTTTCAAAAGGTATATGTAAGTGTTGTTCAAACCACAGTGCAGCTTGAGAGCATTTGTGAAGGACATAAAAAAATCCCAGTTACTTTGTGTAGGTGGCTTTACACACCTGTTACTGTGAAGGCTCTCTGATTCACTCATTTATCATCAAACAACATCAGTAGAAAGACTTCCAGTAATTGCAGCTCTGCACAGGTTTCTTTCCTTTTTCTCCACTCCCCTTCTCTTTTACACATCTTTTGTTGCAAGTACTCAGGCATTCTCCCTTCCTGAAGCATTTAGGTAAACATTACCCACCAAGAGGTGTGGTTTTCTACTCTGTTCACTGGCAGAAGTGAAGCAGATTGCAACAAAAAAGTAACAGATGAGATCATTAAATAGACTAGCAAGCACTGAAAGATTATATGCTTAGTGCAATCCAGAAAAGGAGAAAAGAGGAAAAGGGGTCTCAAAAGGGAGGCAAGAAAGAGAAATTGAGATTAGAAAAAAGACAGACTGCTGAACAAGAGTAAATAGAAGGGAAAAAAAAGCAGGACTACCAGCCCTTCCCAAAACAATTAAGAAGAAATGACTCAACAGGATATGAAGACTAAAAGGACTGTTATCTCAGAAATCAGAAATGGGGAGTGGGAGCCTTGCAGGAAGAAGGTGGTAGAAGAAACTAAATTCTCCTTTTTCAAACCTCCAGTTTAGTAATTTGAGTGAGTTTTGCCTGAGTAAAGTCAGTGTTTTTTTCTTTCCATACCACCCTATTGCCTGAAATTAAAATGTAGTGGTATTACCTGGCAAGGTCACAGTTTAAGGTTTTTGCCTCTGCCTTGTGCTATCCCTGATCCCTTTCTCTCCCTGTCCCTCACTCTTCTTCTGGACTTCTTTCTGAGTTCCCCTTGGTTGCTTACAAAAATTTTTATTGTGTATAGCTATGTGCCAAATTAAGATCTTTTTTTAACTTCTCATTCTGTGTTTAATTGCTTCTTAATATTATTAATACACATCTTTAAGAGAAATTGAAATAACCTTTAAATAAAGAATACAAAACAAATTACAATCCTAGTAATCAACATACATACATTTTATACAACCTATTTATTTCTTTGTTGTCAAGCCATCTAATTGGGTTTGATTTCCTAATGGAGGCGTATACCAGAAATGTTATACCTTTCATGCATGCTGCAGTTACTTTCAGCTAAAATTCAAATTCAAGTTCAAATTCACAGAGCTCAGGAAGAAACTATTATGAGAGAGGCAGGGAGCAGGCATCTATTTACAAGTTTTTTTAACAGCATGGCCTCTGTTGAAACTAAAGGTTCTGAGGATCACAAGCTATTCCAGTGGTATTGCCCTGCTTCATTTTTGTTCTGTAGCCAAGGAAACTGCCAAATAGTAAGGCTTATTTAAGCAGGCTTCTGCTCAGGATTTACTGAGCCGTTTTTGGTGCATGGCATGTTTCAGCAGGCAGTACCACTTCTAAGTTCCCAGCTATTCCCAGGGGTGTTTCTCAAGCATGTTTCCAGCCTGTGTCCCATACCCAAGGCCAGATATGGCCATGCATACACCGTTTGTACACCTGCTAACTCTGCTCCTCATTGCGAAAAACCACATGAGTCCCAGAAATGATGTGTGGTGCAAGCAATAGATTCCCAGTCTGGATCACCAAGGTGCCCAGGCACCAGGTTATGCAGAGACACCTCCACAACCAAGCACAGGTGCTAATTCAAAAACTTGTGTACTTTAGCCAGGTGAGATGTGGCAGTTTTGTGTACTGCAGCCATCACCACTGAAACTCAACCTGGATTTTTCTCAGAAATTTGATGTCCAGAATCCGTCTCCATACTTCTTTTTTTAACTTCTTAAGATATCTAATTTTTCTTGCAGAGAGTACTAAATACAGCTTAAGTCACTGTAAGAGTGCATGTCTTGGACACTTCAGGTATTCTGAAAGCTGCAGAGCAGAGATTAAATGTTGGGAACATTTTTTAACTGTTATCTGCTACAGTGTCAGTTCATAGTTCTGAACTCAAGTTTTGTTTCATTTAAAAAAGATCACTTGCTTTTAAGCTGAACTTTGTTATTTGCGCATTCATTTAGTAATGTGTTTTCCTAATTTATTTTGTACTTACATACATAAATTTCTTTGAAATATTACGCTTTACTGTGAAATATTGGCTTTGAAATGTACCTCACAGTATATATTTTTCAGAAATTTTCGTCTCAGAATTCCAACAAAACTCTTAGCACTGGTACTTTTTCCCAGTCTTAATGAAATTATGTTTATTTATACATTAAGAAGGGGAATTGTTGAGTAATAGAAATTTTACCTGGAAAAAAATTAGTTTTGTTTTTTAATAAATACTGTGATCCATCTTTGGGCATAATTCTGCTTCATTCTTTTAAGTCTCCTTGGGCTTTTGAAGGAGCATATTTTTTATCCATATACAGGTATTGAAAGTTCATATATTGAGAAGCACTTCTGTTAGTTACATCTATAGTAAAATGCACAACAGTGAAAAAGAAGTAAAAGAAATCTGTAGAATTATGTAGAGTTTCAGGTCTGTTTCTAGAATGTCAGCTTTGCTCAGTCTGCAAGTTCAGTGACTTCTTGTGCCTAATAGAGGGTCCAATAAATATTCTTATAGAGAAAATGGTTATTTTATTTTAATTGTAAAATAAATTTCTAATGTTCTTAAAATTTCCACAGATTATTGTCTAATAAATATTTATGTTCTTGAGTAAAAGGCATATGAAAAGTCCAAAAATAGACAGGACTCGGTAGAATTCAGTAAATTAATTGTTGCACTGGGGAAAATATTCAGCTATAGTTCTGCTGACATAGTTCTTAAGGCATGCACAGGGGTTCTGTGTCACTACAATACCTTTAATGCTTTCTCCCTTTTATAACTGTAATTCCAGTGATATTCCCATGAATCAAGCAAATGGCAGTGTAAGTGTAATGGACATGTAATTTTGTTTCAAATAATATTTGGCCACTAATGAATGTAACCAAAGCACATTTTATTGCTTTGGGGGTTGAGTTTTTTTTCCCGGCNCTTTAAGTATTCTAGCAGACATTGTCGGTAACTCTTACGACTAGCTTTTGATTTGTATATCCAATCAAAACAGGTTTGATGGCAAGTGCATCTCTGAATGTTAAACAGAGATTCTCTACATAAGTAAAGTTGGGGCTGTTTTAAAATATTCTTTTATCCATGGTTACATAGCTGAGTTTTAAACAGTCTGCAAATCTATAACTGAACTATATAACTACCTGGCTGGCTAGAAAAGTATTTTAAGCAATTTTAAATCTGAATTCAATGATTTGTGCTCACACAGTGCACAAAATTGTCACAAAGATGCGTGCAGACACAAATTAGAAGTCAGTAGTAAAGGATTAGCAGTAAGTATTTTTCTAACAGACACTGTAAAGTTACTTTCAAACTTTGAACATCTCATAAATATGTTACAAAATGAAAGAAACAAGTGCAGACGTATTTGGAAGTGGGGTAAATACAGAAACATAGAAGTAGCTGTTGTTGGAACAAGGAATAGGGTATCAAACTTCAAAGATAAATTGAAGTTTGCAGCAAGTCTGACTTTCTTTCGGAGTACATGGTATGGAGCTAACAGTGCTACATTCTTCTCTGATTTAAATTTGTGCAAGTGTTTCAAATCAACTGCACGTGCTTGTAATACACAAATCTCAAGCCCAAGTTTTCAACTGTTTAGTTCTATTCTTCCACAAAGAAGAAAAAGAATAGAGAGCTATATTTACACAATACGTTTTCAGTTAAGAAGTGTAAGGAGATATCAGCCTGCAGATTATAGTGAATCAGCTGTGAGAGGGCTGGGTTGACAACGTAGCATACATATATCAGCTGATTGCAAATTAAAAAGGGCTGAGATAAGCAATTACTCCCATTTGAGAAGTTTTCTAATTACAATGTGGTCTAGATTTTGAGAGCTGTTAATAGGCAGAAATAATAGTTATTAAGGAAGGGGTCAAGATATTAAGTAGAGAGCTGGTTCAATGTCAGTTCCAGTGAAAAGGTTTGGAACAATTTTGCACTGTCTGGTGGTACAATCTGGCTAGGAACAACAGTATAAGACAGTAGAACTTACTAAGATTATGAAATTTAATTACAAAACCTGCAGTGTAAAGAAGTCTTACTTTGTTTCTGTTGAATAAGAGAGTTTGATTGCCTTACACATCTACTGTTACAGCCAGCTTGGGAAACAAGATCAGCTGCCTTTCACTTTGGCAGGACATGGCTCAGTATCTAAAGGATTTTCTTCTCACTCATTCTTTTGATTTGTGGATCAAATCATACCTAATCATTAGATAGAAATTCATTTGAGAACTGATGCAGCCACAAATTTTGGTCTTCTCACACCCTAAACAAGTGTCTGAGCCAGCTGTTGCTCCAAAATCATGCTCCTGAGATGGGTAATATAGTTAAGTATATGTTTTAGAAACAATTGGCATATTCAAATCTTATTTACGCACACACTAGATCTTTAAGTCGATAATGATGCACAAAATTAGATGGGAATATAAAATATCATCAAGTTTCAATTTACCACATTTGAATGATGTATACTCATGTTTATGTTGTATTCTTTTTAGCCTAGATAGTCAGTCAAATATCAGTGACTGAAAGTGATTAGCAGAGTGTTTTTAAGAGAAAAAGTGTTGAGGGAAAAAGGCATTAGAAAAGAGACAAAATTAATAATACCTTAAAAAACTGAAACAAAAAACTTTTTATAAAACCAGTTATGAGAGAAAATATATATAAAATAATGCTGAAATTTATATATTTAATAGTTTTATTTAAAATTGGGACAAAATACCAGAAAAGGAATAGCATTATATTCACGAGTAGCACTGACATGAGAACAAATGACTACAGGAAGTTCATTAACATTTGAGGCTGAAAATCAGACATTCAAGAAATTAAATTCATAAAATCACAGGATCATATGAGTTGAAAGAGACCTCAGTAGGCCATCTAGTTCAATCCCCTGCTGGAATGGGTCCAGTTAAAGCAGGTTGCTCAGGCCCAGTTAAGTTCTGAATAGCCCCAAGGCTGGAAACTCCACAGCCTTTCTCAGCAGCCTGGTCCAGTGCTTGGTTACCCTCGTGTTCTGGAAGAGCCGTCAAATTTTAGTGATTATGTGGCAATTAAGGGTGAAAATTGGCATATTTATCCTCAAGAGAGTGTTGATATATTTGTAAAAAGGACACAATGTCTGTGGATTAATGTTCAGTATATACTAGCTGATCTTGCATCCTACATATCTATGAAAGAAGGCCCTCTAAAAGCTCTGTTCTTGAAGATGTTGATGATATACTCCAAACAGGAGCAAGGACATGCTTTCTTATAGACAAAAAGAATTACTGACTTCAGTAAGCCTACAAATGCTCATTTCTAAAAACTTATAGATGAAGGAAAATGTACTGTACAGATTGAGAAAATAAATGTGGTACATATTTTCTGAAAAGAAAAGATTGATATTGACAACTGTGATGCCACAAATATTATCTGAGTGCCTTGTAAAGCAATGAAATAAATAATCCATCATTAATATCTGGGACAAGAGAGGCAGTGAGAATTTAGAATTCATCAGTCAAACATCATTTCTTATTTTGATGCAATTACAAAATTAATGGGCAATGGTAATGAAGTAGATCATATACATTTGGATTCTAGTGAGACATATGATATAGCATCTTCAGAATTTTCAGTTTAAAAATTTGATTCAGTACTGCCTTCAATAATATCATAACCATTCAGGCTGTAAACTGCCTAAGTGAATACAAAACTCAGAAATATTAAACAGCAACTTATTAGGAAGAGGAATCTAAAAGTTGGCATTTGTTAGCAAGAGTTGGCAAGAGTTATATTTGTTTAATGTCTGCATTAGTAGTCTGAAAGAAAAAGAAAAGAGCACACTAATGAAATCTGAAGATGATATTAAATTTGAAGGAGTGTGCAGATAATTAAAGAAAAAAGGATTAAGAGGAATTTGGTAAATTACAGATGTGGTAAAACTGAAAAATGCTATTCATCTTAGACATATGAAAGCCTGTTCCCCTTGAGGTAAGAATATGAAACACTGATATGTTGGAAGATATTGGTATTTGTAAAAAAAAGGTAGATTCAGAAAATTCCTTGATGTATTACCATTGGTACATATAACAGTGATTTTACGGGACAGTAACAATAGTTTTTCCAAATGTGCATGAAAACAAGTTTCAATTCAGGTGATGCAACTAGGTTGGAAGACATATTGTTAAATGAGATGCATGCACAGGAGAGGGTAAATAAGGAAGCATTTTCTACAGAATTATATTGTGTGACTGACTCAAAAGTATGCCTTACCTTCAGCAGGCTACTTAGAATAGTCCCTCTCCCCTGCAAGTACTATTAGTAACCTGAAATTTACTCTGTGGATAATACAAGGAGAAACTTTTGAAACTTCTTCCATTCCCATTCTCATATCTATAGTAACACTCAAAATCTTGTTGCAAGCAAAAGGGAACAAACATATGTAAAGCTAAGGGGTTAATCTAATTGAAATTTTAACAGGCTTATCAAAAGACAAAAATCTATCATTAATTCAGCTACAATGCTACCAACAATCACAAACCAAATTAATGCAGAAAAACTTCATTAGTAATACAGTTAAAACTGTTATACAAAAAATTTTTACTATCTGCACCTTTTCTCTGATATTGGACTCCCTGTACAATATTCCTGTGTCCTAAGCTGAAGCTGTCTACATTCCTCAGGCAGAACAGGGGGAAGGGTTACAGTGAGATATCAGCATTCTGGGGCATCAACAGGAAAAGTGCAATGTTCAGGGTGGAAACTGCTGTTTGCTGGGTGTTGAGTATGCTTGGTTTTATTTTTATATGTGTTTTAACACAGTCGGCTCACATGCCCTTTCTTTTCTTTGGCTCCCAATCAGTCAGTCCCTCTGTTAGCTCCACTGCTGGTTTTACTTTATTACAAAGCCACAAGTATGTAGTGACCACTAATCGACTGTGATTTGTTGTGATTGTGTTTCGTGTTTGTTTTAACTGCAGTTTGTGTTTCTTGTGTGGGAGCTCTGGTATTATCCTGTCTCCACTCTCCCAAACAGTATTTTAATCTGCAATCAGAAAATTCAGTTCACACACAAAATAACTACTTGGATTTACTGTAAGCTAAGCAAGAGCACATTTAGGCTGCTATAAAACTGCTTTCTCAATTGAAACAATATAGGGAGACCTGTCCTGAGTCCTCACACTGTCAGCTTAACACAAACCTTGTGGCCTTTGCTATAATGGCATATTTACAGAAAAATATCATCACCACAAAATTTTGCCTTCCATACTTCAGCCTAACACAGTGCAGCCAGGGTCAGCAGGTAGATACTACTTGTTTGCTCTGCCTGACACACTAAATGACAGCACTTCTTGGAGAGCTTTCTTAACTTTGCATAAGATGTGGTAACTGATATTATGCTGTCACCAAGTTCCATAAATGTATCTGCTTCATATATATAAAAAACTGATGCTTTATAAAAGTGCTTTATAAAATCCACATCATAAAGAACAGTAAGCTGCCACTTTATTAAGGAAAAAAACACTAAAGGCAAAAGAAAAATTGAGACATTACTGGCTTGTGAGTGTAGAAATATTTCTATCCATCTTATTCAGTCAGTTTAATGGTACTATCTACAAGGAAAACAACTTTCATGAACTCTGAAAACAACCATGTTTTCTCACCTGACACTCCTAAGTATCATTTATGATCTGGTGCTTCACAGGACTTGACTCTTCACTGCTTTTTGAATCCCATGCACTATCTAGTGGACATTTGGATTCTTAAAGTATAGATTGTGAATTGCAAAAATGAGAGAGGAAATGGCCAGGTATGCCATCTCATACTTGTCCATTACACATTTCTCAAGTTTGGTTATATTAGCCTTATTTTAACTGCTAGATACACATTGTTCTAAAGGAATAATTCAAGAACACGTATTTCTGTGGTTTTTATATTTAACATTATAGTTCATATTAATCTTTCAACTCTTGTAATTAGTGAAGTATAGTTGCAAGTGGCAATAGCTAGGAATCATTTAACGAGTGCAAGAGATTATTTTCATCTTTTCACAAGACAATGTGGCTCTAGGATAATAAACAGATATGGTTCCATGTAAATTTTAAATAAGGAAAAATACTCTGGTTTTAATTTTCAGCTAAAAAAGCCCAATGATCTTTCCAAAGGTAAACATTTTCCTTGACACATATGGTGAAAATTATTGAAATTGAGAGATTGTAACCAAAAATACCAGGAGAAAAGAAGACAAATATCTGAATATCTTCTTGTAGTGAAAAAGCCCTAAGAATATTAATTTCTGTATTAATTTCTTCCTAATATATACTTTCTTCTTCAGTCACGCTGTGCCTAGCAGCCCTCCTTCTGGCTATAAGTGGTTTAGTTGCATGGGAAGTCATCACTGCAGTTTAGTTAGAGCCTTTGTGGTCAGAAGGCTCTACTGAGTCAGAATTCATTGGATCTGAATCAGTCCTTTTATTAATAAAGTCAGCATAAATTGAATGCATATATTGCCTCTTCCTTACAACATTCTTAGGAGTGTTCTCTTAAGAGGATGTTGTAAAATTTTGGAAAATTACTTTTCTTGCTTGTTCTACATGCTTAATGCTTCCAGATATCGAATAATGAAGTGTAATAATGAAGACTCCAATAGAGCAGTGGACATTTTTGAGGATCTCAATATGATTAAAAGAGGTAGAGTTATTGATCATAAAAAAGTAAAATCTTACATACAGAGAGGGAAAAAAGTAATTAGTTTATTTTAAATCCATATCAATGTAGGAAAATCACAGAATCATTTGTCTCTCTGTTTCAAGAGATAGTCTTACAAACAAACAAACAAAAAAAGAGATTTTATTTTGTCATAAAGCATTTTTGGTGCTGCTGGACATAAATTCAATGCCTTTCTCCCAAAACCGTTTGAAGACATTTTTATATTTCATTTGCTTCTGACTGCTGTTCTGAAAATATTTTGAAAGAAATGGAGAACACACAAGCACCTTCAGAATGGATTTGTTGCTTTCACTGATAAGATGAGTGGAATACTTTTTATGTAAATAGCAGTTGGTATAATGCTTACAGACAGGTTTGAGTTTTTACTGATGACTTACTTCTGTACTTAATAAAAAATGTGCTGGAGCATCCAAAGCATTTAGACATCATTTTCACTGTAGTGACTGTGATGTGTAGGACGTTGGAAATAAAAAGGAGTAAAAGATAAGACCCAAAAGTAAAATGCAATCCAAATGTAAAAAGGTGAGATTTCCTTTGTAAAAAGACTTGAAATATTCCCAGATTCCTTTACAAGACATAGAAAACCATATCACATGTAGAGAATCATCCACATTTACTGTAAGAAGATACAGAAACTAGGAAGACATTTAGACTAAAACCAACTAAAAGACATGGACTTTCCCCTAAATCTGAATAGGTTAGGCTATTTGCACTTCAAATTCAAACATTGTAGGTAAGGTTGTTAGATATAGAACTGCATATATTTAATAATGATACTGCCTGAAAAGTGAAGGTAAAGCTGTCCTAGGAGAAAAGAATAGCAGTGAAAAACTACCCAAAAAAATTAATTCCAATGAAAAATATTAAATTAAAAAGGTAGCAAAACACCAGTGGTATCAGTAATTCTTTTTATATGTTGGGAGCCTAAGCAGTAAGATGCAATAATTGAATTGCAACTTTCTTTATAATAAATATGTAAGAAATTTTATGAGTGAATGATAATGGTAGTGTAATAGCGGAGTTAATTATTACCTTAAAATATAACATAGGATGGGTTAAGTTTGTGTCAAAATGTAGTATGGGATCTCTATGAAATGAACTTTAATGCCTGAATAGAGAGAATATGACACTAAGGTTATGTTGCTGTTTAGCCAAATGAGATGGTGGCAGTGGCTCTGGAGCACTGTGAATAACTAGAAATACTGCAAAGGCAGAAAACATAATAATGGAAGATGAGTAGGCACTTAATGAAATTGTCAGGTAAGAGGTTTAAAATAAACAAAGCACTTTTTCACTTAGTATGTAATTAAATTTTGGAGCTGAATGTGCTGGATGTTCTATAAGCCAAAAATCTAAATTAATTCCAAAACCTCTTAGGCATGTTCACCGATATCAGGTATAATAAATGCTATTAAGTATAGTGGGTTTGAAAGGACCCTCCAGGTCAGGAAGTCCCCAGGTCCTTGACACCTCAAAGGATATCCAGAGATAAATCACCGTGGGCTTGCCTTGTTTGCGTGCTGTCTTCCACATCAGAAAGGATGCTGAGCTAAATTAGACCTTTTTCTGCTCTGCTATGTAGTCATGTTCTTACAAGTGTTGTAAAAGACTCATTTCAGAGTGATTCCTGTCTACACTATTTTATCTTTTCTCTTTCACTTCAAAATTACTTTGTCTTAATAACAAACAAATAAACAGACTCTGATGGGGGGTTCCCACTATGGTAATAGTGACTCTTACTTGAGCCTAATGACATGAAAGCATTTCTAAAAGGTGATTCCTTGATTGTTTAATTGTTGAGAGTGATGATAGTTTTAATTTGGAGGGAGGGAAGCTAGTCTGCAATATTTTAATCACTTAGCCCTGTCTGCACAACCAGTGTAGCAAATGACTGTTACATTCTTCGTGATAGTGATGCAGTTTTGTTGTTAGGGGTCCTCCATAGTTTTTCCAGACTTAAAAAAATGCGTGAGGCAAGAGTTATCCCCCATTATTTTCCATTTTTCCAACAACAGAATAACTATCCAGCATAAAAGATACTTTCTTAACCCAAATGAACTATTTGTCCTAATTGTAGCTTCAGAGTTCATTTCACTGGTATGTTCTGACTGTGCTCCATTGTCTCAGCAATGGAGAACATCTGTAAGTCCAGCTGCATTGTACAGTCAGATCTGTGCAAAGCAGGTGGAGTGAATCTCATGTGGTTTTCCCTGAGTAGCAACCATTTGCATTTTTAAAATGCTGGAGAGCAACTTCACCTTTTTGAGTGTAGATACTGTGTTTGGCTCCAGACCACTGCAGTACTGAAGTACACTTATTTCCACGTCAGATCCAAGAAAAGTTGTTGGCCTTGTGCTCAGGGATGCATGGAAACCACTCTGTTTTTAAAAGGTATCAAATGACCTCGAGAAGAGATTGCTCTAAATTTTGTCTCCTCAAAACCTGTGACAGTGACTGGACTCCTGCTATCCAGTCCTATGCATTTTAGGAAGTGACGCATCTTGGAGCTACCACCACAATGGACAGCATGGTATGAAGTAAACTGAGAAATGCCTCACTAGCTCCTCTGCTTACATGAGTGTGATTATTATAGGGAGAAAGAAACTCTCATGCGTAATGATGTGGGCAAGTAAGACATTCAACTCTGTTAAATTTGTCAGCGCAGTTACACTAAATGCACACGTCGCTGAAGTTGCCTCAATTGTAAATGTTTTTGGTTTGGTTTTTTTTTTTTTTTTTTTTTTCCGAAAAATATGGTGAATTCCCTTGAAATCATGTCAACTTTGCTGATGCTGGTTTAAATTGTCCCAAATTTATTGAAGGCTAACCTAAAATCAAGACAACTCATGCTGAATTCTGTCAATCTTAAAAATACATCTCCTAATAAAAATTTGTCAAAGTATCAATTTAGAAATGGATACAACTTTCATGTAAATCTTGTTTGATAACTAGAGGATTGCAAAAAATGAGGTATTAACAAATATAATCATTTGTTGCTGCAGAACTGTTTATGGTGTATTTCAGCAAGAAGCATGTCCTTGGTGTTCAAAGAACAAGAAGCAGGCAGAATGCTGCTTACAGTACTTGTATTGTGTTTTCCCTCAAACCCCATGTAGGTTTCTAAGTCAGTAATCAGTAGCTCCTGTAGAAGGAAATTACAAAGATCTTCCAGCTGCATAGGAGCAGAAAAATTGTTTCAGACTTAAAATTTCTGTTAACTGATTCTTATATAGTCCTGCATAGGGACATCAGAGAGATTAAATGTATACTTTCATTTCCATCTGTTATCTGTTTCATTTAGGTCACAGTGTGGTTATAACTAGTAGATTAAGTGTGGTCTCAAAGGTAAGAATGCTACAGTGAACGTATTCTGAGCACAGAAGAAAAAAGTCTGAATGCAAGAAGATTTGGATTAAGTGCTATAGCAGTGTCTATCATTAAAGGCAGGTTATGCTCATAAAAAGCTGTCTTCCTGTTACAAAACAACAGATCACAGAAGGTCAAAATACAGTTTGTAGGAATTTATCAGTACAAGTTTGCATCTTTAGATATGGATATCTTTAAACTGTGCTATTTCCCGGTGGGCAAAAAGTGAAATAACTTGTTCTTTTTGCTTTTATGTGAAGGAACCCTTGGTGTCCTCTGTACAGTGTACATCACTGTCAGAAAGTTGGATTCTGCTGCACTGAGTCTGAATTCTGCAGACTTACAGAGCTGAAAGAGACACTTTTTTAGTGGATGAAATTGCAGCCAGTCATGGTGAAATGATACCCAGTTACGAATTACTGATAAATGCATCTTAAAGTTACATACATGTATCACACAATAATTGTGTGGCAGTGCTGTTCTACTTGGAAGTGTTGAACTGCAATGTCAAGATATCAGGCCATGATTATTTTGTTATATTGTTTCACTTTGTTTTATACTATCTTTCTAGTGGAGGAAAAAGGCTTACAAGTCTCACCATATTTAAAAAAAAAAAAAAAGAAGTCTGCAAATGGAGTACCATAAAGGAAAGCATGCTGCTGGGAAGTAAGAAGCACCTTTGGATTTAAGATAACCACACTTTGTGGGTGATTTAACCCAGCAATCTGCTTCCCAAAAGCTGTACATCACAATTACACAATGGTGAGTTGCATCGGGACCATGAATATGTCTTGAGGATGGAGAAAGGGAAGAGAGCTAGTTATGTAAATGGAAAGGGCAAAACGATGTGTTTGAAACTATAAACAACTCTTACGGAACTGAATTAATGAAAGTGAGAAGATGATCTCAATGTCAGTATTGGTGCAGCTCTGTTTAATACCTATAATTAGAGATTCACAGGAGAATAGATTATAAACCTCCCTCCTTTAACATGGGAAATTACCTACCTCCTAACTTCTAGGTAAAAGTGCTGCTGGTGAAACATGCCTGTTTTCTTTCATTCACTGCTGATGTCTTTTGCTTCAGGCTGAGGTTTTGCTCCAAAATTCTCTTCCAGAAGAGTAAGACACTCTGTTGAGAAGTAGGGCATTCAGATTCCTCCAGAATGGGAGGAATGGGACCCAAGGCCTTCTGTATCCTATGGCAGTGCTTTAACCCAGGGGATAGGAAAAAAAGAGAACTACATCTCTTCGACTACAATTTTTGTGAATTTTCTCTGAAATACTTTTTCCAGACACATCTGCCCAGCAAATTCAACCTGCATTTGCAAATAGTTTCAGGATATTTTCACAGGCACTACAACATAAAAAGAAAGAAAAAAAATGTTCATATTAATTTAACTTCATATCTCCAAGCATCATTAATCATATCTCTCTGATTGTTTCAGAAAACTGTGCAGATAGTACAGTAGTGGCCACATGAGAAAAGTCTACTTGAAGTTAATTGAGTGTTTGCATAGCATTTGGTGTTCTAAGACTTTTACTTTATTAGGTATAATTTTGGTCAGCTCACTATTAGGAAAGTATACTTTAGCTGGAGATGATCCAGGAAGCCTCAATATAGTTAATACAAAGATGTAGGGACTAATACAGAAAAGGTGGTAAACAGCATGTGAACTTCTAATTTTTTCCCAAATGCTCTTGGTTTACTATATTTTTATTTTGAACACCTGTGTCTGTTCCTCAGTTACAACCCTGTTTATATAAATCACTGTTCATCTTTAGTGGGAACCTGGTTTATATTGGAGAGGGACTGTACATTGTAGTTCTACAGAATCTATCCTTAACAGCAGTTTTAATTTTCCTTTGTTATGTTACTTTGAAATCACTTCTATTTCCCCATAAACATTACCTGTGACCATTTCTTTCCTTCTGCTAGCACTGAGCTTGTCCAATGACTCCATCACCTTTAAGCTATTGATCTCTGACATCTGATTCAACCTGTTTGCAGTTATCTGCATTGCTCCAAAGATAGATCAAAGAGATTCATTACCTACTTCTCTGACACAAAATGTCTAGAAGAAAAACACTTTTCCTTAGTCAGCAAGTCTCCAATTCTTGGAGAATTTTTTTAAATTATAAAATTACTTTTTTTAATTATAAGAAAATTATTCACTTAAATAGCTAAATAGTGGCAAAATACATACAAAAATTGACTTATTTAAATAGAATTCTCCTTGACTAGGCAATGGCTCAATAGGATCTCCTGTGTACTTCTTTAGCTAACTTAAAATGAAGCTGAGACACCTTTAAACAAAAGCTAACTGGAGTAGGGAAAAAAAAGTGAAATATATAGATGTATTAACAAAAGAATGTTTTTTTTTTAATTAACTCTTATTTTTATTAGTACTGAACTGTTCATACTTCAGCATGCATTTTCATTACACCAACATATGTAAATGGATATTTACAGACACAAATGGAAAAGTTACTGCTGACTGCTGTTGAATCTTGTTCAGATCTTCAGTTGCCTTGTATTACAATACATTTTTAAGTTCAATTTACAACAGCTTTGAGATAGACAGAATTTGTGTTTCCACTTCAGAAGTTTAAGTTGAAAGAATGCTTGAAAATCCAGATTGTATATCTGCACTAAAAATGAGGAAAATTAAATTATTTTTAGTTTATTCCTTCAGAATAATTGTGTTTAGGTCACCTGGAAATACTAGACAAATGGGTAGAAGCACAAAAGAAGTAGTAATCAGCATCTCCAACACAGTGAAGTACAAGTTTCAGATCACTTAAAAGCCAACAGAAACGGAGCTTGTGAAGGTCTGAGTACCTAATTCTGGGCTAACCTGGTGGTCCAAGATCTGATTCTGGTATACAAATGTTACACAAGTGTCACTGACTTCAGAGAGGTCAGGTCTATGTTTAGTCTTTGTAGTCGAATGCCCTGTACTTTTAAAATTAACTGAAATTATACTGTAACTTTGACAAAACTGTACCTACATTTTTTACTACTTCTATTGTATTATTATTATGTTGTATTAGTACAAGATTTGTAATATATGTGTTGTACTTCTTAGAAAGATTTTAACCATCTTAAGCACCCAGAAATAACATGCATTATAAAGGAAGTAAGGGTGTTTTTGTATGGAAGCTAAGGAGAAACAACTCAAGGAGAAAAGGTGAGTCATCAATATTTAGGTCAGTAGAAATAAAAGCACAACTCACAGTGGCAGACAGACAGGATGAAAGGAACAGAGCAGGTGGGTGAGGCTGAAAGGGCTGAAAGCAGAGTCAGAGGAAGACAATAGGCTGGACTGGCTCCAGGCACAGCATGGAAAACAACAAACATAACGCTGACAAGATACACCGTAATGTGTGCTAGAGGCAAGGCTGAGAGCCTGTCTCTGTGGGAGAAGTGTCTTACACTGTAATTAACTGGGAAGTATTCAGGGAAAGAAAATATTCAAACAAAGTGTGAACTTCTGTGGAAAAACAGACTCTGCTAGCTAGACACCTAAATTAACATGTTGTAAGCAAAGTTAAAACAGTATCAATTGAATTACTTTAAGACATTGAACCACTGATAATAATTTTTTCTCTCTTATACTGTAAGATTTTGGAAGCAGGACTGTTTTTCTTGTTCAAGCACCAAGACTTTCTTCGGTAATATATTCAAGAGATGCTCCAAGTATGTACTTTTATTCTTTGTATAGGTCATACATAGATAAGAGACATAACTTTGAAATGAAAGTGACTCAAAGTATAAAAAGAGACATTTCCAGATTGGTGGGGTAGAAATGAAGGCTTCAGCGCCTACTTAGAGGTGAGATAGGTAGAAGGGACAGGCCTGGAAAAGAAGTGTTAATCGAACGAATGGCAGAGGGAGAGAAAACAAGTTCAGAGTTAGCCACTGTAGGAACAAACTGGAATTAGAAAATTTCAATTAGAAACTGGAATTAAGAAAGAGAAGAAAAACAGAATACAGTTATAAACTTTGGCCTAATCTTAAGTCTTTGCCATTTTGAAGATGTAACGCACACATAAGGGAAATCTAATGTTTCTTTTAAATGTAACTTTGTTAGTGAACTGTACAGTTTCTCAAAAGTGAGAAGTTCGTAGTTCATTGTGCCTGTCAAGTCCTTCATTAATATACTTCAGTCCTTTTCTGAATCTGTTTTCTCCAGCAACATGAAAACTGAAGCCAGGATTACCATTCCAGTTTTGGTCTTTTGCTTGGGTGTTCTTGAACACCTCATGAATTCACTATTGAATACAGTGAATCAGTAATAACACAGTGTGTTATTCCTGTCTCTGATTCCTCTGAAGCTTGTACTTTTGCAGGTGATATGGATAGATTGCACTGGTAGCAGAGTTGCCAAGCAAAGAGGTCAATTGGCTGGAACCACACTTTAGATTCCCAGAAATACTGAATGACCCTGGGAAAATGACTTCTCTTATCTGTACCAAAGCTTTATCGCCTCTGACATAAAAATAATGTTGACCTCACCTGCAAAATTATTTTCAGATACACAGTTGTACAACTCTCTAATTATCCCTCATTTTTAGTGACTTTGGTGATGTGTTCATTCATTTTAACAGAAACTTATTTAATTAGCTACAAACTAACTCCACTCAGTGATCAGTTTCTTCAGGTCGATTTTGTTCTCTGGCCTCCTTTACCTGCTTTGTCCCTGTTACTTTTTCCAAATATTTCCCTCACAATCAGTAAAGGGAAAAGAAACTTAGTTGGAAAAGTTGCAAAGTCAGTGTGACCTGAATGAATGTGATATTCAGAGCTACTCATATGCAGATATGGCAGAGAAGAGGAGAGCTTTCAAAATTTTCATAATTGATGGGGCAAAGAAAACAGGAACTCCAAAGAAACTGCCGAAGGAACAGTTAGCTGAGGCTCAAAAGAGATGAAAAAGCTGTAGATATTGACCTGCTTTTTGAGATCCTCAAGAAGGATCAATAATATTGAGATCACACACAGTAGAAGGAAAAAAAAGAAAAAGAAAGCTATAATCAGAAACACATGATAATCATAAAGAACCTGTAAAAGAAATGTTCCAAGCAGAGTGAGGACTGAAATTGAAGTTTAAAAATCACCAAGGAATCTATTGTGTAAAAGCTAGTCAGGGAACAGGGAGAATAATCATTGGGTTTTCATAAGAAGAGGTTAGAGATTATGAGGTCAAATATGTATGGTTTCCAAAACTAGGGAAATAGTGACAGTTTAACATAGAGAGAAAAACATCTAGTGGAGGTTAAAAAAGTAGGCTGATCTACTGATTTTATATATAATACAAATGATGATAAATGAGCACACCTATAAATAAGGAAAACTAAGCTATCAGCTCTATTCACAAA
>WEKY01022101.1:4024-32551 GCA_013390045.1 Picathartes gymnocephalus
GAATTCAAGGTGAGTGAGTTGCCAAGCGAGCACAGTTTCCAAATGATGTTATTGCAATAGTGAATAGGATGACTGGCTGCAGTGCACAGTTATTAGTACTGCTTGTGCTGATTGCTTGACCTCTCTTACTGTCTTTGCTGTTGCTTTCAATTTAGATTGTTTGGTCTGAAATTTTGTATGTCGTGTTTTCCCAGTCTGCACTTTGGAAAACTCCAGATAAAGTTGGTTAGCCATTTTCAGTAAGGAAACTTAAAACCAGAACAAACCCGGAATTCTCAGTCAGTTGTGGTAAACTTTGGGCTGGATTGTTTATCACAACTCCATGTTTTGGACCTCTTCAGTCTCCAGAGCTGCACTTGCAGGAAAGCAGCATCACAGAGCAATTCTACAGGTTTTTATCTACCCAGCACTGAGGGAGGGAGTTAGGTATGAAATAAAGCTGAATCTCTAGTTCTTTCATGCTGTTTTAGTTCGTGTCAGCTTGTAAGATGAAAGCACTGAATGTTACCATGGAGCATAAATCTGTCTTTTGTTCTGTTATGGAAACTATTGAGTTAGAAATACTGAATCAAGGTAGGAGGTGTAGGTAAAGCTAAGAATTCTAATTAGACTTAAAATAGATCTGTCAGGAAGAAAACTGATAATGGGAAATAGAAATGAAGGCTGGTTTTGAAAATGAAAAGGGAAACTTAAGACCTGGTAGGCAACTGTGAGCTGAGAACACAAATCTAGCAATGTAGTTAGTGAAGGGGAATTTCAGATAGTAACTCTTTGGCAGCAGTAATTCATAACCAACAAATGATCTGTCATGGAGGGCAGGAAAGTTCAGTGGTGGGCTTGGCAGTGCTGGTATGGGGGTTGAACTCAGTGATTTTAGAGGTCTTTTCCAATCTTAATGATTCTGTGATAATAAGCCTTTTAATAATTTTGCTAATAACCGTTTGTAGCGTTCTATCTAATATTGATATTGGCTCTCTGTAGAAATGTCTGTCTCCATCAACTTATACTAATTTCATCTGAAGGGAACCTATTCAGAAAAGAGTTTCAAAAGTTCCATTCCTGAGAAAACTTAAACCTGGCCACTGGTGATGTCTCACTTCTCTATGCCTCCCTTTCACTTCTGGGGAAGAATTATTGTGCTTCTCTTCCCTTACATCTTTGAAGACCCCTTTGCAATAGAAGTTCTCAAAGGGGAATTTTCTTTGGAGTGTGCACCTTTGAATGGGCCACTGAACGTCTTCAATAGCAGCATTTTTAGTTTGTTTTGTTCTAGATATGTGTAGAATATCTGGCTGTTCCTGTGTGAACCTACATTTTGAAAAAGCCTGTAAGTTTTTGGTAATTGCTGCAATTGTGTTTCCTTCTTTTATTTACTGAAAATATAAGCAAATTGTGAAATACAACAATTTTATAGTATTGAATGAAAGTTTTGAATGTTTTTGAGGTATAATTTTTCACCATTTTAATTGATTTGTGTGAACTAAAGGAGAGGTCTGCATGGATTACATTGGCCCTTTAAAGGAATATTTTATTCATATGTAGCTGGATAAAGGGATATATTTATCCCTTGATGTGCTATAATCACTTTTGAAAGTTGTTTTCCCAGTCAGAAGCAGTTGGGTAGATCTGATAGGACTTCTGGAAAACCAGATTTATGTTTATCAGATTCAGTGATTTAGCCCAAATGATTAAGGATTTAATTGAGTACTGTGTTTCTAAATAATGTTTATATTTAGTGTATTATTTGTTAGAGAATGTTTATATTCAAGTTACATAAAGTCACTCTTTAATACCAGGGAATCATGACATGAATATACCTCATACATGCCTTCTTCTTGCCTCATGTGGTTAGTTGAACACTGATGAGAAATAATATCAGATATGCCAACCTCTAAGTTACTGCAATCAGCCTTGTCTGCAAACATGAGGTGACTTATTCATCAGGGTAGCAAGAAGAATCAAAAAAGATTTCTAGGTTTAAAAAAACCCAAGCATTTTTTGGTTGGTTGTTTGTACTTCAATACCTTTCTAGTAACCCTTTGCCATGTACTTTAAAGAAAAAAGTAACACTGAATTATCAGAGGATTCAGTGAAGGCAAACATTGTTCTGTAGTTTCACTTGAGAAAATTCTCATAGATTCTCTTAAAATGTTAATTCATTGTTAATATTTCGATATGGAACAGGGCTAAGATTTTTTTTTTTCCTTAAGTAATTTGAGTCAAATGTGTATTTGTAAATATAAAAGTAATATTCTGGGGGCTTTTCACTGCTAACATCCTTAGGAATTTATTTTATTTTTTGTATGCGTTGGCAATTAGATAACCAAATAAGGCTTCCTACATGTAGCATTTGTTTAGGAATGTAAAGTAAATCTGATTAGTCCTTTTAGTGAAAGACAGAATCGTGAGATTCATTAACTCTTAATTTACTCATGATTAGCAAGACTTAATTTCCTGCTGAAGTACATCTTCCTTAGGATTTAAGAGTGTGTTACATTAATACATCTAAGTTATATGCAGAAGTAATTTCCATTTTCAGTAGATTTTTTGTAAGTACTTTCTATTGCCCAAATTACCTTGAGTGTGCCTAAACAAGTTTGAGTTGTTTAAAAGGCATGGGAAGGGAAATCTTGTTTGCGATGAAAACAGGATTATTTTGCATTCCTGGGGGTTTAATAAAGTGAACTGATGCAGGTTATTCCAGTCAAGGGATTGCTCAGGCCTTAATCAGGTTGTGTTGCAGTCAGGAGTGTTGGAATTCTGACTAATCCTCTCTGATACTAGTCAATTATAATTTTGTTGTGCTGCTTCAAGCAGAGCCTTAGCACAACTTTGCCCAATGTTGGTTGTTTAAGGGTAGCTTGTAAAAATATGAACAGTTCACCCTTAGCCCCAGGAAATAATCCACAGAATGCCTCAAACCCCAAATCCTAGTACTTAGGTATTGAAACCTTGAGTGGAAAAAAGTTGACTGACTCGCCTTTTCTGTATTCCTGGCATAGATAAGTGTTATTGCTGGTAGATTTGTGAACATGCCTTCCTTTTGGTTTGCAAAGGAAAAGAAAGTTGACATTTTTTGGCTTCTGTGTAGAAGTTGGTAACCAGAAAATCAGAGTTTTTTTCCATTCAGAGTGAATTCCACTCCTTGCAGATGTACTGCAGCAAGACCTCTGTTGTTGTTGATATATCTTGATATATTTCCAAAGGGGTTATGCTTCCTTCTAGTCCCTGTATTCTGGGGAGTTATTTGTTGTAAAAGGGGCAGTATTTTTCCACATGGATCAGGTGTGGTATCCCTGGGCAGACTAGGTACTCAAGTTTCAGGACAAACTCCCTCAGTTCCTACCTGTGCTGACTGGTCCTTCTCAACATGGCAGCAGCACTGAAAATGCAGCTTACACAAGAAGTCAAATATTGAATGACCTATTTTCAAGGACATGGATATACCAAAGCCCTTAGAATTAATTTCAGTTGCCTTTGGAATGTTCACTTGTCAAATGTGTTGGGAAATCCATTAATAGAGACCATTAGATGCTTTGTAGCACAAACCCTCAAAAGCCTTGGCCATTGTTAAGCATCTCACATTCTAATTTTCCCACAACACAGTCACGAAATTTGTATTAAAAACCACAGGAAAGCAAATTAAAAATTAACTCAGTGTTCTGTGTGGGCCAAGTTTACCCTTCTCATATTTACCTAATTTTGTTTAATTTCTGTCTTTCATGTCATTGTTGTTTTAAACTTTTATCCCTGGTAATTAACTACGGTAAAGAAAAGTAAATGTAGATCTTGGAAGTTATGCTTGTGGGATCACATCACATCTTAAGGTATTTACCACAAGCAATGTAACAATTTCTCCTGTGCTTGTTTAGTCGAGCTTTTGTTCTGAAATTGTCACAGTTCTGTAAATATATGAGTTAATAGTTTTAATCTGTTTTATTTCTCTTCATATACAATATCCTCTAATGTAAGCTTTGAAGAATATGAGGTTACAGGCAGGTGTATTTATTTGATGGGTTTTATTTTCTTAGATTTTATGCAATTAATAGTCTTTTAGAAAAGACATTCTGCATGAATCAGATGTGTGTTCCCTTTATAGAAATGAACTTCAAGGTGCACAGTTCTTCCCAGCCCTTGCTGCATAAGGAGTTTTGTCCATCAGTTTTCAGTGTTAGGTGGAGGGGTTTTTTCAGATTTTCAGAATGTAGGAACAGACAGATTTTCAAAGCATGGAATATGTGGGGGCCATCAGATTTTCTTTCAAAAATATTTGTGTCAATCTCTGAACTGAAAGGTTACCCTTTAATAAACAAAGGAAATTTTAAGGGATTTCATTACAAAAGAAGTTAATCTAAAATCAGGATATCTTTTTTTAGACATAGTTTATCCCTGGTGAGGGAAAGCTCTGGAATGCAGCCAGTTCTCAGCTCTTTAAAACATCAGCTTAACTTATTAAGTTTCCAAGTTGACATCCTGGCTCAGAAAGGCCTGACACATGAATAAAAGGACAAATCCAAAAGTTGTTGCAAGGGCTTGTATTTCACTTCCAACTTCTACAGTTGTTCATGTGCAAGTCACTCTAGAATTCAAGTGAGCCTCGAATATAAAACATGACTGTTTTTCCTCATGGAGAACTGATGGCTGGAAAAGGAGAGATTCCTTGGGATTTTACAGTGTAAGAGTACTCATGGAACAGTGATGCTACTATGGAAGCCTCTCTACAGAATTCCAATAAAAGCAAGGTGCGATCAAGTCTCATACTTCCAGAGATCTGGCTATCAAAAATATTTTGTCATTGATTAAATTGATCTTTACATGTTGAAAGCAATTGCAAGGAATCTCTCTTTCCCCATTTAACAAGGATGAATTTTGTATGTCCTTCTGCTTATAGAATGATAGAGTGTTAAATATTATGAAAATAGAAAGGTTAATAGAAGTTTGAGTGAGTTTGCAGTTTGTTTCTGGCAGGAGTCTGTGAGAACAGGGTTTTGTGGAAAATAAACCCTTTACACTTGCATACCAGTAAAGCAGAGCTATCTAGTTAAACCCAGCACAGTATTCAAACTGGAAGTTGTTGGTCCTTACTGGTATTGATCAACACAGTTTCAACCACAAGCAGTTGAATATGAGACTGAATATTTTATATCACTTTGCGAAAAGTACATTACCCCTTTGTTGTATTTAACCCCCCTTATTCCATAGCACCTAAATGGACATGTTTCATTTTCACCAAAAAGGCTCACCTTGAAATAGTGCACATTTTTATGATCAGGCTATCTTGGGCTGAAGTGCATAAGTTGAATTCTTTTGAAAAAGACATTTTCAGAAATCTTTTAAATAGTTGTATTTGTATAGTCTCTGTCCTAGCTAGTAGCTGAATTAAAGCAACTAGTTACATTAACTCAATAAAATGTAGTATTTATCTTTTCCATGGGTCAGGAAAAAAATTGGATTGGGTCCTCAGCTCTGTTTTATCATTCAGCAATTGGTTAATTGCATGTCACCCTTAAAGTAAGTAGCAGAAAGTAATTAAATGGTGGAGACAGGATGCTGAATTAGATGAATCATTGTCTAATGCTATAAATTTGGAAGTACTTTTGCTGTATTTAATAAATTTCAAATGTTTGAAGCAGTGTGGTAACTTCTCATTAGTAACTTTTATTTTTAAAGATGACTTGTTTTGGTCATCCTGACTCAGCAATTTTGAAGTAAATAAGATATTTGATGTACTGGCTTCTATTTAGCTACTTAAATGGCCAGTGATTCTTGAGCAGGATATTCTTTTGGACTAAGGCTTTTGATGCAGTGCTTTTAAGAAACATTCTAAAACATAATCCAGCAATGTGTACACCATGATTTGTATTTCATATTGATATTGCCTATGAGTAGCTTTAACATTTTCAAACAGTGCTATGCGTCTGGGAAGCCTGTGTTTTGCATGAGTCAGAATTGCTTTTAAATTTTTATTTTTTTTTTTAAAGAGATAGGAGAGGATAATGACCTCTGTTTTGTTTTTCCTCTTGCCTTTATTCCGATTAGCTTTTTCCTATAATAAAAAGAGGGAGTTGAAAGAAAGGAGTTTGGCAATTTGTTACTCTTAGGGAATTTGGGAAGAATTGGTGGTAACAGTCTGTATTTTGGCTATTTAATTCAAGAAGGAGTCTCATAAATTCTAGCTTCTGGCCATACAGTAAATTCTGTCTGGGCAAGGAGCTGTGGTTTCTATTGCCTGTAGAATGAAGACATTATGCACTAGGGCTGTCCAAGTAAGTTTGTATTAAAAATAGGCGGGGGTGTATGTGTTATGCTTTTGGCAAAACTGTAGTTATTGCACTTTTGCCTTTTTAAGTATGAGGAGAAATTTTGGAGATAGTCTGGTGCTCAATACATAACACGTACTGTAGAAATACAGGATGAAGTGTTGTGATCATTTGTGGTTTTAAGCTTTTCTTCTCATATTGGGCACAGTGCAGTTTTTCAGTCCCTGGTCTGTATGTAGGAATGCTGTTCTCCAGGATTCCCACTGCACAGGTAGTGTCCTGTCAGCTGCAGGACTAAATTTTCTGACCAGTGCTAAAACATGTAATAGATGTGTATTTCCTTAAGAACTCCCCAGGGTGACCAAATATCATTGATGTTTGGATTTACTTTCAGTTCAAGGTCTTCTAAAATTATTCAAATGTATGGAACTTAAAGCTAAGGTTAGTTCTTTATCTGAGCTCAAACAGGGGTTCAGACTAATTTACTTAGTTTACCTAGTTTAATTTGAGAATGTTCTGTACGGTCATTTAAATGTGTGAAGATTTTTATAATGGTTTGAGGAAATAACCTTTTTTCTATGATTTTTGTAACGCATCACATATCAAACTAAATTGAAGACTATAGAGCGCTTAAGGGGTTTCAGTGTCTTTATTTTGTCAGAAGCCACCACAACATTCTGTTATTGAAGGAGAAGCGTGATCAATTCTGACAGCTTTTTTGAGTTAGAGAGATCAGAAAGTAGGGAAGAGGCCAGGTTGGATGGGGCTCTGGGCCACATGGACTAGTGGAATGTGTCCCTGCCCATAGCAAGGAGTTGAAACTACATGCTCTTTCAGGCCCCTTCCAACCCTTAACATCCTATGATTCTGTGATTCCATGATGACCCTTCCCAACCACTGTCAAGGAAGTTCATTGCACAATATACAGAAGAAAAAATTAATTAACAAGAGCACTCATGTTGAAATCCTATCCTTGACTTCATGCAACAGATGCCACAGGCTGTGTTCTGTTGTAACCTTACTTGAAATGGTTCAGTTAAAAGGAGACCAAGAATGCCAGCTTGGTGTTAGATCACTGGCCATAGATTTATGGAATGCCAGCCCAGCAGCATAATTAATAATTCCTCCTTAACTAATTAAGGAAGAAAGCGATGTTTCAGCAGTGATAAGAGTATTTGCCTAGAATAGCAGTTAATTGAAAGACTTGTATTGTTATTGTAGTTGCAACTGTGAGATTAGAGATACCTATCATCAAGTAGCCGAATGTGTGTTTCAGTTTAGCAAATGAGCTGATTTGTAAATGAAGTTTTTTAAAATTATTAAATTTAAGTAGTTAATTATCTTGAAATTTGCCAGAGCTTTGGATGAGTATCACACATCTGTGCTGGATTTTCCATTGAGAAACTTGTAGTACTGTGCTACATAGGGGGATTTTTCTCTTTACTTGGCCAACTAGTGGAACAGTCAGGTATAGGATCAGTCCTGTGGTACTATTTACACTGTGTTAATAGTGTGTATGACAGAAAGGGAAGACGTTTGTTTCTGAATTTTCTGTATTTTCTGAAGAAAAAATAATAATAATAAATCGATTTAAAAAATTTAACAGCCTCTATACGCCATCCAATGAATAATAATTATTCCCTTGAAAACTGAAAGTTCTTTATACCATTTAATAGGATTTTAGCAGTTGCCAGTAAAGTTTGCGCAGTGAAGTGCAAAAGGTGACTCAACCCTTGGCTTGAGCAAGAAACTGTCTAAGAAATGCCATGGCAGTCTAATTACCATTCTGTTGTTGTGCTCCCTAAGAACAGAATTATTTTATTTTCTTTTGTACCAGTTACATGAAACATTTCTTGCCACAATAGTTTAGGTAAGAAAAAGAACCCAAACCCCGAAGTCGAGGCTTAGTTTTTGCCAGTGATGTGTCCATTCTAATTTACGCAGAGTAGGATTTCGTGTATAAAGATTCATGTACAGGGGTTACACCACTTTGAGAATTCAGTGTTTCTGAGTGCTCAAATTTCTATGAATGAAAGAATTTAATTTAGTTAGAAATAATTTGGCGTTTTTGAAAGTAAACTTAATGGTTTGCTAAATCCCCTGCAAACACCAGTAAATGTATTCTTATATTTTGATGAAGCACAGTTTTTTACCTTTTTAACCGCTGAACTTGTGCTGATAACTGCTACCATGCTACAGCATTACTGAAGAATAGCAATTTTGGCATAAGAAAATAGTTAGTGGAAAATTTGAAAAGGTAATTCAGAAATTGTCAGAAGATTTTATCTTTTTTATGCATTCTTGGGGTTTTTTAAAAGTATTCAAAATTTTATTTGACGTGTTATGTTCCGTGAAGTAAATATATCTCTAAAATAAAGATTGTTTGAAAGATGGCGATTTTTTTCTTTGTCTGCATTTGGGCCAAAGATCTGTTTTCTGTAAAATTCATGTCTGTTTTAACTTACCCAGTCATTTTGACTACTTCAGTATATTGATTACTAGTTAAGAATAGCTCGGTACATTGTGTATAAGGAGCCTGATGAATATTTGAAAAGTGGCATAAAGACTTTATACTATCAGGGAGAAAGGCTTAAATCACATGAGCCGAGTAAAGGTTAGATACCCTCATTGTCTAAGGAAACCTAAGTGTAACTCTCCAAATGGCTGTTTAGTTTCTTCACGTATTTTCAACTTTTTTATTTCTCTTTCTGCATTCAGATGCTGGGGGTTCCTCAGGGCTTAGCTGAGTGTGTGTGAGTTCAGGCATGTGCACAAACATGTGCTTACACACTCCCAGCTCCTGCTCATGCCTTCTGTCTCTTACTGCCTTGGTGCTTTGGCTTTCCACACTTGGACTTCCACTGCTTCACATTCGAGTGTGAACATCCTGGGGGGGCATTCTTTTATGTTTTATGCTACTCAGAATTTCCATCTGCTTTTACTTGACTTGTGGTTGTGAAGATCGTGCCTGGCCCATGGGATCTTACACAGTGCCGAGAGGATGTGGAGTTTTGTCAGCCAGGGAAATATGTCTGGATTTTTTTTTTCTCTTCAGCAGCTTTCATATGCTCCTCTTCTTGTGTGGTCCCACTAAACTGAGTATATTCAACAGAAATACTCTCCCTCACTATCTTCTGTGTGCTGCTGTCTTTTAGGCAAACTATGTAAGAAATCTGAGATCCAAAAAATGCTAGTCCTGACTGAAAACAAGGTAGTGCTACATAGAAAGGTACTTTAATCATTGCACATTCCAAATTTATAACAGCATTCCACATTCTGGTTGTAGATGAGTCTTAGCAGATCTGCAGTTACCAATAAACCTCCCAGTTATATCCTTGAGTATTTTTTTACTTTCTTTTTGCAGGCACTGCTACAATCTACAGTTCAGCAGCAAGAAGCAGTTATTGAAAAGCAGTATATATTAGCCATTGAAAAGCATTCTCACAAATGTCAAGAGCTCCTTGATGCTCAGGTATGGATGTGCACATGCAAAAATTTCCATGATTTTCTTTTATTTTCAACTCTTTCCTGTTTGAAAAAAATATTAACATATATGATCCACAGAGGAAATGATCCATTTCTCACCTTGTTTCCTTAGCATACCACTAAATACAGGTATTTAAAAATGCTTAATAAGTAAGGACTCTTAATCTGTTGGGGTCAAAAGTGTTCTGTAACACTGGAGCCTGCTTAGAACAGATTCAAGGAGAGTGTAACATGGAGAAAGTCTCAGAGCAACTTAGTACTGACTTCTTAACAGCTGCCATTTTCTGTGGTCTTGGAGAAACCATTCAATTATTTTTATGTAGTTAAATGCAGGATTTGGTTGTGTGAGATTTACGTGAATTTTTGGTCCAAATTTTGTGATGGTTCTTAGATGGTAGACAAAAACATGTGTTTTCCACCCTTATTTTCATTTTATAGAAATCTTACCTAAAAATAAAAAAGCTGTGAGGAATTATATAATATTCAGAAATATATATATACATTAATGGCCTAAATTGGTTCATTTTGCATGACTTGAGCAAAAGCACACTGCACAACAAGTATTTGAGATCACAGCAATTTAGTGATGAGTATCTGAACTGTGTCAACCTAGTTTATCAGTAAGATCTTTGTTTGACTGAAGTACAGCTCTTGAACCAAAATAATAATGACCATGAGCATGTAAGTTTAAAAACCAAGAAGTTAATTTGCTAATAGAGCCCTGGAGTCATTTCCATTGCAATTAACTTACCTTTTAAGTATTGTTAGCAAAAATCCTGCAAAAAATATAAAGCATAATATTTTGTTTAATTTTCGTGGAGTATCTTAAACCTAAATACATCAAAGGTCCTCTTGAAGTACTCCACCATTTCCAGAAGTGTTTTATGACCATTTGACTGTTCTGACCATATCAATTAACACCTAGTGCAAGTGTGCGTTAAATATATAAGCATCTGTTTAAACAGTATGAAGGAAAGATGTAATAACGTGGAGAAATTGATTGCATCATGACTGAGCTTATTGTACAGAATTGCAGTTACTTAAGGCTTGCTATAAAGCTCTGCCTTAAGAACAAGTAAACATGTATTTTAAAGAAATGTTTTGTGTTTTTGAAATGAACATAAAATTTGCTAACTTAATAACACTTTCTGAATCTTAAAAAGGAATGGATCTCATGAAATACATAAATGTCATAGGAAGATTTTTTGAGATTGTTCTTACAGAGTGGGAAAAAACTTGCACCTGTGATCAGTCAGATTTGCATCAAAACCCCAAAACTGGGACAGAAATGTGGAAACATGTTCAAGAGTTTCAGATTTACCTGGGGAGAATCCAACAGTGTAAAGAACTGTTCTTGATCATAGGACAGGAGAGTGGCTATGACAGAACACATTGCCCAGCTCACATCATGTCTGCTTTTAACACCCCCTTTGGATCCCAGAAAAAGTGCAAATTTTGTTCACTAACTTCCAAGCCATTTCTCATTCAATGCAATCAAGGTTTTTCACCTTTAATCGTAATATAAAGCTGCGATTTTGAAGCCTAACCAAATAGACAAGTGTGGGTGCTTGTGGTTGAGCTATCAGGTTTAATGAAATATGATTTATACTGGCAGATTGTGTTCACTCTTAAAACTTTGTTGAAAGATCTGAGAAATGAGTAGTATGATTTTATTCTTTTTGCATGTATCTATTCTGAAATGTATGTTTTTGTTTGTTTTCACATTTCTGTTTCTTCATATGGTTTTGTTATGTGTTAACAGTTGAGGTTGATGAAATTACTACTGATACTTATGGACAGAACTGATTGCTGTTTTGTGTTATGGGATTGTACGTCCATAGCCACCTTTACATGGAGATTTGTGAATGTTTGTATCACTGTAAAGAATTTTTTTGATGCAGCAATAATTGCACAGTGCAAGTATACGCTCAACACAAAAATCATTTCTTTTGTTCCCTCTAATATTCTTGCCTTACAAGCAGTATTTTGCCTTCCATATTTTAAGCCTGTGTAAGACTGTCAAACCACATAGTTTTTCTACTCATTTGCCATTCCTTTTAAATTTTCTGCTGTTTTATTTCCAATTCCATACAACCAAGATTCTCATTATAACTCTTCTCTCATGCTGTCTACTTACTCCCGTTTCCCCTCTATATTCCCATGCTCCTCCCTCCCAAAAGTGTCTTTGAGAAGGAGGAAAGGCTCCTTTTCTTTGTCTTTGTTTGTCTTTAACGTATTGTTAGAGTTTATTAAAGTTTCTGATTCTGAAGCTTAATTTTATCAGGTGGAGATGCAAGTTAAAAAACCTGTCTAGGGAGGTGCTGTGCTGCTGATAAGGTTCGCTGTACAAGGCTGTGTTTTCCAGGATGGGGGAAGAAGTGAAAGACCTCGTTGCATGCTTCTATCCCAGTTTTCTGCTGGAAAAATACCTGCAGTTGATATTTGGTGTGTCAGGCTTGTCAGCAGCATTGGCTCACTGTAGGTATAACACCCTGGATGAAGATCACTGGAGTGGGTCCTTCCTGGGACAGCCTCTAGGGCTGCTGGTTTTTCCAAGGAAATACACTCCTCTATCCAAAGCGGCATGGGAAGCAGGGGAGGGGGGATTCTCCTGCTCTGCCTCTCTGCTCAGGTGAGAGCCCCACCTGCAGAGCTGTCCCCAGCCCTGGGCCCAGCACAGGAAGGACAGGGAGCTGCTGGAGCCAGGCCAGAGCAGGGACACCAAGGGGATCAGAGGGATGGAGCAGCTCTGCTGGGAGGAAAGGATGAGGGGATTGGGATTGTTCAGCCTGGAGAAGAGAAGGCTTTGGGGTGACCTCACTGTGACCTTGCAGTGCCTGAAGGGAGCCCACAGGAAAGATGGAGAGAGACTCTTGACAAGGGCCTGAAGTGACAGGACAAGGGGGAATGGCTCCAAAGCACCAGAGAGGAGGTTTAGATTGCATATTGGAAAGAAATTGCTCCCTGTGAGGGTGGTGAGGCCCTGGCACAGGTTTCCAGAGCAGCTGTGGCAGCCCAATCCCTGGCAGTGTCCAAGGCCAGCTTGGATGGGGATCTGAGCAACCTGGGACAGTGGAAGGTGTCCCTGCCCATGGCAGGGGGTTGGAATGAGATGATCTCCAAGGTCCCTTCCAACCCAGACCACTCTGATTCCATTATGTTAACATTTCAAAAAGCAAACCAGGCGTTCTTGTGGCACATTCAGGAGCACCAGTGTCATGGTGTCCTCCATCAATGAACAGGACAAAGAGAACTCTTTTTCTCTGTGCCAGAAATCAGTCATGTCATCTACTGAATATTTAGGAAAACTATGCATGTAAGTTTTACTTTTTTAAAATTTGAGGATATCAGAAAATGCCAGTAGAAAACACATACCAGTTCTTTAAAAGCTGGAAAAGGACATATTTCATCCTTGTCTTTTTCTGACACAAATGCTTGATATTGCCTTCTGAAAATTAACACCAACTGTGCTCTTGTGGTTTGTTCATGCTGTGTGAAAATACATGCTGAAAAACATGATCAACAAACTTTTGAATATTTTTTTCAATACTCAGAAGTTTCTCTTACTTGTCAATCAAAGCAGATGGTGTTAAAAATGTCGGTAGCGAGGTACATTTTTTTATTCTTCTTAAAATGGTCAATGATCTGCATATTAAGGTAAAATAAAAAATACCTACAGCAGTTATTTTTCATGATGATTTTGTGTGAAACATGCAACAGCATTTAAGACAACTGGAGTTACCCCCATGTTTTTAGTGCTTTTTCCACTATACTTTATCGTGATGTTGGTTGTCATTTTTTTGATAAATAGTAGTTCAAAATTTGTTGCATGTAGTCTTTTGTCTCTTTGAGACTCACTGAGAGAAGTACTGGTTTATCTTCACTATGAAAACAATTGCTGAAAGGTCAGTCAATAAAAGTTCCATGGGCTGGAACTCATCTTTTAAAGTTTATGATGCTCTCCAGAACAGTCTGTGGACAAGGCGAAAACTGGTGTGACAATAGTCATGAGCTGCTGCAATGTGATAGCAATCTCATCTTCTCTAGCATTTGGATTATTCGTTTTGATTGTGTTTTGCATAACCTTTTGTGAAAAATACCAGTGTGTCTCCTGACAACTCCTAGAACGTCAAATGTAAGAAGTACTCTTCTTGTACAGTAAGTGATTGTTTGTATGCCAGGGGAAGTGTTTGCTTCATTCGGCAACTTAGTTTCACAGAGATATAATTTTCTTTTGATTTCAAATAATTGCTTTTATATCTACTCAAAGTGTGCCTCAAGTGTCTCTAATAATTGTTATTTTATGAAATTTGATTGTGTTTTTCTCCTCTTGTAAACAAAAGAGGCTCTGTGTTTTTCCCATCTGATGGTGGTAATTGAGAAATTCATTTAATGCCTGATCTTGAAGGGACCATATGCAAGCTAGATTCTGGGAGTCTTGTGACTATTTGCATTTTTAGGAGACATTGGGCAATTTTTGCAGTGAGAGTAGTAATCCTGAAGACTTGCAGACTGAAAATATGAGCACGGCGGTGGGCATAACCTTTCTGGTTCATTAATTCCAACTACAGTAGGTTTGGAAATTATTTGGAGTTATAACCATGTCTCCTTGGGGCATTTCCTCGCAGTTCCCAGAAATCTTGTCATTTGCTGCAGTAGAAATATTTGTTTATTCATTCCCTTCAAAAGCAAGTACTTTCAATCAGTCCTTCCTGTTACATTTTCATGTAATTCACCTTCACATAATTGATCTAGTTGTGTCTTTTTAGGTCTGCAGCTCTTTTGCAAAGAGCAAAGTTACACATTCTCAGAACTTAAAAGAGCAAAAAACCAAAGATTGATTAAAATCCTGTGGCAAATTTGAGAAATTTATTCCTGAAATCCTGATGCCTTCTTGATTTCTGTGTGCATAGAGAGAATCAAAATGAAAAGAGCAAGAATCAGCTTTTGCTGTGCTGGGGTGTCTTTTTGTTTGTTTGCTTGTTTTTCCTAAATTCTGAAAAATTCTGCTTGAGCAGGCAAGTAGGACCAGATGACCCACTGTGGTCCCTTCCAACCTGACCCATTCTGTGGTTCCATGAAAAAATCTGGTAACAGGCAGAATGTTTGGTTTTTTTTTTTTAATATAAACCCTTACCATGGTTTTCTAACCTGATTTCCATGTGCCCAGTCTCACATGCCAGTTGGAGGTTGATTTTGCAGTCCCTTGCACGGTGAATTCAGCCAGGATACTTTAGCATCTCCACCAAAAATCTTACTTGGAAATTTTATTTGCTTCCTTGGATTTGTCAAGTGACACTTGAAAGTAGCTTTTAGAGTGATTTTTTTTTTTTTTTTTTTTTTTTTTTTTTTTTTTTTTTTTTTTTTTTTTTTTTTTTTTTTTTTTNTTTTTTTTTTCTCTTTCTTTCTCTCTTTTGCTTATATAACTTATCTTCAAACCTGCATTACTTGTTAGGAATTTATGCCATCAACTCTTGTCAGTACTCTGAACAGTTAAATAATATAGAATGATTTTTTCCCTCAGTTGTTTTTCTCTCAGCTGTACTTGAAAAAAAAAATTGGGTCTGTTGTGTTTTGCTGTCTTCCGTTATTGAATATTTTGCTGTTTACATTGGTCGTATAAAGGAAATGAACTCCTAAAATTTCTTCCTGATAAATAGAGCAATTTGTGGAGAACTCATAGGGGCTGCAAATAAATTAGATGACAAAATAGAATTAATTGATACTTTATTATTTTCAGATTTTTATAAAGTTGCTTATCTCTGTATCCCCAGGAGCTCGAAGTGTGTCAGTTTTTCGATGGCCTCTATTACTATGTATGCTTTCCAAGAAAAGTATTTTCATTATTAGATGCCTTTATATATCTTCCTACTTTTTTTATTAAAAACAATGAAGTACTTATGCAGCAAAATGCTTTAAACCTAATTTCAGCCTCTGATGTGCCTCAAATTATATAGTTTGAGCATTCACTGTATGCTGCTGAGTGGAACCCTGAGTAAAAGCATATCCTTAGTTATTTTATTACTGTTAGTAGAGTTTTTCTTTATATTTACATTGTTTTAGCTTTTCTCGTGTAATAATGTTTTGCTGATTCCCGAGCTGTCTCTTGGAAAAGCTTTGCTGCTTCGTTAGACACTTGGACCTCAAACTGGCAAAAAGATACAGTTCAATCATGCAGTAATGTTATAATTTGAGGAAGTGGAAATATGTACCAGATGTTGGAATTCTCCAGACAGATTTTCCACCTTGCACTGCCAAACACTGAGATGCCACAGATAGTGAGGACAGTGTAAGAAACCAGTTACAATTACCAGATCTTGTCATTTGACTTAGGCAGAGCTTAGCAGTGGGAAGAAAAGGTGCAGTATAAAAGAAAATGCTCTTAAATGTAGCCAGCCATTTTTAGAGGAGCAGAAAACCGTTATTAGTATTTTAATAGGGTTGCCTTTTTCCTCAGGATAATATTTTGAATAGGGTGTAGAAGTGGGAATATTTTGATAACATTAAAAAATCATGATGTATTTTTGTTACATCACCTTCCTCTCACATAGATAATAATGTTTCCCATGACCTGTGTTATTCTATTTCTTCCTACTGTTAGATCCCTTCATGAGAGACGGAAATAAAAGTACAACTTTGTGAGTTAAGAAGGTTTCTTTTAAAATAGGTGCACAGATTGGAAGTGTTGAATTCTAAAAAGCCCCATCCAGTGGTTCATTTTCTGTGCTGGTGAATGAAGTGCTGGAACATTTACTAAATGTCCCTGAAGGTAACTTTTCCCCAAGCCTTGAGGGAGGAGGATGGTTCTATGTCCATGTATTATGAAGGTACAAAGAAGCCCCAATATTACAGATGATGTCATGTATGTGTGTTTTCTATTAAACTATTAACTACAATGCAGTTTTCATCAGATTAAAAAATTTGGTACTTGTTACAAGGAAAACTGGTCATTCACCGAGGGTGAATTAGGCATATGAATGTCTTAATGGACTGGTTTTGATAATGATGGCATTAAAAGAAGGTTCCAAGTGTCATTTCTTTAGTGTGTGACAGTTCTTTCTCACATGAAAGATCTGTGGAAGAGGGAAACACCAATAACTCGTTGCACTGATGTTCCAATTTATGCAAGGCCCCTTTTTCCTGTTTAGTATAAGGATATTCACGTTAGCTTCTGTTGTTCTGTGATGGTCTTTGCTGTTTTATTTTTGAATTATTATCTGACTACTTTCACATAAGCCATGAATAGCAGCTAACAAAATTAATTTTTCCCTGCCAAATTTGGTGATCCTTGTGTGATGATATACTCAATATTGAGAAGGAACAAATCTGCAGAAAGATAAACTGGGTTCCCATTACTCTAGCAAAAGAATTGCATTTTTATTTGTGGATTAAATCCTGTACACATTTCTTTTTAAATGAAACACTTCAGGACTCAGAAACTAAAAAGCATTTCAGTTCATGCAAGATGTCCAATTTTTTGCTTGACTTTAAATTTGGAGTTTAGGATTAATAGGAATATGCAAGGAATTATACCTGCACTAAGTTAAAATCAGTTATTAATAGCTTTAATGCAGCATTTTATCTGTAAAGTATCTCATCTTATGCATTATTTTATTCACCCCATAAGTTAGTGTAATATCTTCTATGTAATCCTTCAAATTATGTTTACCTGAAAGAAAAAGTTTACGATTCCTCAGAAATAAATTTAATATATGAAAAATCAAAAAAGACTGACTAGTTGCTATTGTGATTAAATCTGTTTACAGTGTCTTCTGACTCACATTCCAGGAAAAAAAAAAAGAAATATTTTTTTGATTTCTTTTTTACAGGAATCAAGAAAAACCACAGGACCTCTGTATTTATATTTGAATCTACATCAAACAGTTTTCATTTGGAACCATTGCCTAGAGAACTTCTTGCAGGGAGGAAACATTATAACCTATTTTTGAATGCCTTTTGTTTTTAGCTAATTTTCACAAGACTCTTCTTGACCCTCTCATGCTACTTTCCAGAGGGTAGGGTAGAAATAGTGTTTCTCTCCACTGTGGAATACGAAAAGTTTGGGGGTTTTCTTCTATTTGTTTTGGAAATCTTTCCTGTGTTTTGCTGGGCCATCATGTCATGAGACAACTTGCTCTTCAGAATTTTTACAACTCAGAATTTTGCACTCTTAACCCTGTGCTCCCTTGTCTAAGGAATAAAAGGAGTTAAATTACAGCTGTGTTGGAAAGGAGTCATGTGAGAGCGCTAAGCTATGGAGATCAGGAGAAATGATGCATTAAAGAGCTGTAGGATTTGTTGTACCTCAGCTAAAGTTTTTTAGGTGTTAGGATAATACACATAGTGTGAATGTGCAGCCTAGGAAAAAACACACTGGGTGAAAACTTCCCTGGGGCTCCAAAGTGGAGCTTTCACTGAGATTTATTTTTGTCCCACACTGATTCATGCACCCTATAAACTTTTTATCAGTTTCCATCTTTGCTCTTCATTCCAGAAGCTCAGTAAGGTATATTTGTGTATTAACAGTTGGATAATTGGATTCAAAGTTCCAACATATTTAGATTGGCTTTTTACCTGTTTACTGGTTCCTTAGATTGTTGATTAATAAAAGAAACACTCAGCTCAACTTCTGTTCAAAAACTTCATGGGCCCTTGCAGGGGTTAACTGCTTTTTTCCAAATTTAAGGCTTTATATGTTAGTCTCTGTCCTAACTTTCACAGGAAACCTGGTAGACACTTGGTTACTTTTCACAGGCCATTAGGTCTGATGAACTCATTATCCCACTTACAGGAGACAGATCACTCTGCCTTGAAAGCTTTATTAGGTTTACTTTTGGAAGCACAGGCAGTGTGCTCTTGACAGGGACAATTACCAGGAGAAAGTGGCCTCTCCATTGCTTGGGAATCACAATTCAGGGTGTCTGTAGCTCAGAGTGGTACCTGAAGTCTCAAAGCTCTTCCATCATTCCTTTAGTACTGTCTGACAGAGAGAGGAACATGCTGGTGGTAATTCTTACTCGTGGAAACTGCAAATGCCCAGTGAGATTCATTCAACTCACACACTTTGTCTGGCTTTAATTCCTGGTGAGGAGGCTTTTAACTGAACAAATACGATCTTTAATTCTGCAGTGGTCTGTTGTTCAGAGGCCTTTACTATAGCTGGACAAAAATCTGCAAGCCAAGTAAATGAACCTGAAACTTCCTGATATCTCCTGTTAGCTAAAAATATCAGGACACTTTAAAGCTCCCAAATGTGTAAGTGCTGAAGTGAAACTGTCACCTTCTGTTTGTTTTTAACCTTCCACTCCCTTTAATAAATTTGTCTGAAAGACCAACTGAGGAAGCACTGATTGTGTATAAAGTTCACTGTGAGCATTTAGTACCGGACTCCAAAGTAATTCTGCATGTCTAGAAATTCAATGTACAAAATGCTTCTCTATAATAATTACTACTTAAAAGGGTGTATGGATTATTTTAAAGTCTGAAATACAAACATAGCTGCCCAAACTAAAGAATGGCTCCAAAAGGATTAGAGTAACTTTCTATGCAGAGACATTTAAACTAATGGTTTGGAGTTCTGTTGATAACGATCATCAATAATTTTCTTTGAATTACTGCCCTTTTTTTTTTTTTTTACCAAAGTGTTTCTGAATGCTGTAATTATACAGAAATAGCTAAAATTCCTTTGATTGTTGACAGAAGGCTTTGCTATCCATAACTTCCCAGACTTCCTGCTCAAGTGATATGCATAACCAAGATCCCTGAATATGACTTTGAAAGACCTGTGCTTCTGAAATAAGGAATTCAGGTGCATTCTTTTCTAGAAAATGGATTAACAATACCACCAAGATCACAGTCATTTTAATAAACACAGCTTTCCAGCACATTCTGTGCTTCTGTGTGAGGACTAACACTACTGTGGGGCATAGTACCTTGGAAAAAAAAGTTCTTGGTTAGTAATTAAATTGCATGTTAATTACATGCAGAATGGAAGCTTTCATGTTGTATCCATGCTAATTATGCCATATGGGTTTTCTGGACTCAAGACCTGTTTGAGGGAGAAGCAGTTCACATAATATTTTATTCTGTTTTCTCTATTTCCATTTTCTTTTCTTTTTTCCATATAATTTATGTAATGTCATAGCTTAAGGTATGTTGCTCTCTGAAAAACAAGACTGACCAAATATAGATTCTGAGGCCAAATAAACAGTCCTCCAATGTATTTCTCTGGGACTAATACAAGAGAATTTGCTTTACTGGGTTGTATGGACAGTTGTTGCAACATTTGTGATGATAAATGATCTTTTGGAAGTTCAGATATGAAGGTAATCATCTGTGGGAGGATTATCCACATGAATAATAAGCATTTATATTACAATAGAAAAGAATATACTAAGCTATTCACAAGAGACTTACAATATTGAAATTATAAATTCTGTATTTCCATGAGAAGTAGTGATACTGTTTAATGTGAAATAAGTTGCATTGAATTATGACAGAAGTTGTTAGCTTCTATTTTGAAAGCATTCTAAATGTCCTTACAAATACTTACCTCTGGTATCTTGAAAAATATTAACCAAGATGTTTTTATAAACAGATGCAAATCGTCATTAATTTCTTGCTGAATTTCTGTGAATTCCATAAAACTCCAAATGCAGTACCAGATTGATTGAACTAAGCTGTCCTATTTCACTGGTAAACTAGAAGATATAAGTAATCACATTGCAGTCACAGAAGCCTTCAGGTTCTTTTAATTTTTTACTTATTATGCAATTTTTTTGTAGTTAGAGTCATTTTTGTAGTTAAAGTTTTGGTTGTGATATCTGTATTTTTCAGGATTGCAGGTCGCTGAGAGGTTAATGAGAAGTTAACTGCTCTGCATGGATGTTTAGATCATGTGAAGGGCTTTGGTCATCAAAGTGTTTCATCATGGGGGAGGATTGTCATTGGGTTTCTGCACTGGCCATGTGTCCGTGTTCTACATTATATTAATGCCAACATCTGCATTCCTGGACTTCCAGGAAGGGCTTGAATGCTTTGTTAGACATACGTGGAAAATAAAATTTTAAAACTCTTCTAGAGCTTAAAAACTGAAAGTTGCGGTCCTATGGAGAATGGTGTGAAATACATTTGGTATTTCACTGCCCGTTGTGGCAGCTTGAAATGTGGATAAAGGTAACCCAGAAATCTGAGGGACAGTCTTCATATAAAACCTGGAAATCTGATGGTCAGTCAAGCCAGAATTCAGTCTGCCAGGCTTAAACTAGAAAGTCTCACCTCACTGAGCAAACTGACTTCCATTTTATTGCAGATGCTTTAAAGATAGAGGTGATTTTCTCTAAGGAACTCTCTAGAAACTCCGGTGCTGATTCTGGACAAGCAAATAAAGATTCAGTATTTTTTTATAAATTATTAGTAAGCATTGAGTTGTGGCATATGTCTGCGAAAATATTTGCGTGTGCTTGTTTTATATTGTCATTGTGAAATAACATATTTGTAATCTGTGCAGTTAGTCAAGTGAAGAGTCATGGAGAGCATTTAACTAATAAAATCCATTTATTGTTTTACCTTTGAGTTACTGGGGAAATGTAATTTCTGTAAGTGCCCTGATTGTTAAAGCTAATGTCTGAAAACACAAGAAAAGTGAGTTACACATCATTAAGTATAAACATGATGTGAATTTTGCTACTCCTTCCACAGGTGTTTTCCATTAGACTATGTCTGCCACATTCAGACCTATTTTAGGTAAATTCACAAGGAAATGCCTCTTTACGTGTTTATCCTGGAAGGGCAGATAGGTGTTTTACTTTATAGAGCAGTCTAAAAGTTTTCTATTCTTCACATGAAAAAACATTTTTCAGAACATAGTATTGCAGTTTGGTAATGTATTTCTAGCTGCCATTAGAGACACTTGAAATTAAAACATAATTAAAATTCATGAAACAGAAATGACTTTCTTAGGCTGGTGAAAGGGGGATTTGCCTGCATAACTGTGTAAAAAAAAAAAAAATTGGTGTTTATTATATACACTTATATTAATATAAAACTCTACTGTAACACTTGTAACATGTTACTGTGCATTGATACTGTACTTTCAGGTTATAGTAGATCATCTCTTAAATAACTTGTAAAAAAATGTACTGACTTGCTAGCAATTCTATCATGACAAATACGTAGCCTCAATTTCCAGCAATAATTTTTGGGTTTGGAAAACAGCTTAACTCTAACAGACAAAACCCACATCCAGCAAATTCTTTACTTGATACAGAGAAAAACAAATAAATGGATTGTGATTATGAACAGTTCTATATCTGCATATAGACTACATGGTCTCTTCAGAGTTCATTTTCTCCCTGGAAAAAAACGTCTAGGATAACAAGAAATTAAGAAAGCAGCATTCTCCTTTGCTCACATTTCCTGGCACCCAAGGGTCATGATATCACAAATGGTTGAAAGAAAGACATTTGCCTTCTGCTTTCTGTACATACAACTGAGAGGTAGTACAAGACTAATTTAAATTCTGCAACTGTTTAAATGAAATAAAGTGTGGTGTTGCATAGACCATCTTTATCAATTATGTGAGTGTTGCTTTTACATAGTGATTCATTTTTCAGCTTTTTCCCCAGTACTTCTTAGACTGAAAGGAAATATTATTTAGGATGCCAAATATTTCTTACTATTGTAACTTTCTCCATGACATGAAATCACTTAAAGGAGTAATGTACTCTGAATGTAATTTAACTGAATCTACATTTTAAGTAATTTTGTGAGTAACTAACAAGTCTAAGTGTCTTGGATGAGTTTTGGTCTGTTTTACTCACTGGCTGTGGTTACCAAAATATGAACATTTTCTCCCAATAGCATCAGCGACTTCTTGACATTTTGGAAGCAGAAAAGGACGTGCTATCAGAAAAGATAGATGCAGCTTTGGTGCAGCAGTCACAAAAGCACAAGGTATTGCTTTCCTTTACCAAAAAATTGAGGTCAGCATCATGGAGTTTATTGCGAGTAATCCTGTCAGTTACTGACAAGAAGAGGAAACTTTCTTAAGCACTTTGACTGTTTGAAATGATTTTTAGCCACTCCTTTGTCTATTGCAGTCTAATTTTTCATAACATTTGCAGGAACTGCTGGACAAATGTTTGGATGAAGAAAGACAAAAGAGCAAGGAGGCTGTGGCAGCTGCTGCAAAGGTATCTCATTAATTGGTAGATATGCAATGTAGGTTCCATGTGTGTAATTAGAAATGCCAAATTCAGATACTGTTTGTTTCATACTTAAATTTATCAAGCTCTGTGTTTAGAAGAAGCTAGTTCTACTGAAAATGAACATATCTGCCGTATCCCATGCCTTGCTACAGAGATGTGACTTCCTTATCTTGGACAATTGCCTCTGAATTGTTTATCATAAGAAGTCACAATATTGCAGTTCAGTTGTTGCTGTTACCTGAATATCTGTTTTTGTGGTCTTTCAACATCAGTGCACCTTGATTTGAGGAGCTGGGTAGCAGGGTCAACTGATGATCTTAATAAGACAACCAGTATCATGTCTTACTTAACTTTTGTTGAATATGGTCATCTTCAATGGGGAGAGAACTATTTTAAAAACCATAGACAAACAGGCACATTTTAGCACATTTTGAATTATTTTATATAAGCTGCTGTTTGACTAATAGTGACTATCCAGCTTTTAAATATGATTTCTCCTGTCTATTTCATTATTAAGTGCATTGGTGTTAGGACAGTAATTTTGTAAATATTGAGAATTAATTTCTAACACTCATGTAGAATCCAGTACACAAGTTCAGTTGCATGTAACGATCTGGGGAGCTAGTGGTGTGTGTGACCTAGCACAGTTCATTAGGCTATGTTGTAATTTTCTGTATGTCTTTCTTGTGCAATATGTGAACACTGGCTGAGTACCTCACTGAATAACGTTCAGTAGTACCACAAACATTTCTTATGTGATTGATATCTACAGGAAAATGCATATATAATAAAACATCCTAATTTAATTATTATATTTAAAATATCTAAGTAGAAAATCAAGTCCCAGTGAATTACAAGAAGCAGCATTAGCTGGACGTGTAGGTATCTGATGAATACAGTATTTTTTGCTTTATATGACTTGATTTGACCAGTTTGATATCACCTCCAGGGGGCATAGGAATGGCCTATAAGTTTATTAAAACTGAGGGGTTTATGAATAAGGGGTTTTGTCAGCCCATGTTGGCTTATTTTGAACTTCAGTTTGCCATTATTTACTTATGGATATTATGCAGTGGCTGTCTTGCTGATAAATACATTTGTGTGGCTATGTATGTGTGGAACTGTTGGCTTGAAGTTCTCAGTGATTTCAGATAACGGTTGAAGATAATGATTGGAGGGAAAAAATAAAACTACTTCTTGTAGCATGGCTAAGGAGCTTTGGGAGGGAAGACACATTTGTTTTAACTATATATAGGCTACCTTTCTACAGAAAATGCTCAGACTGTTTTTGTACTTCAGATATTTGTAGATAAGAGCAGGAATATCTCCTACATGGAAATATCAAGGGAGGCCCATGATGTGCCTACTCCTGCATGGGTTTTGCTGCATTTTTTTTGTGCTGAGCAAACTCGTTATGAATTCCTGTTTTCAGTAGGTGGGAATTTGAGATCCATAACCTGTAACTTCCTTTTCCTTTCTGTAAGTACACAAGGCGTTGCCCAGCGGCATTACCTGCTTGGGTGCACCTTAAGATAAATTGAACCTCATAGTTCAGAAGTGAAAATATTCATGTCCCGTATCTTCTCATTAGAAGAAAGTGATATATGTGAGTTAGTCATTCAAGTTGGGTGTGTTGCTCATCTAATTGTGCCTGATCTGTTTCAAAGGCTGAAAAAGAAGTAATGCAGGAAGCTGTTCTGAAAGCAGTAGATGAGGAGAGGAGAAATATGGAGAAGGTTCATGCAGAAGAAAGAAAACTCTGGGAAGCAGAACGTGATAGTCATAAAGAGAAGATTGCCCAGGCTGTTTTAGAAGCCATGCAAGAGCAAAGAAAGCAGAATCAGGTTAGTACATCTGACCCTTCCGTGCACCTGCTTTGTGTAATTTTGTTTTTCCTTTTGAATGTCTTCTGTTGTTGTGGTAGATTTTCCTGTGGCATCTGTCCTCAGTTGATATTTGCAATGCACAGCAAGCTGTTTATCTTGACCCAGGCTGTGTGTGTGGAGAGAGGCTGGCACATACAGAACAAAATTCCTGTGACCTTTATAGGTACATATATTGTAATGATATGAATCATGCCTGGTTTTGTCCTCTGACTTCAAAAGGAGCCCAGGATGTGCAGCTCAGAGAGTGGCATTTATCCTGTAAACAGTTTAGATTGCTTCCATACGTGTGGAAGACTAAAGATGTTACATTTGTTCCTTACAGAACAAGTACAAAATAAAGAGGGGATTATAAAAACTGGAAATTTAAACCAGTAATGAACCAGAAATGTTTCTAGAGTTAACTATTACAGAGATGCTTCTATAACAATAATTGTATGTCACTTAACATGAATTGACAGGGATGTTCCCAACAGTGCTTTTAGCATTTCTGCAAATTACAAATTAAATAGGTTATAATAGCAGTTAAACTACTCTTCCAAAAGTTGAATTTGGTGGTCTGTGATGCTGGAAATATTTGGAGGAACAGCCTGTGAATTCACTGATTTCTTGGTGACATATTCAAATGTTACAATCTTTAGAAATTTAAAGAGTATATATTTCATTGGTGTGTTGGAATTTTATATTGCTGTATTTTTTTATGTGCTGCATGAGGGGAAAAAAAAGCAAAATAAAACTTTAGAATTTGAAGTCAAATAAAAGTACTCTTTGGAAACAGACACCATTTCCCTTTCCAGTGTTTAGTAAAATTAATAACCTCATACCTAATCAGCTACAAAAGAAAGGTTTTGATGCTATGCCATTATCATACTCTGTATTGCCTAACTTCCTAGTGTAAATAGAATGATTTAATTTTTTATGTCTTCTTTACTTCTTTTAAATGTCAAAGTATCAAATAGCGAAATTTCAGTTCCCAACACCTTTTGTGAGCCTTGAGGCACTCAAACTTTTCTTCAGAACAGAAAGATAAGCAGCTGAGTTCAAAGCCAAATTCAAGCTGAGAACAACTGCTTGGCCTTTAGTTAAATATAAACCATTCAGACTGTCCAGAATGAGAACTGGTACCAGTGGTGTAGGGAGTCTATTCCTGCAAGGGAGAATCATAAAGTGTTTGTTTACTGCAGTGAGGACAGCAGTTGTACAGCTTGTGGAACATGAAGAGATCAGTAGGAGGACTGTGGTAAGAAAGCTTGAGAAGGGTTTTGATGAATCCTGAGGCTTTTTGGTGAAGGAGTCCCTTGGCTGGGTGCTGGAGTTTAGCCAGGGTTCTGTTTATGGATTTAGGGAGCGCTGGGTGTCCCACGAGTGGGAGAGACGTGGACTAAGCTGGGGTAGCAACCTGGGGCAGGTTTGCCTTCCCTCTGCAGAGGTCTGCAGACTCTCTCATGGTTGATGGTGCCTTTGAAGTTGTCACGAGACAGGATGACATTAGAAGTAGTTTAATATTGATGGATATATTCTTTGATAAAGTCTTAATTACACTGCCATTGTGTGCTTCCCTGAGGAAGCGTTTCAGGCCTCTCCAAGGGACAGGTTTTTCTGCTCAAGCTGCTTTTAGATCAAGTATTTCCTAATGTGGAAGTACCTAGTGATGTACTTGTGATGGTGAGCAGCACCAAGGTGTTGGAGACTCTTGTGATGAGTTCTAGTGTAAATGCCTTGCACTTTATGTAGTCCTTTAGAAGTGTCATTGGTTAATTCCATTTCTTTTAATACCAAACAGCTCTGACAACTCTTACTGTAACAGGAGTAATTTCTCTTACTCAGTTATAACATGATTATTTCTCCTTCGTGTCAGGTTCATTTTTCAAGTACTTAATCTATTTTTAATTAAGGAAAAATGCAGATTTTTCTTGATATTTACACAATTCTATCCCATATATATGTTATATATGAAGTTACACTTCTTATTCTCTAATTAATGACTACAAATTCCCTGGGGAGGATGGACTTTTATGGAGAAATTGGTTTCTTGGAGAAATTTTCCTTTTTTCCTATGCCAAGAACTTGCATATCTCCTTTAGGCCATTGCAATTATAGGCATACACCAAGTACTAAAGTTTTCTGTCAGCAAAAGAAGTCCTGCAGAGCTGATGTGCCAAATGATAACTTATATGTGGTGTCAGATACAACTTTGGTTTAACAATGAAAAACGCTTGGGCCTGCCTGCAAGGCGCTTTGTGTGTGGGCATTATTTTTTCTGGGTAGAGCCTTCCACACAGAGTTGTTTTATATTTATGTTTTGTTTTCTGTAAGATTTGTCTTACGAGAGCTATAACTGTACTGTTAACTCTCTTGCAGTTACTGTTTAGACAATTTATCAAGTTAGCTCTGCAGCGGCCAAAATTCAAACACAGAGTCGAACGTTTTAGACAATGAAATGTAAAAAATCCCAGAATAAAATTTTATTTTGCCGTAAGTTATTTCAAATAGATTTGCTTTACTGATTTGAACTGAAACAAAGAAATTAAGCATGTTAATAAAGAGAAGGAGTTTTCCTTCACTAATGCTGTAAGTCTGCAAAATGGAAAGATCACAAAGGGTCAGTGTAGTTGTCTGCAAATAGGTGAGGCAGAATGGCTTACAGTCAAAGTGCCCACAAATAACTCAAGGAATAATTAGTGGAAAAATTCAAAAACATGGAAAATTTTCATTTTCTTCAAGATGCAAAGCCATAGAGAAAAAGGCACTTTCATGTGCATGGGGCAAGAGTTGATAAAACACATATTTTAAAAACTATCATCACTGTGCATCTGTAAAATATTTATATTATGAAAATGAATTTCTGTTTGTAGTGGAATTAATTTATTAAATTGTTTGCTTCTCCTTTACCTTTTAGACCAGAGAAACATGATTAGGAGTTTAGATTCATTGGTTTAAAAGAGCAATTTGCAATCCATTAATTTTCTTTATTAAAATAAAATATGTTGGGTTTTTCACCAGTTTTTAAACCCATGGACTAGAAGTTATATGGCTATATAAGAGAAAGCAAATGGAAAAAACCATTAAAGTATGGATTGTTTACATTTCATTGATCAGGCAGTTTTAGCAGAAGAACAAAGGTTTGAAGATCATACTTGTGCTGTATCAGGTGGTGAAATTTCCCTTCATCACATAAATTGTATGAAAGAAACAAAGATGAGTGTTTCCTTTGCAGGGATGGTAGAGGTTTTGTTTTAGACTTTTTTGGTGGTGTAGTTGCAGAGTGGCCAGGAAGGAGGCCCCTAGGGGATGCAAATCTGGGAGGTTTCTGCAGGTGTCTTCTACCTGTGAGATATTCATGCTTGACAAAACTTTGTCCTAAAAAAAAAAAGGTTTGTCCTCAGTTGAATTGTCACGGCTGCAGATAAGAAAATACTGCTTCTATTTAAGATTTATTGTACTAATTTAATGTTGCCAGAGACAAATCGGAAGACTTAAGAGACAGTTTAATAAATAAATCATTATTGCTATCAAATATTTTGTTACCAAATGTGAAACAGAAGAGCAAAGATAAACTTACAGTGAAAGTAGCAACTGAGACATACTGAGTTAATATTTCAACTTGATGGAGCAGCTTTGACATACCCCTTTTTTGTTTTTTTCTTTAGGAAATTAAAGGATTACAGTAACATGAATATTGCTTTTTTC
>WEKY01022114.1:1699-16050 GCA_013390045.1 Picathartes gymnocephalus
TTTTGTTACTGTAAGACCATTACATGTTTACACAGTCACTGCGACCTCTATAACCTTAACTAGCCTAGCTAGACAAGTACACAGATAAGCCTGGTCTGGGTTGGGCAAAGTGAAGATGTCAGACAGACTTTTTTGCACCCATACACAAAAAACTGCAGGAGCTTTGCTATACACACAGGACTGTACAAACCTCACCTGGACAAATCAAAAAACTCTTACCATATCACTAGAAGGAAAAATGCTCTCAACTCAAGAGGCATATCAAGGGGCAGATCTACTTAGGGAACTGTGGCCTTCTCCCTGCTCCCTGTGAGTACAGCCTGCTAGAGTGTGAGCTTTTGAAGCATTAGGACAGTTGGGAATGGTGCAATTCCTACCAGAGGAAGCCGTGGTTCACATATCTGCTGGGAACACAAGGGAAAACATCAGGACATCTGACCTCTTACGCTGGAAAACATCTGAATGCCCTGCCCAAGTTGGTGATTGAGTTAGTGGATTCTTTTTCTCCAAGGATTCATCCAGAACCTAGATTTCATATTAGAGTATTTTACTGAAACAGGAGATCTTTTTTCTCTCATCCTTTACTCAACACATGTTCCCTTTCTAGCTCAGACTTTATTCAATGTTCCAGACCAGCTGTCTAGAAAGTGTTCTGATATTGACCACTGTCATTAAAACCCAGTGTCAACCCAGCAAATAAAAATTCCTCTCAGAGCAGAAGGGACATACCAGGTACGGAGGGGAGGTGACAGGAAATACAGTCTAAAAAAACTCTGTGAAGATGCATATGATGTATTTGTAGTGTGGGTCATAACTTTGACAACATGTCTTAAGAAATTCAGTGTAAGGAAATACTTTTTACTGAAGTATCACTCTAACTAAGCTCTATCAAATAGGTTAATAGAGAAACGTATGAGCTCTTGTTTGGAAACATCAGATTTGAATGTGCTCTATCCTCTGCTTTTCAGAGACAATGCAAGAATTCATACTTTAAATCCTTTGGGTATATACAGATTTAAAGACAGACTCAGATCCTTTTTTAAGGTGAATGTAGCATCAATATTTCTTAGATTATTTAAACAGACAAAAAACCCCAAAACAAAACCACAAAAAAAGAAGAAAAGGCTCTAGGAGCATTTGTTTCCTTGTTTCTAAAATAACATTTATTTTTTTAATTTTAAGGACAATAATTACCTTGTTAAAAACCACTTAATTTTACAAATAGCTGCTTATAATTCAAGTTAAAACACTGTTTCTTCTATAACTTAATGGGCATAAATTAACAGACAGGGAATTCCTGCTGAACACTAGAAAATTCTTTTTACTGTGGAGATGCTTAAAAATCAGAACAGAGTGCCCGGAGAGCTTGTGGAGTCCTCATTCTTAGAGATATTCAAAACACCTGTGGACACCATCCTGGACAATCTGATCTAGCTGAGGCCAATTAAATAGAGGGGTTTGACTAAACTATGTCAAGAGGTCCTTTCCAACCTAGACAATTCTGTGCTGTGTGCGATTCTCTGTGGTACAGCTGAGAGGGCTATGAATGCAGTGCATGCATGCAAGACCATATTAGTCCCATATGACCTATTTATTCCACATTCAAATCTTCTTGAAGACGTTTTATCTCGTAAAAGGAAACAGAAGGGGCAAAAGGAGGAAATTCTATCAAAACCATAGCAAATACACATGCCTCCACATCTCTGTTAGGTGTCCCACTAGGGCACACTTAGGAGTTTCATTCTTTTCCATTTATTGGAACTGCCCAGGAATCCTTTCAACTCCTGTCTAGAAATAATACCATCCAAACCAAATGTACTGTAGCACTAAACGCTTCTTTTGTCATAAGCAAGTACTTTTTTCTTTTGTTGCTGGTTTTTTTTAGGATAGGAAAACCTGACAGCAATGTGAATGCAACTACCATTCATATTTGATGATTATTTCACTTGATAAACAAAAATAATACTTTGTAAGCAATACATGCATGCACCTTTTTTAATTTTGCCAATGATACTCAATTAAGACTTGAATTCAGTTGATAATATGGAGAAATTTACTGTTATTTCAGACCTCATAGAGTATCTAAGCCATCTTCCTGGGGAGATGAGAAAGATGACATAGGACACACAAGACATCCAGTCCCTTCCGGATCAGTATCTCAAGTGGCACTAGACATTCCTGTTCCAGAGAGTAAGTTGAGCCCTGAATGACTCCTGACAAAGAGCAAAAGAATTTATTTTCTTTAACTGAGTTTCTGTGAGGGTATTTTCAAAGTTTTCCAACAGATGGTCATCAACCAAAAGAAATCCAAGCAATTAAAAGCACCTTGAATAAATTTCCAACAATAACTTAAAATTTTGCTTTTAAATGTAATGCTTCTGAAAGTCAAAAGTTAAGGCAATAAATTAGAATATATCAGAATTGACTCACACTAAGAAGTCTTCTTGAAAGACAATTCTGCTAACTATGATGTCTGGGAAAGCTACAGCTCCTAGAGGCCATAGTGGACATCTCTACTAAACTACACTGCCAGGTAAAGAAGAAAATCAAAACTAAAGGAAACTATGAATTACCTAATTGACAACAGTGACCTATTACTGTTACTACCATAACCCAGAAAACAGTGAAGATTTCCTGGATATGGTAGCAACAAAATTCTACAAGAGAGCCCTGAAGAGATTTCTTCCTCCAAATCTCCTCTTCATGGACACGGGCAAGGCCAAAATAGTTCCTTCATTTCTAAAAATGTTACTGAAGTGCTTGAAGAAGTCAAAGCTCTAGCTAAAATTGAAAGATCCACAATCTTTTCAGCAGAGCACAGAGCTATCAAGCTTGTATTACACAGGTTTGGGGGGAGGTTTTCACTCCAATGTGGGCTGGTTTGGGATTTTTTCTAGTGGAAAAGAACTTGCATCAAAAATTCATTTGACTAGGTCTTACATTGTTAATTGTTTTAACTGTGCACTTTATCTATCTACAAGATCTCACATTAGCATTTTAAATTATTTAAAAGACATTACATATTGCTGGTAACAGCATGATCAGAGATTAACTTCTTAATAATCACTCTTGTTTGAGAGTAAAGCATTTGATTCCAGCTGTTATGAACTTTTACACAAGCAAAAGCAACATCTGCTGACATGAAAGTGACAATCCACTCTGTAAAGGAACAGTGATAAAATTAAACTATGTCCAACAAAACAATACTATTTTATACTAGACACTTTGCAAAATTTAACGAAGTTAACTTGCTCAGGAGAAATCTGAATTACTGTATTTTACTATATTATTCTGACTTACATGCTGCATCACAAAACTTCCACATTACTTTTACTCAAGCTACTTTTTCATTAGTTTAGATTCCCAGCCTCTAACCCACATGGAAGCTACCTAGGTTGCTTTTACATTTGGACCACAGCAAATAATAAAATTTTAATATATCACTGTTTGTACACCCCTAGAAAAATCAATGGGACAGCATGACCACTAGAATCAACTGAATTTCTAAATCAAAATTTGACACAGGTTGATTTAGGAAGGAAAATGCTAACTCAGGCTCTAACACTAGGGAATAGTTTTGTTGCAATCACACGTAAGCTGTGATCAGAAAATAAACATATTTTAAGGTACGAAATAGCCAAAATAAACCAGTCATGGTGGTTTCCTTCCCTCTTATCAAATATACGTCCTGGAATAAAACTGTACCTGAAGCTCTCACCTCACAAAAAAAGAATCAAGTTTACAGGGCTGAAAATTACTGAGAGAAGCTTGAAAACAATCTAGCATCAGGCTTATAACTTCTACTGGGGAGTGTCAGAATTAATGTGATTACTGATGTCTGGGAACTGACTTTTAGACTTTGAATGCTTGAAAATTACAATGCTAAGGTTAAAAGCCATTCAATGATATAACAAGTGGAAGCTATTCATCAATGTCTTGAGCTGGGAACAGAGACACACTGGCCCAAAAAAATGCTGACTGGCATAAAGATAGCCTGAAGCAGCCACTCATCCCCTCCAGGGGCCAAGTCCAAGGATACTGCAGATACATCCAAGGATTAAGAGGGTAATTAAATTGTGTTTGATTTCTCTTTACCAAATGGCACACACAAGAAGCTGGATTTGAATCAGAGAATTTGCAGGGGACAGACTGCTCCTCACCTTGCCAAGGAACTGAGCCATTGTATTGTACATGATCCAGCCCTCTAAGCAAACATTCACTGCTTCTTTTCCATCTTTGGACAGCAAGATGCCTAATGCAGCCAAAAATTGCAGGACGGCTTTGGTCAGGTTTATTGATTTACCTGGCAACACTACAGTTACCCCCATCTAATCAGGAGACAAGTGATCTCCAATAAATAAATAAATAGATAAATAAATAAATAAAGTCTGAAAGATCTCTCCCCACCTTGCAAGCCCTTTAACTTGTAGATATGACCGTGTTGCCAGTCACTGAGCATATAGAAGCCCTTGCTTCTCACCATTAGGACTGGCTCAACCACTAACTTGTTCGCAGGCTAACTCTTGGTTATATTTGAAATACAGGTGCAAGTTTTTACCTCTGTGTTCATACCAATTTCAAGATAACCAAATAAAGGCTTTTGCCACCCATTATCAGGAGAGAAAGAGCACACTAAATAGAACTAAAAGCTATTTACAGAATTCCTTCAGTAAGTGCTACTGGCAATACAAACCTACTCAAAGACGAACCAAAACCCAATGCAGCAATACTTCTAGGACTCAACACTTTCCCCAATTTATTACCATCTAAGTGTGGTCTTTGAAGTCTATTTCTCACAGAAAGAAAGAATAAAATTTCTGAATCTGGATGGAAATTTACTGACCTGCAGTTCCCAAATGATCACCACCTAACCTGCATTCAACATAGCCCAATGCAGAGACCTGTAGACATACAAGTAATTTCTCAACATGTTACTCACACAAAATACTACAACACAAATAGTGCTCCTACATGTTTTGCTACTTTGTTCAGAGCTAAGTGGGTATCTCTACACAACACAGTCAACTTGTATGCCCTAACTGCAGTTTATGTGGAAAGTTTCCTCTCTTCTGTAAATCATATTTCTTTTTCCTACCATCACAGTCACAAAGACATTTGAGCTATTAATAAAATTTCCCTGCCTACTTGGTTCTAGTGGAACCCTACAAGCAAGAGATTCTCTGTGAAGACCCTAAGATTGCTGAAGACAAATTTCCATTCCACACAGGGAATAACTAAGAAAAAGGTTCAACCTTAGCCATGATTTTTATTATCATTTCATCAACTCCATTTCTTGTCTGAGTCTAGTCTATCTTTTAAGGCTAGAGATTCTTTGGTATATTGCTGTGGTTGCATGAAAACCACAAAAAAAATTGCAAAAAAGTCAATATGAGTTATCAGCTACTAAGATACTCGGACATTACTCAATCACAAAAACTGTGTGTCAGTATAAAATAAAAATGGAATATTGATTTTGGGATTTGATAGCATTTAACAACTACTTAAAAAAAACCCATAAATCCATCCTTCAGCTACCCAGCTGGAAATGCTCTACTTATCTGATTATTGCCTACCTATCACTGTAACGTTTGACTGAAAAAGTCCCAAGAACACAAAATAATCAGGAAAATAATTTCCTTGTAGTAGGTAATAATCTCATTAAGTCCTAAAAGAAGAGCTTTCCTTGTAGGAAAAAGTTTGTTAGGGGACTTTTGAAAAAAATTCTAGTCTCTAGCAAACTACAGCATTTTAACTGACTACAAGATTGTTAACACTCAAAACCACGTAGCAAATGTTCTTGGAAATACCTTGGGGAGATACAAAAGACCCACAGCAGTACTGAATGCAGCCGAAGATTTTCACCCTTCTCTGAGGCTGGAGTTGGTTAAAATAATTTGCCCTTCTCTTCTTTAAATTTTCTGAAGACTGAAAACAGGAGAACATGAAACATTACTGAAATTTATCCCAGATTCACAAACAAAGTTTTTCAGAATTTGAAAATTACTTGCTTCTTTTGTTCACAGTCTCTTCTGCCTTTGCAAATCATGAATAACAGCCCATCTTTTATTTGTTTTCAGTTTCTCAAAGAACCAGTTTGTTATGACTGCTCTCTCCTACACAAAAGCTGGTCAGGGTTTCCAAACACCCTTCTGTTTATTTATGGCAAGCTGCAGTGTAAACATTTGCTTACTACAAATCAGTGCCAGAAATTGCTAAATAAACCCACTGTTTTAACACCTTTTACCCCTGACTATATGAAAGAAAACTAAACACAATCCACATGCCTTTCTCTAGTCTGCATATATTCATCACAGGTCAAAGCAACTTTCTCTTCTTTCAAGATAGAATGGCTACACGTTCAGCAGCACTGCTGGCTTCTATACTTCCTTCTGCCTGACCTGGCTTAAGAGTGTAATAGAGACTTCTGTGGGGTTGCTTTTTAATTTTTAGTGGGAGGTTTTTTTATTTTTTCTTAAAGCTCCAAGAGACATGCTGGTGGTCCAATCCCCAATACTCCTTCACAAAGAGTGATGCCAGCAAAACACATGAGCAATAAGCTGCAGCAGGAGGGCAGAGGGATCAGGAGTACCTCAAGCCAGTACAGCTGCAGAACATCTTGTGTCAAAACAAGATGCATAAACCCATTAGATGGAATTTTCTGATTAAGTCTGGTTCTTCTGACAGTTTTCAAATGTGTGTAACAGAGATAAACAGATGGAAAATCATCTTAGTCAACAACAGATAAGATGGGCTTTTCTTCCCTTCAAATAGAAGGTTCTGAATTTACAGCTCAAGATTTTCTTCAACCATTCCCTAGCCCTCCTTAATCTGAGACACAACTTTCCTTTACTTGGAGAAAAACTGTTGTTTCAAGGAAAAATTCCTAAAATTAAGATCTTAAATAATTTTTAATCTCTGATCTTTAATTAGGAGCACAAGTTGAATTAGAAAAAGAACAGACAAGTGTTTAGACTTCTGTGCCTTCTTCAGGTCTAAGCAAAATAAACACTTCTGTTTGCACTTTTTTCTTCTCTGCCACAGACTATACCAACTAGCTCAGGAAAAAAAAAAAACCCCAAACAAACAACAAAATCCCACCCTTCTCTCTTATATCTTTAGATCCCTGTAGCCATATTACCACTTTTTTTTTTTCCTTCTCCTTTTAGGTGTTCAGGGTTTGATCTGGTTTGCTATGGACTACTTGGTGACCACACAGTAATCTCCCTCCCTACCTGGCCCAAAGAATAAATATATCAGGAACCAAAGATACAACCTATGAAAATTCACTCCTTGGGTTTCCAACAACAATTTTCAACACTCCAAGTACACAGGCCAGTGACAGGACAAAATGTAGAAACATAATGTGTAATTGACAGAATCAACCTATGCCACTGAAGATGCTTTGACTCCCCTTCCCCTGTAGGCCCCGCGCTCTGCCACATATTATTGCCCCAGAGCACAGGTGACACTTGTGTTGCCACTGGTGTCATGGTACAAACCCATAGTGACATCCCACAACAGTGCCTACAACCAGACAAAATGTAGGCACTTGTTCTACTCGTCCAGCTCTGCAATACATGCAGAGATGTGGAAAACCGGAGGTATTTATGTCTTAAACTTCCACAAATTACAACGGACAGGGTTCTGTTGCTAGAGCCTAAATTCTCTTCACCTACCCAGCAACATCACTAAAAATCAATGCAAGTCCATAGTGCAAGAGTTAGTTTTAATTAGCAAAGACAGTAAATTCAAACAGTCTGTCTAGCAGCTTTCCACCCTTTAAGGTAGAGTTGCACTACGGTGGATTGGGAATCCTGGGGAAATGTGAAGAGCTGCAAGGAATATAAACTCAACTAATTTTGTGTATGACTTGTTCTCATCTGCTGTCATTTGAATCCAAAGATGTGAAGCATGGAATCCGATGCAATTATGCATAGTAGACCTGATCAAAAGGTCTTTAAAAAATTGAACAAATCTAATAAAAGAAAAAAAATTACAAAAAAATTACCAAAAAAAAAAAAAAAAGGAAAAAAAAAGAAATGGCATAATTCAAAATGAATATATACTTGAGGATCCAGTCACAGTGGTCCAGGAGAGCTTCCTCCTGTATTTGGTAGCCAGCCCTGGCTACAGAAACATTTTGGAGTTTGACTTGCTCTCTAGTGCTGAATTCCTACCTGTGTTTCACATCTATTCATAGTTATCCTCCCTAAGTGAGCAAGAAAAGCACATGTAGTTCTTCTATTTACATTTTGGCAACACCTACACTTCTGCAATTCTGTGAGTCGGTTTGGAGGATGGAACCACACACATGAAATGCAAATGGACAAGACTTCACTTGCATTGCCATCATTCAATTTCCTACACGCTTTTCCTACAAGCAACTACAGCATTTGTATGCAAAAGTCACCACAGACCACAAGAAATCCCCAGTGTACTTTAATGTAACCTCACTGAGGATGGAAAGCTCAGCGGAGCAGGGGGATGGCACACTCTCCACTGCACTCTGCACTGCTGATGCTCTGAGGCTCTGCCAGAAAGGAATTCTGCTCCTTTCCTGTTTGTTTGCCTGAGTTTTCTACAGAAACAGTTTAAAAAAGGAAGTTCAGCTAAGGAATACAACAAACCCACAAAATAGGTACTTTATCCCCACAAGAGGCAGCACTTCAATTCAGCCTTGCTCTTGAGACCTCTATTTTGATCTCCACAGTTCACTAAAGTCATAGTCCCAGTTCTGTTCTGAAAACATCACCTCAGTTCTTTCTTTTTTTTGTAGCTTTATGCAACTAAAATAAAGGTCACTGACTGAAAGCAGGCTTTCAAAACTAACAGAGAAAAGGCAAAAACCACAGAAGATGTATCCCCTCAAAGGGAGCACCTTCTTATTGCTTTAAAGACATAATTTTAAAATCAGTATTAGATCAGGAAAAAACTATTATTCAAGACACTCTCCTACAAATGTAGTTGTTAGGGAAAAAAAAAATTAATGCCAATTTTAGAAAATTTCACAAATAAAACTGAAAAATATACAATCCACATATTCTGATGACATTTCTTCAACCACAGGATTTTATCTGTTTTGTCTTGATAGGCCAGGTAGAGGCACAGTTTAGCTTACAAAGGGCAGTAGCCCTTTTACTTTATTTAACCTGAAGTGAAACCTGATGGAAAATGTTTCAGACATAATAAGGCCACAAGCTTGCTCACATCTTCTTCAAAATTTGTTATTAATCTAAGCAATGCTGTTTTCACTTAAGTAATCACTTTAAAAAACAAATAAAACATACAGGACAGAAATCGAGCCTTATCAACACTGCAGAAATGGATCTCAATCACTCTGAGATATGATACCTTGAAAACAAAACCCCCCTCTAATCCAAACTAGTGATGCTGAGAATTTTTTTCAACTGGTTTCTTACTGAAGACTAGAAAGAAAGGCTATTCTGGAGGCCCAAGGGGTTAAAAAAATTGAAGAGTTTAGACTACTGAGGGGAAAAACCCACGATCTTAACATCCATCCTAACCAATCACAGCATTCAGGAAAAACACAACAGTAAATTAGGCTCCAACATCTATACTGTCAAATACCACTACTGTAGGTATCATTCCTGTCAGGAAAACCAAAGACAGATGGTTGCAGTAAAAGACACTCTTCAGAACAACCTTAACCTTCACGTACTGATGAATCAAAATATTTACAATATTTATCCCCCTACAGAGCTCATTACCTACAATTAAAGTTCTTCTGAACTGCCGCAGCATATTGCTACGGAAATTTTGGCAGAACAAATTCTTAATTTACATAACTGTTCAGAGTAGTCACCTAACTTAGAGGAAAAAAAATCACGCATTCTCAAGTATTAACGATGTTCTGAAGCCTCTGATTTATTTTACTCATAACTGTTTACATATTTCATTGCTTTCTCATCACAGGGAAATATCCAACTGTCAATATCAAGGTCAATAGCTTCCAACTGGCATGAGTGTGACTGGAATTTGCACAGCATTCCCTACTGGAATGTCACGTTCTGAAACAGCATCTTTCTTGTCTCAAGCCGAAGGACAGCTGTATTTTTAAGATCTAGCAGTGTATGTAGGTGCATAAAGACCCCTTGGTACTGCCCCAGTTCCCACAAGCTATCCAGCCTGAGTGACTTCACTGCCACTAACAACAAGGACCACAAAAGCTTTCCTAATTCAGGTTACCTTGTCTGTGCAATGCTCCTGCCCCAGAAAAGAAGACAAATATTGCAGGTCCACAGCAAGCCCAGCAACAGGCTTCAGTGTTGAATCTTCGCTATGTCCATATTTTTCCATAGTTAAAAGTGCATTTAAAACACATGTCTGATAAAATCTCGACAAAACATCTTTCTAGAATCTAGAACACAGATTCTGCACCTGCCCAGAACCTGCTGCAGCTCCTTTCTGGCCTACATTAGACACTTCCTTTTCTATAAAGGTCAGGCAGATTCAGGGTGGCTGGCCCACAAGGGAACACCCAGAACCAGGAGTATCAAAGCTCTCCTGGTCTCCCAGTTTAAACTGTCAAACTCCGACATAATTTTTATCTCTTGAAACTACCTCCCACAGTGCCCTCTAATCCCTGAAATTTCTTCAGGCTTAGCAGGAATGCCCCACAAAAAATGGTCTCCTAAGAACGTTTCTTCTCAATTTGAAGGTTCAAAAATTCAGTCAGGGGTAAAACCCACACGTGAAACAAAATTAAAAAAAAAAAATTAAAAAAAAAATTAAAACAATTACAAGATGCTGTGAAAGGTTTCTACCCTTTATTAATTTTCAGCAATCAGAATTTTATAGTAAAATTTCAAAAATCTCTTGGAAATAAAAGCATCCCATCTACAAGCATACAGTCATGCAATAAAGTATGCACACAGAATACCAGAGCAGCTGACCTTGTTTTATCTCCTAAGTGGTCAAAAGGCCATCTAAGTCGGAACACAAAGAAGTGGGGGTTTAGAAATTGCTATGTCAAGGATCCTACGTCTTTCACTACTAAGTATAAGCACCAGATAATTCAAGAAATTTGAGGGGGTATACTACTACTACCAGTTAGTAGTATGAGGGTGGTTTGGGGTTTTTTTTGTGTGGAGAATAAACTGTTAAAAAAATTAAAGTTAGGTTTCTAAAAATGTAATAATTTATTAGGAAAATCTTGTAATTTTTAGCCGTTTGGCACTGTTCCTCCATCCCCAAAGAAGAGAGATACAAAAATTCAAACACAAGATTCTCTCCACTTCCTGCAGTAAGTCCTAAGAACAGAGAACACACTTGCAAGTATCATATGAAAGCCTTAGATGGATGAGAAATATGAAGGAAAACTTTTTTTTTTTCAATAAAAGAATTGAAATGAGACAAATATGTGTTTGCTCTAGGTAAGTATAATTACACTGTATGATATTTTTGTTTGGCTAGTTTTTCCCAATAACTGCCATCTGTTCTCACGTAAGTGATTAAATTAATTTCATTTTTCATTTAATCCAATTCTCACTTCTAGTTCAATTTATAATCATCACTTCCCCATGCTAGTGTGGCATTAAATTACTGTCATTCTTGGCCACTAAGTTCATCATATTCCAGTCAGCAACTGATCAAAAACACCACAGCAGTGCTATGAATTTCTTATTAAATACATTCCTTTCTGCTGCTTTGTAGAAGCTGATCATCAGCATCAGAAGCTACATTACATCAATTTCTGACTTTGGAGGCAAAAGAAACACATTCTGAACCAAAAATAGACAACAAAAAAGTCATTTTTTTAATGAACACAGCATTTTCTCTGTTCGAATTGCACCTACTTTACTTTTTAAGTGCCCACTGAAGAAATGACCCATGCAAGCATAAATTTCCATCTGCTCCTGATCTTCTAACCATACTTCTCCTTACTGTAAAATCAAAAATTTTTGCTCCTGGGTCAAATTCACTTACATGATTAGCAATGCACAGACTTTTTAACACTAGTTGCCATCTTAAACAGTTGCTCATGTCCTGTCTTACAGAGAAGACAGACTGAAGAAAGATTACAACTCTACTAGAGGATCCCTGGGAACCTCATATTTCTTGTCCAAGACAAGATTCTACACTATTTGTTCAGGGCCAATTTGAAGCTCAGTCACTTCCAAGATCACTTTCATAAAAATATATCCATAAATTAAATTTCTGCATAGTCATCTTTACTCTTAAAATATCCCATTGTTTTCTGACAGTAAAGGCAGTGCTTAATCTCATCTTCTGTGTCATTCGTGCTGAGCTACAAAGTGTTAAATAAACAACACTTACAATTTCCATATTAAAATTCCCTTCCCTAACAGCATTTTCTCTCACTTGAAATTGAATGAAAGGTATACCTGCCAATCTAACTGGACCATTTTCAAAGAAACCCCAAGGCAGCTTCTTTCCCTCTTGAAATATTAGAGTACAATCTTCCCCCATCTGTCAATTCAATAGCTGCCCAAATGTACACTTTCTCCACGCATGCTTATATGGGAATTAACAGGGCCTTTTGTTGCTTGTCTGTACAGTAAAACATAGTATTTTTATAAACACTGTAGGCATCTAAAAAAAATTTAAAACCTTGTGCCTAAGAGATGTTAATTGGTACAACTGCATTATTTCTAGTGTCCTAATAATCAAGAGCTCATTATACTCTAAGTTTCTGAGAATACCCACACCTAGTGTAGTACTTTGTACGTAATAACTGTAAAGTGCTTTACAGATGCTGTCAAGTTAATCACAGTCTGAAAAGCAGACAAAAGATTAAACGAGTTTTTCTGGAGCACTTTCAAAGTAAAGAAGAAATTTCTCTGTAATCACCTGTAAACTTGAGCAACACCAAGAGATGTGACTGAGTAGCTATATATGGGTGGCTTTTTAAGCATCTGTGCGCCGAATAACTATTACTTATTCAGCACATCACTGGATTTCTGTAGGATCTACTTAAACAGCAAACACGGTTTTCAGCTAAAAACTCTAAAGAACTGAACACGCCTCAGCGGTCTTGCCCCTGCCAACTGCTTCATGGAGGCAGATCCCAGAATCAACAGGAATTGGCAGGGCTACAGTAATCCTTTACCCTATGCGCTACAGTTAACAGGATTGTGGCCTCTGGGTCTGCTCCTGATCTTTTCGTGACTGAACAAATGCTGCCATGAACATGTACACAAATACAGCTTGCTTTTGCAATGTTTTTAAGATATTTTCCTAGCCCTGCAAAATTGGAAAAATTAATGACACGCTTTAAAAACGGTAGTCACACTATTCGCTATGATCAACGTCTGCAGTTTATTTCCCCGTGGTAAGATTTACACCGTAATTCCACTTCTTTCACATTTTATTGTGGTGTCTGATGCCAAGTACGCTGCTTCCCAGTGTTTGGTGTGAGAGCTATGGATCAGCTGTCACTCCGACTCCGCCAGAGCCCGCTCAGACAAGCTGGGCTCGGTCCTCGGGCGGAATCCACCCTGCACCGATGGCCTGGGAGAGCGGCAGCGATGAGCCATCTGCAACCTGCGGCACCGCAGGGACCCGCGCTTCTTCGGCAGAATTACTCCTGATCGACCAAACGGGAAATTCCGTGCCGGGAACCAAATCTGTCCCCACCATAAGCTACAACCACCTGAGCAGCACCTTTTCAACTGCGACGGCTGCAGATACAATGTTCCAGCAATCAGGGTGCCTGGATCATTTTGTAGTCGTGAGCTCTCGCGTATTTAAACGCCGGAGAGGAGCAAAAGCTTGTTTTTGTCACTCAGACGAGTAGCTTCAAGTCCCGGTACACGAGAGCGCAGCTCGCACTGAGTAACGAGACGCCTTCCAGCGTCCGTGTCACGGAGGCAGAGCCATTTTCACGGAGCCGCCGCCAGCCGAGCACCTGGAGCACGTCCCCGCATAACCCTGCGGGCAGCGGGACTCACGGAGCCCCGGAGCCACGCCGCGCTCCGGCTCATCGTCCCCCCACCGCCGCTCCCCACCGCCTCCTACGCGGAGCCGAGGGCCGGCGGCAGCGCTGCCCGCTGCCGGGGCGGCTGGAGCTGCCGCTTGACCCGTCTCCCTGGCAACGGGGACACTCGCCCTCACCCTCCCCTGTTCCCCCTCACAGCCCCCCTTGCCCACCGCAACGGTGCTGGGCGGCCGGGGCGGCGGGGCACGACCGGCGGCCGCCCCCCGCCCCGGTGCCGGTTAGGTNTCCGCCCCGCTCCGCTCCGACGGCAGCGGGGGGACGAGCCGCGGGCAAGCAGCTCCTGCGCCGCAGACCCGCCGTCCCGGCTGTGCCGCTCCGGTGCCCGAGCAGGAGGAGCTTCCCCGCCCCGCCCAGTGCGCAGCGGCGGCCCCGC
>WEKY01022123.1:0-12937 GCA_013390045.1 Picathartes gymnocephalus
ACACTAATGAACACTTTTATGGTCTAGCTATCTTGACCCCTTTATTCTATATCAACTGCACAAAATGCGTTTCAAATCAAAGACAGAAAGTGCTGTTAAAAAGCCTGGGGATTTACAGATATTAACTCTGTTTGGATTTTACCTTTCAGTAGTGAGGAAAGGTTTGAAGTGTTAGTGTCATTCCCAACTGGCTGCATCTGAAATGTTTAACACAGAAGTGTAGGTCTTCAGTAAAAATTTCTAGAGCCAGCAAAATATGGGCAATATTCGCATGCCTACTTCCTCGTTGGCAACACTGACACATTTTAACCCATCTCAATTGCTAAAATGTCTCTCAAGTGAATTCATATTCATTAATGATGAATTAATTTCCTCTGTGTGACTCATCCCTGTGGTTGGTATGTTTCTATCACAGACTCTTAGAATACCTAGTCATGTAAACCACAAGACAGGAAAGCCCTGTGGTGTGTACAATTTTAGCCATACTTCATGGATTTGGGAAATCATACTAGAAATCTCTTTAAAAGTGTTTCTAGTGGAATGTCTTGTGCTTCCAACTTCTGTGTAATAAATAAAAACCTCTACAAGGCATTTTGTGACTACTGTCCTGTGTTTTCTTTTGGCTTTTTTTTTGTTTTGTGTTTTGGTCTTTGTTTATTTAGCTCTGGGGAATGTAGAGGCCATCCAATTTGGGGTTTATGCCACTTTGTGTCATTTTCTACCATACGTCTGCATTAGAATTAGGAGCACATATCAAATCTGGGGTTTTTAAACCTAACTAAATAAATACCCATGGGATTTATTTGTGCATATAGAATAGTTCTGTTAATTTTCAATTTTCCATGCTAAGACTTGCAACATGCAGGCAGACCACCAGACAAGGACACCTATTTCAGAAATACTTAAATTTTACTTTCACTTTTTTTCCACTTAAATTTTGCATTCCTGATGCTATTTAGCCAAAGGAAAATGTGAGTATTTATACTGCTGTATTGGAGCATCTACAAAACAAAATATATTGATTCCAGGAAACAGGCATTTTTAACAGCATGCCTATTATTCTCTGAAAGTGTCTGAGCATTTTTTTTCCATACACTTTATCCTCTCCTCCAGTTCTCCTCAAAGGCAGCTAAAATGTTGTTTGACTGCTCTCACACCAGGCTAAAGCAAAGTTTCTGGGACAGAGCGGCAGCATCATGCTTGTTGAAGGTTGGCAAGAAAACAGATAACCAAGGCCAAAATTTCTCAGTCTGCTCAGGCCCTACCAGTCGCCTTTTAGTCCAACTGCCAGCTTTATTTATATCCTCCAGCAGTCCCAGGCTAATAGTGAGTGTAGCAGGTCAGCACTGGGCTTTACAGGGCCTGAGATCATTATATCATTTTAACATTGTCAGGGTGTAATTTCAGAGATAGATAATGCAACAACATTTGCCCATAAAACTATCTGTTAGCTGGGGAAAAACACCAAATAATTGAAGAAACTCATTCCCAGGAGAAGGATCCCTTAGCATTAGCCAAACCTGACCTCAAGGCCCATCAATAACAATGATTCTAATGCCTATGAACTTCTGACCGAGTTTTATAGGTTCATACTGGTACTTGATAAGAAATTCCAGTAGGAGGCTTTCCTGGAGACAATTTATAAACAAAATTGTTCTTTTGTGTCTTCCATGTGTTTGGAATCTACACAAAATATAGAACTAAGAAATAAAACAACAAAAAGATGGATGGATGCATGCATGGATAGACAGATAAAGTAGTTCATATTTAAAAGGACTGGCAAATCAATTATTACAAAGAACATACTGAATTTCTTGGGATTTTGCATACTTATGAAGCAAGTGGCTGATCCATCATTAGCAGGGGAGAGGAAAGCAATATTTCTGCTATTCAAGTATGACAAAAATGAGATATTAAAATGCTACCTTTTCTTATTGCTTATATTTTCACAGAAAGAAAATAAAGCTCGCTCATAATCAGGGTGAAGAATGAGTTTTACGGTTTGTTTGGGTTTTTGTGTTACAATAGAGTTACATTTTCATTGTTCATACCAGGAAATAAAGAAATATATGCTTAGCTGATTAGATACATATGTAGTAGAAGTAAACTATGCATATCATGCATTCTTTACTTTCTATACGAGGTTTTGTAATCTACTTATAATAACAGTAGAAACAACTTTTGGATCTATGACCCATGGTATTCCTCAGGAATGTAGATGAACAAAGTCATGAGTATGAGAAAAAAATAAATCTTTCTTAACACATCTACAATCTTTTATTATATATTTAATATGTGATAGCTAACTAAGAATATCAAAAATTTTGTTGCTTGAGTCAAAATCAAAATGTATATGCTTTTTATTTTGTTTTTTTCTTAAGTCAGTATTAATTTTGGACAAAATTAATTTTTTCTTCTCTCAGACTGAACTCTGAATGTTATATAAACTATTGTTCCTTGGAAACAGAGAATAGGGGAGGGAGCAGTAACCATACCCAGTGGAGCAAATGGGCTTTCAAAGCTGGGGAAAGCTTTGTCTTTGCTTTCAGATAGCTCTATCTCATTGTTTACAAACACCAGATGTCTTAGACAGACCTCACTTTTTGCCACATATTTTCTTTCCTGATGAATCATTCCATCCATTTTAACACCAAGAAAATGTCAGTTCTTTTTTATTCTAAGGTTTCAGTAAGCTCTTTTAATGTGCTGCTGTAGCTCAGAGGAAAATTTAAGGGACCTTGGGAGTCTACTGAATACCTATTTTTTAAATTTATTTTTAAAATACTAAGGGGGAAAATTTCACTGACTTAATACTAAAAACTTGAGAAATCAGTGTCTCTCACCTCTCTTTCCCTTTCCATTGCACAGACTATTATGGGGATGCTGACAAAAACCCCAAGGTTTACAGCAGCTGGTATGTTTGGAGACAGTACCCTGGTACCATCTGTGCCTCTCCAGTTTCAGCCAAATTAGTCTCCTGCCCAGTTGCAGAGTGGAGAAGAGGAGCTGAGAGTGACAGGGAGCCTGGGCAGGTGGGAAGTAGGGCGCCAAGGGCAGCAGTAGTGTCAGATGCATGCCAAGGCTTTCAGCTTCACTGTGTCCCAGCTGCTTTGATGGACCAAAGGTAATCTCTTCTACTGACCTGCTGGTTAGCTCACACTGAAATCTGCACCCTCAGAGTATGCTTTGTCTGCAAATATACTACCAAAGAAAGAGATTGGGGGACTGCCTGTTGGCCCATAGGGTTGGTGCCAGCACACAGCTGCCCTGGTCTCCCCTGCATCACACAGCCCGTTGGAAACATCCCTTGATTTATTTCCTGTTCATGCCTGAGCACTGCCTGTGAAGTGCTGCTCGATGTAGATCACAACTGCAGGGGAGGGTGCTAACAGTTAAACAGCACAGGCAATCAAGCCATTCTCTCAGCTCTGTACCTCTACGTCATTTGTGCCCGCACAAAGTCCACAACTGATGTTATTCAGAGACAAAGAGAAAAAATCTGGGCAATATTTTGGTGAGGAAAAAAAGTTTAATTGATGGCAAAAATTTTCAAAGAGGTTCTTGCTTTACCCTAAGTCTTTTAGTGATTGTTCAGTAGCAATATTTGTCACTGTTAGCACTGAGACACCCAAGTGCTTCAGCATGTGAGTATCTGTGGTTGTGAGGAGCCTTGAGAGATATCTGGTGCAGGTATTTGATTTTTCACAAAGGTCGTTGTGGTTTTTTTTGTTTTGGTTTTTGGTTTTGTTTGTTTGGTGGTTGCTGTTGTTGCTGTTTTGGGTGTGGTTTTTTTGTAACAGCAAAATCATCTCTGTAGACCGCTGTCACATTAACAGGTGATTATAATTTAGTTCATTCCTGTTAGCATCATTGCTCTTTGGGTGACTTCCAACTTGTGGTGAGCTTAGCAGTTATACTGTAGGTAGCTAATGAAGTTATGTTTGAGGGCTAATAGTGATCTGTGGCAGACATGTAGTGACCTCCTTGAGTACTGAGGACAGCAGCTTAAAGCTTTGTGGTGCCTAATCTGCTTCTCACCATGCCTTTAGGGCTAGGATCCTGGTTGAATGGGTCAACAAATCAACACCTTCTGTAGCGACAACACAATTCTTTCACTTGGTTAATACGACAAGACTCAGTAAACAAGATTCTGAAAGTAATGTCTATCTGCATTGAAAAAGTACGTGCATGACCATTCAAATACTGTTTTCAGTATAGTTTTCCAAACTAAACTTATTTTTCCCAGAGAAGAGAGATTAGTTTTATAATTGCTCATGATGCTTTAGAAAAATAACAAAACTAACAGAAAAAACACACTAATAAAAACTCCTACTGAAATAATAGGTATCCTTTGAGACTGACTACTATATATGTTTCTCAGGACACAAAAGATCTTTTTGATAATGTGGACTGCAGATTAGTAGAAGGGCCATGGATACTGGAGATGTGATGGTGAAATAAAATGTCATTGGCATAAAGGTGTGTAAGTGCGAATTATGAAAGTGCCTACAGCTATTTGGACAGGGTAACTGAGTTTCCTGTAGCTTTTAATTACTTCTGTGATTATCTGTTGAAAGTGTATGTGTGCCTGTGTGCATGCACGGTTTGTGGGACCAGCTGAGTAATGAATTGACACACACAGACATTAATACAAAAATATTGGAGAACTGCTTGAAATCCTGTAGGAAGAAAGAAGAGTACCAGATTTGTTTATATTCATGGGATGAGCAACCATACAATATTCATGCTAAGAGTGATTAAAGTAAAAACAGATGCACACAAAGAGAGAGGAGGCAGTTTTGCTCCTCTTACTGTGCTGTTTTGTTTAAGGAAAACTCAAAATGAGTTCCTCTCTGCTGAAGTAAACTCTGAAGACTCCCCACTGAGCCAAAAGAGGGAGTTTTACAGTCCCATTCACTTTTCTTCTGCTTTCCCAGCATTGTGTCAACCTTTGCACTGTGTCACACATCCGCAGTGCAAGGGACAATACAGCTGCCATGCTCAGATTGGAAGATTGGAGACAGGAGAGAAGAATCAATTTGTTTTTCTCTAAAAACCATGGCCTGGATTTATGCTGCTGCACATCCCTCATTTGGCTCTGCCATCCAGATGTGCTCTGTTTATGTCTGAATATGGAACTTATTTTGTTTGAAAGCTCTTAACATTTTAAATGAGAATCTGGTGTGGTAATTAACTGTTCCAAAAATGAATACATTCAGAGAAATGCAGAAGGCTAAAGGAAAAGGGATCACAGGCCAGGGATAGAATGAGGTAATTTATGTTTAAATCTAATAGGCGTGTTTTTCATATTTATATTCAATTTCAGTAGCCGTGCTTGAGCCAATGTTGCCATAAAGAAATAAAAGGAGGAAGAAGACATTAATCGATATAAAACAAACAAAGGAAAAAGAAACGTTGGAGTCTGAGATCAGTTTTTCACAGGTGAAAAAAAATTAGAGAAGAAAAAAAAGTGACATTTCATAATATTTTGCTATTTATGAATATCGTACATAATTACTTAATATACATAATTCCTGCATGAGTAAAATAACTACTAATTGAATAGCAGTCTAATAATGGATGATATTGCAAATTATGTAAAAAAAGACACCATCCCGTATTGCACTCCAGAGAGAATACACCATACTCCATGAGTGGAAATCACTGTAAATGTTGAAAAACAAAGAAGAAAGAAAAACTCCATAAGCTCTTCCACTTTGTGATTTGCAGACACAAACATGGGTGAGACAACCTGGGACCTTATTGCAATATATATTTTTTTTTTTAAAGTAATTGTAATGAAACCTGTCATATAAAAAAAAAGAAAATTGTTTTTTAATAAAGAACCCAAGAGCAGAGAATATCTTTAAATGGGAACTCCTATGTTTACTGAAATCTGGACATGTTTATTAAAAATATTGATTAAGATAACAAATATCATCATTTAAAAACTTAAAATTTTAAACAATTTTTCATAAATAAATATATCTACATTATAACTAAGAAAAAATATGTTATCTTGAAATTTTCAGATTAATAATAGATTTACATGCTCAGGATACTAAGTCTTTTTCAGAATAGTCAGTAACCATAGTAGCTTGAGAAAAAAAAATGCTATCTGAAGAACTGCTGTTACAGAAAGTTTATTGATGAAAAAAAATCTCCAAAGAAAAGTAAATGAAATGAAACAAGCAAAGTTAAAAGAAGTCAATTATCAAAATCAAAGCCATGTAACAATATTTTTAATGTATGTTTTCAAAATTATCTTATGATTCCTGGGATAGTAATATGAGGAACAAGTAATGACATCCTCAGTAAAGACCAGAAATTCTGCTGCAAGCCTCATGCGATCCATTGGATTCTCACCCTCAAGCTTTCAAAGTCCTCTGAATAGGAACATGCCAGAGGCAGGTTTTATCTTTCAGCATAAGGGAAGAAGGGACCTGAGAGCATGGCTGAGGCCATTCGTGCTGCTTGAACACCTCACAGGCTGGGAAGAGTTGTGTACTCCCTGAGGTACCCTTTCCTCCCAGCCACAGATCTGGGGCCATGGCTTCCAGGTTTCCTTTTTAGGATCCTGGCATGAAGTCAGGATGCAGGCAGCATGCTCCCTGTTCTCACAGTTCAACTGTGGGCAAAATTTCACATCTGCTACCTCAAGCTATTAAAATGGACTTGGGCTTGACAACAGGCAGTTTGGTGAAGATATTTTCTCTATCAATAGTGAAAGTCAGCTTAACATGCAGAGCTTTAAGGATTGCAAAGCACAGAAGGGACAAAAACAATGGGAAAAACAGATGCTGCTACATTAAGGAAGTAGTGGTACCTCACTTGGACTTGACTCTGTAATTCCTCAAGCCAGAAATTACTGCAGCTGTAGACAAGACATGATCAGTGTTTAGGTGTAAAAAAATTGACAAAGAAATGAAGGTCAGGACTCTCTAAGAAGGAATAAAAAGATAAAGCCTCATGGGAATGGACAGAGGCTGAGGAAGTGGAGACCAGAGACAACCAGAATTTTCTTCTCCTTAACTCATAGAGTGGAATGTGCCCTTGCAACGAGCAGTGAAAAACATTCATAACTAATAAGCAGTGAGCCAAGAATGGATAATCTTGCTAAATTTTTGTCTCATTTTAAAGAAAATAGTTTCCAATATGAAAGAATATTTATTGCATAATTAACTAGAATATCTAAAATCACAGTAGTGAACAGTAATATATAAATTGCAGAAAAAAATGTTCAAATTACAGAGAGAAAAGAGGAGCACTTTTCTGGAAGCAAGTTGTTCTCCAATTGTTCATGTAAAACTTCTTTTCATTTTTTTGGGGTGCAGATAGTATTAGCCAATTACTGCTGGGGACAGAGTACTTGGGAGACAGAAATATAACTGTCCTACTTTGATGTAGTACAGAAATAATTAGCCACACCCTACCAGAGGGGGAAAAACAAATAGAGAAGGGAAAAAAAAAAAAAAAAGATAAACCAAACCAAAACTAAAAACAACCTACCCCAAAAACTCCTGAAAGATTCAATTCTGTACTCTATTCTTGAACAAGAACTACAGGTTATACAGAAATGGACAGGTATCCCCTAGGGGAGGAGACAAGGAAGATTTGTTACAGAGACTGATCACCTGCTGGTGTTACTGAACAGACTTCCAGCTGCCCTTTCACATGCACAAATCTCATCCACGAACACACTGAGTTGTGGTGTTGCAGTGGCCACTTCAACAGCAGAGGCACCAAAACAATTTGTGCTACAGCTCTGTTTTCAGTCCTTGAAAACTGACAATTTCATGATATGCTGCTTCACCATGTCTTATTCCACTGCATCTCAGACACCCTCTGAACTATGCTTTCTCAAATGACAAAGCCTACTGCTTTCTGCTCTTCTTATCACATGTTTTAAAACAGCCTGTCCTTTCACACCAAAGTCACTGTCTAACATGTTGATGGATATTTCTGTTTTCTCCAGGCTACGGGCAGGAAAGATCATGCCAAAAATGCCATGAATTTATATTTAGTAGAAAGAAAATAGCCTAGGGGCTTATTGATTTTTCGGTGGGTTTTTTTTGGTTTTTTTTTTTTTTAGGGAAGATTAACAGAGGGGTAGTGTTAGATCCATTGTTTCTTTCTTTGATTAGTTTTTGCTTTATGAAAAACTACTGAAGACACACTGAAAGCTGTGATCAACAATGAACATCCATGGAAGAAAATAACAATGGGATAAGCATTTGGCAACAACCCCCTGAAACTTTCACAGCTTCTTAGCTCAAGGGCTCCTTATCTTGTTGCCAGCTTGGGGATCTTCTCAGCTGAAAGCTGTTTAATAGACCTCACTAGGATTTTTTTCCACATGTATTAATTTACTGATTCTTGAGCTCATGAAAACTGTTTCTTCAGAGCAGAATATGGGAAGGACTCGCACAGATCCTGTTGATGTTTTCTGGAGAAATGCTTAAGTTTTTTCTTTTGAAAAAAGAGCTCATTTGATGTGCAGCACTGCTGGGATCATTTCAGCTGCTTCTCCACCACAATACAAGGAGTTCTTGCACATTTATACTTATTTGGTCTTGTGCCAGCACTGTCATTTACCTTAAATTGTTCTTTCTTCCCCACTGTGTTTTACCCACTTTAACCTACTGATGGAGAGATTTCACTTAGTGAAACCACGTTATTTTAGACTTTGATTGTAGCATGACTTTTCCACTTGCCTGATAAATTATCTCCTCCTTACACACATTCCCATTTCAACTTATCCTGCTGGAGCTTGGCTGACTAAAACCATGTAGAATATTTAGATTACGACTTCCTCAGGGTCCTGCATAGTGCAGTCATACTTTCTCACCTCAATTGGAAAAACTTTCTCTAGTTTTCATTCTAGGATTGCCATTCACTCTTTCCAGGGCTGTTTTATAGCCATCCTGCAGCTGACACACACCCATTTTCTCTTCTTCACTTATTTACTACTGCTGACACACCAGAGCCTTAGTAATCCTTCAGTGCATGACCCTGTCTACCATAATGCAAATTTCCATCTCACTTGCTATCCAGGTCACCCAAATTTTCCTGCGTGGTATTCCCATCTCCCCACTATTGAGAAAGTTCCCAAGCTTTGAAGTAGCATCTGAACGCCTAATTGCACATCCTTTAAAAAGTGGCTCTTTCACTAACCCATGCCTTTAACCTAACCCTCTCTGAAGCCTCTCTAGTGGAAGGCATTTTGCCACAGCAGCGCAATTGGAAGCAAGGCAACAGCGGTAAGCTTCCTCCAGGGCAGCACCTCACACACCCAGGATTACAGAGGTGAAAGGGTTTGAAGGAAATGTGGTCTGTTTACCACAGCAAACCACATGCCAGGCTCCTCTGAGGCTGAGCTATATTAAGGAACAAATGTCAAGACATATTACACTTCTGACAGGTCCAGTGCCTCTGATGGGCACAAGGAAGAGTGCTGAAACAGCACCTATGAGGTACTACACCTGTGAGACATAGGGGCAAAGGGTCATCCCAGTTCCCCAGTGAAGAGGATGGGCTTCATACAAGCTGCCCATGAAGGCTAGTGCTGAGATCAGGGAGTGTTGAAAACACAGCTACCAAGGATTCTTTGCCAGACTTCTCTCTTTTGCAGGGGTGTGAATATGTCTAGACTTCATGGGAACTTCCCTGGACATGCAAAGGTTAGTTGAAGTATGTGTACACACTCAGACATGCAGCAGCAGACATAAATTAGGCTAATACTAACTGACTGAGTCCTGTCAATAAAATTCCCTAATCTGACATCTTCCATTAAAAAACATTCATAATAAAAATCCTTCTGGAAAATTGAAGTTGTTTTTCTGTATATCCTCATTACCAATAGAAATCAATTTAATACTACCTGGGAAGTGACTAATGACAAATAACATAAAATTTAACTCAAAACCCTATGCTGCAATCAGTGGATTATAACTAGCAGATTATAGCAATCCTTGATGCTCAGGTATACCAAAGAAATAGTTACTGCAAGATGAGACAAAATATTTTGGAAAATTTTCAAAGAATAATTTACAAGGTATTTCTTAAAGACTTGACTTCCAATTCAGGACAGCTAAACAGGCCAAAGATGCACCTTGTTAAAATAGAGTCAGTACTATGTTTACGTTTTCTGCTCACTATTACTTTTCATTTCAGGGAAGACTCCAGATAATAAAAGACACAGCAATCAATACTTTCTTATCAAGGAATAGCTTCCTGAATATTAGAAATGCCTGGTAATGGAGTGACTTAAGTTAGGCAAATCTGTTAAGCACATATTCAGCATCAAATGCTATTCATTAAGATGAGGTACAAACCCAGGATTTGTCCACTTTGAATAATAGCTTTCTATACTTGGTTGCCATGCAGGTAAAGCAGAACTTCCCCAAACCCTCCTGTTCTATCTAGTCAAGCTTTCAATAAACCTCTGAAAATACTTTGCAGTTGAAATTTTGCTTCTACTTCTGGAAGTCCAGTAGCTGGTCCCTTTCTGTCTTCTAGATACACAGTCAACCTAACTGGTTATGGCAATTACATACAGCTACCTATTACACAACTGTGTATCAACTTTAATTCAGAGTTCCATGTGTTTACCCTCTGCTGTCCAGGCCAAATCTCATTAAAATAAATTTTAAAAAACCCAAAGCTGCTGATGTCAGTGGAGATTAAATTCGTTATGGCCATGTTCTCACAGTTCTCTTCACTTTAGAGTTTGTTTCTTCTTTTCATGTTCAGTTACTGTATTTTGTTGTGGTTTAACCCCAGTTGGCAACTAAGCCACACAGCTGCTCACTCACACCCTCAGCAGTGGGATCAGAGAGCGAACTGGAATAGTAAAAGTGAAAAATATTTGTGTGTTGAGATAAGGACATTTTAACAGGTGAAGTAAAAGCCACACACACACAAGCAAAACAAAACAAAGAATTCATTCACCACTTCCCATGGGCAGGCAGGTGTTCAGCCATCCCCAGGAAAGCAGGGCTCCATCATGTGTAGCCATGGCTTAGGAAGACAAACACCATAACTCTGCACATTCCCCTTCCTTCTTCTTCTCCCAGCTTTAAAAGCTGAATGTGGTGCCATACGAAATGAAATGTCCCTGTTGTCAGCTGGGGTCAGCTGTCCCAGCTGTGTCACCTCCCAACTCCTTGTACGCCACCAGCCCTCTCCTCGCTGGTGGGGTGGTGTCTCAAAAGGCCTTGATGTAGCGTAAGCCCTGCTCAGCAATGATAGAAACATCTCTACATTATCAATGTGTTTTCAGCACAAATCCAATATATAAACTCATACTAATTACTACAAAGAAAATTAACTCTGCCCCAGACAAAACTAGCACATATTTTTATTTTTGTTTTATTTTATGTTAATCTCTACCTTTGGTGCTACAAAGCAGTTCTCAGTCTCCATGGAGTCTCCCCACCTACCAGCAATCAGAATAATGGATTACCTCAAATCTGAAATTTCTCCTGCACAGTCTGCATAACAGCTTCAGTGCCAGGGAATGTTAAAAGATTTGAATATATGTTAAAAGAGATGATCAGTAAAATCTGTCAACATATATCTTCTAACAAAATATCCCCCGTTCCAACATATAGAACAAGCTAGAATTGTATTTGTAATAAATTTTACAGTGGCCCTCTTCCAAAACCTTTTTCTCCAAAGGGCTGATCATTAAAAGGTAGTGATGAAATTCAAAGCTTCCATTTCTAAAAGAGGTATGTAATGGCTGGGTTTTGGGGTTTTTTTTCAGGTTCCAGAAATAGATAAAAGAGATAAAAAATAATCCACAGGGAACTTTTCTGTCATAGCATGTGTACTGGAGAGTTCAATTACAAGAGCATAAAAACATGAAACCTTGTCATTAGAACAGTGTTATTTGGAGGTGTGAAAACTCTGTGAGGAAAACGGTCTGCAAAGTATTAATTTGAATTTTAAAAATTAATTGGCTTTTTTACGCTCATGCCTCTTTTTCCAAACATTCTGCTTGCACGAGCTTTCACAAGAAGTTTTCTATTGTATGCTCTGTGGACAGTGTCAGTGTTACAATAGTGCCGTGAGGAGTCAGAGCCACTTTCATAGATTTGCATTTTTTTCAGCAACAACCACACCATATTGGCAAAGAATTTTTTATCCACCAGGACAGCAAGCTCAAACAGGGACCTGAGACTCAGCCTGGTTTTTTTTCTGAGACTTACTGTTATCGCCTTGTCCTAGGGTGACTTTATGATGCTTGTATCCCCAGTTGTCTGTTCTGCTTGTGTTGGATGTTGAGTTCCGTGCTTGTGGGGCTGGATGGACAGAGCAAATGGAGGGACAAGCGGCGCTCAGTTCATCTGCAGAAACTGCACTCTGCTCCCCCAGAATTCCTTTTCTCACGGACTGTGTTGTCTGTAGCACAGACAGAGAGAGAGAGATAAGGCTCTCTGTGCTCTCTCAGAGCTCTTGGCTTTTCCAGAGGGAGAGAGACAGGGAGTTTGTCTTTGCTTTCTTTCGCTGCTTTTCTTGGTTGGCTGAAGGAAGAAGAGCTTTACCTGCAACGTGTTTTTTTTTACCTGGGACTGTTCAGCATCTCTCCGGTCCGGGACATCAGGACAATTGCCTGAGGGCCCCCCAAGCTGCACAGCGGGCCTGGGCACCAGGGCCGAGCCCTGGAGAGACTGAAACTGGCTGAGCCACACCCACAAAAGGACTTTCTGACTTTGCCAGCTCTTCAGAGCAACAACAAGGTTTATTGTTTAATATTGTTCAATTTTTATGCTTATGAATACTTTTCTGGCCAAATAAAGTTTTTTCCATTTTTCTCTAAGGAGATTTTTCTCCCAAACCGGTTGGGGGGAGGGGCTGCTGAAGTTGGTTGATTAGAGAAGACCCGTTCTACAGTTTCCTCCCNGTTCTACAGTTTCCTCCCAAATTTCCCCTA
>WEKY01022276.1:0-15077 GCA_013390045.1 Picathartes gymnocephalus
AAACAAAGAAAAAAAAAAAAATTGCTGCTCTTTTGTGGGTGCAATTCTTCTGCTGTTCATAATTGAAACAAAAGATAATGCTCTATTTTCTTAGCTTCCCTAAAATGCTTTAGTCAAATAAGACCACAGCTGCTCAAGACCCATGAAGAAGCTGTACAAAGTGTTTGGGCCAGCAGATAACAACATAGATGGTGATGTCTGCTAGAGAAGAGAATGCCTAAGCAGGCAACAACAGAAACCCATTAAGTTCTACATTTAAAGTGCACGGACAAAAACGTGCCTTGCAGTAAATTTAGAAACACTCCCTGCAGGCAGAAACTTCAGAAAATCCTGGTTCAAAATTAAATTTCATCACTGTATCAGCATAATTGTGTTTTGATTGAAATCTCCTTCAGTTCGCTGTGTATCTACTGAGATGTGTGAGTGTGTGAATGTGGTTGTGTCTGTGCCCAGGTAGGTGGTTTTACCACGTCTCTGGGCAGAGTGGACAAATGAAAGGTGGGGAAAAGTAATCTTGAAAGTAGAATCTTTATTACCGAAAAGTTAAATATTTGTTAAGTAGCTTATTTCAGATTTATTTTTGGGGTTTTTTTTAAGAACGTGAGTCTATGATCTTTTGACAATGCTGTAGAATGACTACAAAAAAATAAATTGTGGACAGTAGGAAATCAGAAAGGAAGAAGATCTGGGTAGGAGAATCCTTACAGAAAACAGAAAGTTAGAAGAAAGATTGTACTACGTAGTAATAGGCACAGCAGGAGTAAAAATATCTGCAATATATTGCTTCACAAAAGGATTAAAGGAAACAAATCAGTCTAGAACAAATATAAAATATATATTAAAGTAGGATGAGGAGAGTATAGACATCCCATGAGGACTTATATAAGTGTATGTCCAGCCCTTATCCATCTATCTGTTTATTTAGACATGAACAGGACAAAATAAGTTTTAAAAATGCAGGACATTTTGAAAATGTTTAAAATACAATTCAGTGAAAAACATGAGTCAGCAGTGAACCATGTTCATGTCAAAAAATAAAAAAGAAAATGCACTTAAATTCACAGATAATATTACAAACGGAGTGCAAGGTGTACAGTGCAATTTTTTTTCTTCCTCCACTTCCTGTAAGTATGAAATTACTGAGCAATTTTACACAGCATGCTTGTCCCTTCTTGGCAAAATGTGGAGGCTTGGTAGAAAACTGTTACTTTTGTTGTGAAATGTCAATTCAATAGCACTAGGATTCTCTTAGCAAAGGAGAAACATCTTAGGATAATATTTCAGTTGGAGAAATTTTAAGTAACATTTTCTCCAAATAGCTTTTCTAAAGTGAAAAATGAGGATTTTATAACTTAAAAATACATTAATCTTAAGCTTCTGTATTTTAACTATTCAATCTAAAACTAGGAAAAATCTAAATGAAATCTTCTCAGATGTTCAAAAAGGAATGGAAAGCAATAAAATTATTTTCTTTCCATGTGCTAAACCTCCATAGTTTGTTGTCCTGTTTTTTTTCTGAAACAGTGTTAATAATAACAACATGTCTTCTGAATTTAGGTTAGAAAGTTTTTAGACTGAAAACTCTGTGGGCTTTTTTAGACTCACACTTCTACATAGACAAAAAATTACTTTTTATTCACCCTTAACCTCCACTCACTGTTGTGAGAAGATCAAATGTTATTAGTGTTAGTGAGAGAACCATGGAGGGGAAAACTAATATATAATAATGCATACACCTACGGTGCAAAGTATTAACAAAGATCTTGATTTAGAAAAGAAGGAGAATTTTTTTTGTTATGCGATAATAGAAAATGCATTTAATAGAAAACAAATTTTGGGGGAAGATATGAGACATGCATTTTCTGGGGGAGGGGGAAGGGCATTTTCCTTTGGTTTCTTTCTTTTTTTATCAACCCCAGAATCTTCACAAAAAATGCGTCTCTCAAGCAGAAGTGCAGCATTATGGAAGAGTAAAATGCTGCACTTCTAATGCAGTGCAATGCAGTGAAAATGTAGTGAAACTCCTAGATAGTGCAGTGAAATTGACAAATCATTAGGAATCTATTTTGAATGTGTGATGACAAATTCAAACATGATGTCTCTTTCTGTTTAAAATCACTGGAATTTTTCATCTTAACAAAATAGTTCAATATTTTTGTAATCTAAAGTTAGGATGTTAAATAGCAGATATTGCACCAAACTGATGGTTGCAATAAGGAATGTGTCTGTGGAGTATTGACATCTAATATCTTTGCCATTTATAATTTAAAAAAAAAAAGTTACATTTTTGAGAGCTTTACCTCAGTTTTTCTATAAATAGATAACAACACCATCAAAGCCAACATCACACAATTAATTACCAAATCAGACCAAGCCCAGGATGATGCAACACTTTCCGTAAAGATTCTCCAAGTAGAATTTCTCAAGGAAAGGATAACTGCAGAGAGAAGAATGATAAGTCACTATTCCATGTATTTAAAATGCAGTACCAACTTTAAGTACTATAATAAAAGAAAAGACAGCATCAGCAGAGATTCCTGACAGAGATTTCCTAGGTTCCTTACCTAGGAAAATCAGAAGTCTTAGAGCTGACCAAGTATAGTATTGATGTCCCATGTTTTTAAAGAATTGCAAAAGCTTTGGCTTTATGTCGATCCTTCAGGTCTGTACATTTATCTCAAAGCAGCTTATGAAGTAATGATGAATCAAACCAATATAATGCAGAATCTATTTGAGTAAACAAAGTGTTAGTGAGAGCAGGACAAATATATAGAGAGATTTACACAAGTAGGCAGCCCATCAAGCTAACCCATTAATCCATATTTGTGTTGAGTGCTTAACTTGCTTCTTTCAACCCCGCCCCCTCCATGCTCATTGTTTTGACATCTGGATACAGCACAAAAACATATAGTGGTACAAAAAATGGAGGGCTGTTGGGAAAATGGTAGAGCACTAAATTACTACTTTCATTACTGCAGAAAGCCAAACACATGTCATAAAACTTTATAAAGTCCTCTTAATACTAACAGAGATGAAACCAAGTACCTGTATTTCTGCCAGTTCACTAGAGCCACGTAGTGGAGAACAGATGTTGCAAATGAAGACTACTAAAAGTCTACTTTATTAAGAGCAACCAAGCCAGGAGACTCCTTGTATGCTAAGATGTTTTGTCAAATATGAGGGCTTTTTCATAAGTTTTGCTTTGCTGACCTTATGTAAACAGGAATCTACCTCTAATTCTGGTATTGTGGTTTTGTTGCTGGCTTTTTTCTGTAAGAGATGAAAAAGAAAAGGCACTTTCATTCGTTGGTGAAAAAACTTAAAAATATCTGAATTCAGACACATGGAAAGCATAGATCTTAGCAGAACAAGGTCTTAATTAGGCCCATGTAAAACCCTGAAAGAAGAGAACCAGACTGTCACTAAGGCACTGTTTGAGATAATAATTTACACAAAACCAGAGATAATAGATAGATCTGAAAGAAAGGATTAATCTATAAGCAGTTCAGACAGAATTTCTTTATGCAGAGGATTACTGAATAATGGAACAAATTGTCAAAGGCAGTGATAGAAGCAAGTGTGAATTATTCTGACACATTTCTGGATGAGAGAATTGGAAAGTGCAGTTGTGGGCTAGATTTCCAAGATAAATGATGATACAAGGATTGCTTACATTTCAAGTTGGTGAGGCTAAGGGAAGGAGGAGCCGTATTAAAAAGTTGCAAGGTTAGTTATGGGCGATCTTAATAAGCCATGCGCTCCTCCTGATTCCTTTAAAAGTTCCTGTATGGTATTACTTAAGGCAAAGTTTTACATGATTGATAATGAAATGGCCTAGCTTGAAAGAGGGGAACAAGCTACTTATAGATAAAGATATGAATGATTAAAGGATCACAAAATATTTATTTGCTTTTCTTTGTATAAACTCTGTGGAGGCCTGTGGGCATATTAGGATGCCCTGGTAGGGTGCCCCCTAGGCTTTGTCTTCTCCCATGGAAGCCCAAGGACCACATGTCAGTTACCCCAGTTCCACTCTCCCCCACCCTGTTTGCCTTGTATGGCCATGTTCTGTATCCCGTAACCCCAGTGGCAGTCGGGCCGTTGGCCGGCTCACCCCCCAGTTTGCTGTGTGAGGTTTTGTTCTAGGAAGGTCCCCGTTCTCTGTACCCCCATTGGTTTGTCCCCCTGTTCATCTCCCCTGACCACTCTCCCCGTTGGTGAATGTCTGTCTCCCTGCCTGCCCTCTCCGTTCACTGGTCCCTGCCGCTTGGCTGCGCCCCCTCCATACCTGCATATAACCCTGGACTCTCCATTCCACAGGGTTCTTGTTACTTCTTCTGCACGTGAATCCAATAAACCACAGCTGGAATACCGTACACAGGAACCCCTCCTGCCTGCGTCACCTTTATTATAACACCCAGCCACGTGTGCGAGTTGCCCGCACCCCTCTGCCTGACTGGGGTGTCCTCTCCTGTGGAGATGCCACACTGCTACAAAACTCTTTTGAATGAAAGGGATTTGTAGGTATGATTTTGCAACTTCAAGAGCACAAACAGTGAAAATATTGTATTAAAAAAAAAAATCCAGTCAGTAAAGGCATTAAACAGATCTTTTAAATGTAGCATGTATGGTCATATGGCCACTTGTTCCAAAGCCCTTGACACAATCACCAATAGACTTGAAGGTATTCTTAATATTATAAGACGTTGTGCACAAAATGACCTAGAATATTACATTTCAAAAAAGAACACATTAATATTTAAAGCTAAAACAGAAGCACTATAGGTTAATCACTTTCATACACAGATTGATGAAGGAGACTAAAATGGGACAATAATTTGGCTCCTTTCCTCTGAAAGTCCACATAATGAAACCTTTAGATGGAAGAAAATAAAAGCTGAATACTTTGCTTAGAAATAAATAAAAATTTCATATGCACCTGGCAGGAAGTAATTGCCTTCTTTCTCAGTCTCCTACTTGAAATAATGTTTACTAATAAAGTTCTGCATGATAAAGAGCTCCTATGATACAAATATCCTATTAAACCCTGGAAGAAAAATCTGTCATAAACAACTTGTTCATCTGTTGTTATGTTTTCTTAAAGTAGTTGTGCTAGTGTTTTTTTCCCTAGGGTATTTTTGGCATATAGCTCCCATTATGGGAAGATGGTATATTAGCACAGACATGTCACTGCTAAAATTTCTGTGAAAACAAGTATGACTTTAGTCATATGAGAGGTTTATGACCTTTGACTTTGGGTAATCAGAAGGTATTACCCAAACTCTAATGAAGTATTAGTGAGAGAATGCATTCTTCTGTTGAATTTATATAAAATCCAGTATGGCCTAATTTCTCAACAGAAAATTACAATCATGACTCAATTGAGGGATGTATAAATATTTGCTGGTTCTTTTATCTGGTTTACTAAAATGTCATAAAATGCTTTGAAATAGGCAAAACAAATATGCAACCAATTTATACTCATTAAGAAATAAAATTGTTCACTAAATTTAGCACAGTTATATTTGGGAAATCCAGAAAACTATCTTCCAAATCACTATGGGAGACTCCTTTGTTTAATCAAAAGGAATGTGGAACAAAACTGCCATCTAAATGAACTAATGGATTCCAGAATACCAGAAGTAGATTGCTCAAGCCTCTCCTTGAACTGCTTCAAGCGCAATCTTCACTGATAGAGATGGAAAAAATGGGGTTTGGGACTTCTATATGGTTTTGGAGAAGTCTCTACAGACCTGAGACAGGTTTAATGAGGCAAGCTCACAACTTAGGGCAGCTAACAAGGACAGTGATCATTAAACACAATTCTAAAGTTTTATATTTTTTTTCCACCTAAATTTATTCCATTACTGAAAATACTTGCTTTTTAGTAGCATGTAAATTTTTGTCCTAAAACTGTTTTCATAAGAGGTGCTACTGTATCACCTGACACAAGTGAGATATTCTGGCTTCCTGAGGCTGGCACACCTGCTGCTGTCCCAGGCAAAGGCAGATTTCTGGGGGCTGTCTAATCCAACAGGCTGTCAGATGTTCAAGAGTCTGTTGGACAAGCTCTAATAAGGTGAAAGCACTCAATAGAAGATGAAAAAAAATTAGGTATTGTGGGGAGGCATCTTCATTAAATGCCAGCAGAATCAGTTAATTATATTTGTGTTCTATTCACAGGAATTGGATACCTGGAATTCCTACTACTATTTATTCTCCCCATCAGCCTATGAAAGAAGACCAGTAGTTGCTCCTTTAACCACATTAACTCCTAAGGAGCCTTCCAGGTGACCTGAGTCAACTCTTTGTTGTCCTTGCAGCCTGACCTGGTGACAGCAACATCAAGGATATGGGAATGAAAAACAGATTGAGGTTGCCCTTCTCTGAGCCCCTTCTCACAGGTTTTTGCTCTCTTCATGGAATGTATTTCCATATCCCAGTGAAACCCATTATATAGTCATTATTAAGCATATCAAACATTCCTTGTTTATTTCTACTTCAATAGATTCTCTTTCTTTTTTGTTCCACACCCTCCACCCCTTGTCTCTGTTTTTATAAAGTTATATAATCTTTAGGGAAAAGGGAAGTTGTTTACAGTTGGTAATCATTGTACTAAAAAAGAAATCAAGCCACAAATTCATTGCAAAATGTTTGATTCATAATATTGTTAGAAACTTAATTAATAGTTGAAAGCATTTGAAACAACAGTCCTCAACTTAGTTGTGAGACACACAGAAAAATATAAGCACCAAGCTTTTCAGAATTTAATGTTCAGATATTTGTTTTTCATTTCAGTATTTGAAAAATTAATTTGGTGGATCATTTTGTTAATGGAAAACAGAAATTACCCCCACTTTATAATCAAAAAACATTGTATTTGTTTAAGGGTTGTTGATAGTAAACCTGTTGAACTTCAGTGAAGGCTCTCTTTTTGTAACACCCACCTTCAAATCTTCATAGAGCCTCCAGACCTCGGAAACATAAAGGGAATAAAACACAGGTTGGGATGACCCACTGAGTAGTGAGCTACACACCTAAACAGGGTTCAAATTACATGGCAGAGTCACCATTTTTAGTATGTTTCTCTGGCTGGTGCAATGCAGTGCAGCTCTGGATTTGTGGAGTACGGTGTCAACTTATGGGGGTTTGGACCCCGGGAGAATATTTTTCTTCACAGTTTCCTTCCAAGTCTCTGCTTTGTTAGTTTCCACAGTTTTTGCTATACATAAGCAAAAAATTAAGTTTTATGGACCATTAGGCTTCCTACTGTTTATCATTGCTCATCTATTCACACTCTCTTATTTTTACTAATACTTTTGGTTTTTATTTTGTTTTCTTTTGTTTTGAATTCAGACTACATACAGGTGTGTTCATCTCGACAAGCCCCAATCATTCGGAGGGATTATTTTCTGCTCTTTTACTTTCCTCCTTTTGCTCTTAACTTCATCGGTTTACTCACATCACAGCAATGCCTCTTCATGGATGAAGGTCTCAATGCACACAGGAAGAGTGTCTTAGTGCATAAATCAATATCGCTGAGGTTTGCACCTGTTAGTTTGTGAAGGCATAATGCTGCCAAAAGTACCCTGAGAAGGCTGGGAAATGCCTGCATTTTTCCAGGTGCAATGCAGTACTGGAGAACAGAAGCAGAAGAAAGACTGGGCACAGTGTTCAGTCACAGCAGGCAGGCTAAGAGCTTTAAACATGGAGTAAGGTCTGCAGCAACTTCCACGGGGCCCACACACAATGGATTCACACTGAAAGTAGGGAAAGAAAGTGGTTTTTCCTTCCCACGTCTAATGGTGTTTCTAAGGCAATGGAGGTTCATCTGGGCTGTGTTACAGTGTTGTTCCACTCTTGCAAGACCACAGGCGTATGATCTCTTTTTGCCCATGCAGGAAGCACACCTTGGGAAAACATTTTCTCCCAAAGGCTACTCTGCCCGGATGTGACCTGTACACATAGCAGGTCTGTCTGTTGTTGGATTTGCACATCCTTTCAGGACTGTCTCCATAGCATAGATATCATAGCACAGCATTTATCAAGAATTTTCAAATATTTGAAGTCAGAATTAAAAAAACAGGAGATGAGAGCTAGAAAAACAAAAATGCTCTAAACAAATTAGCTTTGAAATATATTCTGTCAGTTCTTTTAGCATTTTAGTATTCCTAATAGATGTGTTTCATCACAAAAGTTTTGAATGGGTTTGTTGAATGTCGGGTGTCTTAGTTTAGGGCAAATCTGGGAGGAAACCTCTTCAGGGGGTTCCCCCAGAAAAGCAGCTCCAAGCCACCCCTCCCCCCAGCTGGTTCGGGAAACAGAGTTCCTTGGAGAAAAGTGGAAAAAACTATTTATTTAACAAACAAAACACCCACAAGCACAAAGGATGAACAACACTACACAACAAAACCTCTCGCCGTTCTGAAGAGATGGCAAACCCAGAAAAAGTCTTTTCCGTGGGTGTGTCTTTGGTTATTCTCTCAGTCTCTCTCTCTCCGAGGCTCGGGCCGGCGTCCCGGCTGCAGTGCCGCTTGGGGGGAGCCCCCCCCTCTCCGGGTGATGGTCCTGGTGTCCCCGGATGGAACAACAGCAGAACAGTCCAAAAAAAAATCTTTGGTCTCAGCTAATTAAAAAAAATGAGCCAAAAAAACAAAAGAGGGGAAAAAACTGAAGGAGAGCTCTCCGCTGTCTGTGCAGACAACTCAGAGTCCAGGAGCAGGAATGCTGAAGGTGTTATCTCTATGTTTCGAAAACCACTGCCTCAGATGTTCCACCGCTTGCTTCTCCTTCTACCCCCTTTGCTCTCAGATGCAGTCTTAAAGGTGCAAAACTTATTTCTGGGCTAAACAGACGAAATGGGGATAAAAGCATCATACAGTCAGCCTAGTCAGCCTAAGTTTTTTTTAACTTACAGATTAAAGATTCTAGGGATACTGGTCCAACTGATACCACCTTTCTAGCTCATTTGTATTTCTGTTTATCTCAAAATTGCCCTTATACTGGGAGGATTAAAAAGCTGATGTTGTTTAGGCTAGACTTCTCTTAACTAAGTATATGAAAGTATAGTAATTTTAGAATTTTATCTTCTATAAACCAGCTACACTTCAACCATCTCCTAAGCTGAGCATAACTAGTAAGTCTTAAAAAGCAGATCACTCTTATCTTTCTCAGAATGCTTTATTTCAGTGCATCACGAATAAAGATTCTGTAAAAATTCAAATTATAGTTAAAATTCATTTGTCAAACAAGTTTTTGTCTGATATAAGTATGTTAATGATGATCTTGTGTGAGGAAGTAATAATGATTCAAGTGTTCCGCTGAGAAAACAGCAACTGCCTTCCAGCACTCTTGTCTGTTAAACAGAAAAGCTGGAGTCTAAATATCCTGGTAGGAAACTAAATATCAGTAAGAAACTAAGTGTCTAAACCAATTAGCAGGAACGTCCAGCTGGTACCTTTACTAATGCTAGTGCAGACTCTGGCTGTCTGTACTGGAAGCAACACAGAAAATCCCACAAGCCTGTTAAGTACCTTCTGCAGAGGTCAGCCATACCTCCCAGACCATGCAGATATTTTGATGAGCTGGTGCAATAAGTAAAAGACTATAGTTGACCACTGAGGTTTGAATATACATTCCTTGATCTCCACCCCTCGTGGGACGCTGATGTCAATGGGGGAAGAGGTTTTCCCATGGTTTCTATACAAGCAGCCTTAATCACAACCTGAATGAAAGCATCAGTCCTAGATCTTCCAGAGCTATGATCTGCACCTGGTAAAAAGCTCCAACTGGCTGGGGAAATTATTAATAAGGTGATGAATTAGTTGTTTTCTTGTCCTTTTTAAAAGGTATTCCTTAGTGAGTGACTGTGTCTGAAGTACTATTTGGCTCACAAAATCTCTGAAAACTAAGAAATAGGGAGAAAATATTTCCCATTTTTTACTTAATGACTGTGTGTTATCCTTTCAGCACAGGTACTCATGTCGTTGTAGCTAGGTGCTCTCTAGTGGTTGCTGTCTAGAGCACACCATGGAGGTGAGCTGGGTGATTTGCCATAGCACCCAAGACTTGAAGCAATTCTGTCCCCTTCATCCTTTTTCATTTTGCTTGCTTTCTCTTATAGTTTGTGCATTATTCATGGTGACCTTTCAACCAGAAAGCATCTGCAATCAGACTTGTAAATAGAACACAAACTGTAATGCAGCCAGGAGCATTTTGGACCAATAACTTTTAATCTAAGTAGTTTGTAAGATGCATGGATATGACCAATATAAAACTGTTTTGCCAAAGTAGTTTTCAGTGCGAGGACTATTTGCCAACCTTGCAAACCACTGTCTACCTATCATTTCCATTGCATCCGAATAATCCTGAGAACACTGCAGATTTTCTATATAAATAACGCTCAAAGCTATGTTCTTCTAGATTATTCCATTCCTTTTCCAGGCAGAAGTTTTTATCTATTTTTGACTTGCACACTGTCATCTCTGTGAGTCTAATATTTCTTCATTCACTGAGGCTGGGGACAGGGGGAGGGCAGGGGACCAAAGAAAGAGGCAGGAGAATGGAACAATATGAAAATGGCGTGCAAATAGTAGGAGGTATGTTTGCATCCAGTAGCTTCAATGAGAAAATTGTATCCACTCAGAGTCTTTGCTTTAGGTTATAGTATATTAGGAATACGTATTCTTTGGTTCTGTAATCAGAAACAGATTTGTAAGTTGCTGTATGTCCCATGAAGTTCTTGCAGGACTTGGTCTGTATTTATTATGAAGATATTATTTGCCATTTAATTTAAATGGAGCATTACCTTAACCCAAGAAAAGAACATTCGATAGTCTCCATCCTCCAAACAGATATACGGTTTGGAATATTTTCCAGGAAAAAAAAAGGTTTCTTTGTTTCCTTAGAGTATAATTATAAGAGTTATGGTGATCCAAATATAAACTGCATGAAGAACCAGATCCCTCATTTTTTATTTTCCTTTGCATCCAAAAACATTTTAAGAAATTTGTGATGGGAGTGATCCTAGACCTTCAAAAATACATGGCAGTTTTGCATCTACTGCCTTTGAACAGGAAAACTTCAAAAACTTTTCTCTAAGCTTTTATGCAGGCATCTCCACAGGAAAATTACTACCATCTTACCTACAATTAAGTCTGTTTTTCCAGGTTCTTCATATTTTACAAGGTCCACTATGCATTTTAGAGGGGAAAGAATGGAAGATGTGAAGTGCTTTACCCTGCAGAAAGATAAATAATTAATGAAAAGAAATGCAGAGTATAGCTCCTCTGTGTCTTAAAACTAGTGAGATCCTAGAAGTGACTGATTTCATTGTATAAGTGGAGCTAAATATCACATTTACTGAAAGAAATGGCAGGACTGGACAATACACAGAACAAATGGTCCATGATAACTAGGGAAAGAAGATTCTCAGATGTGGCTGGATTTGAGGAGGTGTGTAGTATTTTTCTGTGCTAAAGTATTTATTATGGACTATATTGACCAAAAAAATAAAATTCTCTCTCTTCTTTAAGCTTATATACCCATTACTATCAAATTTGCAGCACTGCTGGTTAGATGTATGTGAAGTTTTCCAGTGTATTTAACTTGAAATTTTACCATTTCTGAACCGCTTCACTGATAGTAGGCTGATGAGTTTTTATGAAGCAATTTTAAATAATGCTTTCATGTTTCTGTTTTATGTCATCAAAGTTGTCTTTTGTCATATTAGAAACAGAGGTATTCTCAAAATAAACCAAGAAGCAATTCAGTATAGGTTTTAATGTCAGCATAAATTCCTGTATTACAAAACTTACTTGAAACATTAACAATGTTGTGAGTATTTCTAAATATACATTTCGTCTTAATAAGTACGGCATATCCCTTAGGCTAGCAAAAATGTCCATTGTCTGAAAGTCAGAGGAAATCCAGCTGTACTTTGGGAATGTGATTCTGGGACACAATTCACTGAACAGGAAAATTATGAATTTGATGATGGTGGTGTAGATAAAATAGATACCTATATGAGAAGCTCAGATTTTCAAAACACTCAGCACCTAAGAGTTCTCTTGAGGATATTCAAATCAGGTCATGCAGTCTAAACTTGGAGTCAAATGTGCATTGTCATGATACTCTGATCCTGGTTTATAATTAATTCTGAGAAAAAAAAAGGCCTTATAGCACAGAATTAAAAATTATTCCATGTTGGTTTTTCTTCTGATAAGCCCATGAAAAGTTCTATTACTGTACCAGATGTTCATCTTTTTTTTTCTATCAAGAAACTTGGGGGATCCAAGCATTTGTTCTAACGGATATGATGTACAGAATCAATACTCTTTGTTAGACTGATATCAGAAGGCTGATGAAGAGTCATGCATAACAAGATGGTCCCATGCTTGCAGAAGGAATAGGTGTTGAACAACAGCCCCTTTTTTTTTGCCAAAGATGTTTGCTATACTGGTTTCATGAAAAAGAAAGCCTTCAGAACAAAAGCAGGCTGGATGATAATATTGTCCTGAACTGGGGGAAGAAACATACAAGCTGCAGACCTGTGGAAAGCAGCAGCTGCAGTTTTAGAAGGCACTATACTCACTAAATATCAAGAGGTCAGCACTGAATAAATTGCGCCCTTAGTCTGTTTCTGCTGGAAGTGATGGGAATTCTGGCCTCAGTCCAACAGATCACTGAAACACATGAACAATTTTGAGATTGTGAGTAAACCACTGATTGCAATGACCTTCTAAACAGGATTCTTGGTGCAAACCAGAGAAAATAAAAATCAGTAACATGGTTGTCACCACTAGATAACCATTCCTTGTAAAAAATCTGCCATATTGTCACTCAAAATTGTTTTTAAAACCTTCAGTTGAGAAACAAGGACTTGTATAAATGAGCTATACTTTAGCCAATAGAAAGCATTATTTTAAATCAGTGGAGGGTCCTTAGTGTTGTTTATGGAAGGAATTGCTTGAATAGAAGTAAGGGGTTTCTCCAGAACAAAAAAGGACATCTCTCCCTTTTCCTTTCAGAATCAGCACATTGTGTTCTGGTTGAAGCTGAAAATTTAAACAACGTATTCTACAGGGCAGATATTATTAAGTGCTAAAATACCTTTGTGATTATGATGAAAATATGGTGGGGTAAAATCAACTCTAAACTTATAATAGTAGTGAACATTTATGATGAAGAAACCTAAACTTTGTGCTTCTCCAGAATGTGATTCTAGTCCTGAAGAAACAGATGCTTTATCAACACAATAGAAAAGTAGAATTATAGTTGCTTGAATTAAGTGTCACTTGTCAAATATTTAACAGGAAAAAAAGGTCATATGGTATCGAAGACACAAAATTTTTTTTTCTTTTGTTTCTATATGCATTATAATCATTAAATTGTATCATGTCATCCTGGAAGGAGGTTTAAAATCAGAAAACTGTATCTTACTCTAAAGTTATGGATTTAATATATCATAGTGTCATCTTTAGTGTAACTTACATTAAGGAGCTTGCCCTCTATTGGATGAGAGAAGTGTAAATAACCAGACAGTTCCACATCCTGTACCTTGTCATTCTCCTTTATATTATGTGGCATAGTTCAGTATTTCACGTTAACTTTTTCTTTTATATTAACAGTTACAGCTTATTTGTATTCTCACTCTTAAAACAGTTATTTCCAAGTTTTATAGTGTTTTGGTGTTTTTAAAAAAGCACTGGCAAATATGTTTTATCCTCATTTCAGGTTCAAATGTTTCAGTGAACAGATGATTGTACTAAAATCCAGCAGAACCTCTCAACTATTGGTATTCCACAGTATTTGCACTACTTGCTTTTTACAGAACCATTTTCACCAAAGGAAATCTTTACATGAACTGAGTAGTTACCTCTAAGGTGTTTGATGACTTAGAAAATACTATTCATATGTTTTAAGCATGATTTCTATCTTTGCATTACATTGCATAAAACTTCCAAAGGACACCATAACATAAACTATAAAATTCACACGTGCTATATGTTGTTAATTCTTCATAATCTTTCATACCACTGAGATATGTTCCATATTCTTTTCTCTGAGCTTGACAAATAACACTTTATATAAAAGCTCTCCAGCTAATTTCTGTCATAACAGGAATGTAGAAAGGCTTAGCAGAAAAAAATGTATTAATATTTCCAGACAGGTAGTATGTGAAAGAGAACTTATGGTATCGGATTACTTATGATGAAAAACTATCCTCTTTAGAAAACATATATTGTCACAGAGGGCTCCAATTTTACCTTACTGAGTTTTCACAAAATTATAGGTGAAGAAACTGCAATAATGTCCAATCTGCAATCTGGGCATTGGTAAAAACACCATGAGAAGGTGTGATGATTATATAGGTTAGACATAAGGGATCAAAATTTGAACCAGGAGCAAAACTTTTCTGCAGAATAAGCGACAATTTTTCAAGAGGTTTTCTTTCAGTTCAGATTGTAAAGTCTGAATAGAGTGCATCAAAAACAAATTTTGGAAATTGTCTTGCTGCATTTTTAAATAAAATTAAAAGATAGATGTATCAGGGTACATAGAAAGAACTGGATGATCATGAGGGACATTATATATATATGTATACTCATGAGAACCACTCTTATTAATTGTTTGCACACCATTTTGACAAAGTAAGAGAAAGAGAAAAGTATTACCAGCATGTACAAGATTTTACAGTAATTCACCTAGGTAATGAAGCTGTGGAAGGTCAGTGAATGTGTTCAGGAAAGACACATAGCTCATTACATTCCCATCAGATTTTGTTTGTTTAATGCTGCAGAGACGGAAGCAGCCATCTTCAGAATACCTACTGTACAACTGGAGAAAGAGCCAGACATCAACAAAGAAAAAAAGATGATTGAGAGTCCCACAAAGAGGACTTAAAGAACCAGGTTATGTTGTGCTAGAAATTGTAGACTAGTTATGAAATATACTGGCACATTATTAATAGAGTCCTTGCACAAATAACATGTAGAGAAAACAAATATTTTAGAGAATACATATATATATATATATATATATGAATTTTATAACAAAAAACCAATTTTTTTTCCTCT
>WEKY01022281.1:0-21329 GCA_013390045.1 Picathartes gymnocephalus
ATGGGCACAGAGGTGATGTGCTTTCCCTCAGGGGCAAAGCTTGCCACCTGCACAACTGTTTAGCACCCCAGGCTTGCCAATCAACTGCAGCAGCACCGACGGTGAGCTCAGAGGAGACTTTCACTTTGAACTCATCAGGAGGATAAAGGTGTTGTGCATGGCCAAGTGGGAAGGAATTAAATTTTCTTTAAACCACCTGCAAAGGCTAACTCAGAGCAAAGATTTGTTTCCTGACTGACTGGTGCCCCTGAGCATGAATTTTAGATGTTGGTAAAAGAAATAAAAGGTAACTTCCAGCAATTAAATTCACAGAGCTTTCTGTGGTTATAAAATCACCAATATGAAGTGAAGAGCAATGCTGGGGGAGAGCAGAGGCTGTAACTCTCTTCATGAAAGTCCTCTGTCTGGGGTTTCCACCTCAACTTCCATTTAGTTGCTGCAGCTTTATCATGCCTATGTAATAGGCAGTTTTGCTTCTTCCTGCCAATAGTCTGCCATGGTAAATAGGAAAAATGTTCTCAAAACTGCACAGCCCGATCACACATTTTATATCTGAGAAATTAGATCAGTTTATGAGCAGAATATAACAGTTCTGTTATCCAAGTCTCACAATTTAATCCCTACTCTTATGACATTTATGTATTTTCCCAAAGCGCCAAGTGATGGAAGTTACACATCCCTTGCATTTTTAATCTAGTTGCCTAAGAAAAGGAAGCTTTTATGATCAGGCTGTAGGTCTGTATATCAACCTATGAATATCTTTCCAACTACTGCCTGATTTAAGATACAATTAGGGATAAAAGTATCAAAAATAATTAAGCTCCTAAGAGTTTTATACAAATCACTGTCTGGGTCAAGGACAGAAACTGAAATTGCTGGCCCCTCCATTGGGACTGTGGTCATAACTCAGCCCTAAGACAGTGCTGTGGAGCTGCCAGTTGGTTGACCAACATTCTTATCCTGGCTATTCAGCACATGTGTAGCTTTAGACTTGCTGAACTTTGTACAGCTGGTGCCTTTTTTTCAGGTGGGAGTGTAATAGGAAAGGAACTGGTATCTTTCTGGAAACAAAGAGTTTAGAAAACAGGAGAAAAGTCTGTAGGACAAAAAACTTTCAGTTCTGCTACTCATAAAAATAATTTTCTCTCCTTTAAAGTAAGACCTACTCACATGACTGGTGCAGAAAAATCTGCAAACACAAGCCACTAAATCTCTAAAGGCTCAAAAATCAATAAAATGCATCTAAAGAATAGAAAAAATTTAATCTCAAGACTTCTTTAAGCACTCTCATGATCTTGGGATGGCAAGCATCGATAACATGATGTAAGAAGTTACATCAAAAAGATGACACTGCCAAATCCTTGTTTAAAAGTGGAACATATCCGAGATGCAATGTTCAGAGAAATACAGAAGGGGAATTTCCCCATAGAGAATATAAATAAGGAATTGAGAATGGGGCCTGAATGGACCCCATTTACTATGTCTTGATTCACTGTGAAACACATTGGGAATCAGAAAGATATCTGCTTTACTGCTCAGAACAGATGGGACATGGACTTGCATTGCTTACACACAACCTTTTGATGGAATTATTTTGTCATGTTCATTAATCTGTGCCTGAGAACCTTATAGAGCATCTATAGAAAGAATGAACCTCCATAAACTCATATTCAAGTGTTCCTTAAAAAAACTCACATCTGCACAGCAGAGCTGAAGCCATTGAGGGTTAAAAGAAAGAAATAAGAGACTAAAACATTATTTTAAAATGTTTAATTCCACCTCATTTTTAAGTTTGCATGCTGATATAATACTGCCACCACTACCATATTAAATCTGAACCCTCCACAGCTACTGATACGTCGTTATAAATAATTGAATACAAACCTATTGGTCGCTGTAGCAGAAAGATAAATCCAGGAGTAGAAACAGACTCTTTTTTTGTCTAATGTATTTTAAAAAAAATTAAAATGCTAGATGGTTTTTAATTCAGGCAAAATGATTAAAAGCTCCCAAAGTCACTTCTTCCCCTCCACTAATTCTGATCTCTCCTCTCCTGTTCATCTACTTTCTGCAAGCTTTAATCCAATGGGCAACTAAACTACCCCCTACATTAACCTGCAATCCAGCCATTACCTGCTTAGTAGCATGTCATGGCAAGATCCTTCTAAAACTGCAAGAAGTCAGTTTGCTCAATGGAACATCAGAGGTACTTTGGCAGTTTCTCTCTGCTCTCACAGTGACACAGCCGGAGTATTTACACTGCTGTCCTGAGCTACACTGATCTTTTTTTTACTGTCTCAGGATAAGGAGAGCATAATGTAGAAGCACGAACGTGGCCATTCCTGTTCCTTAGCAGGCTGGTCTCAATGGAGGAGAAAACCAGCTTTTAGGGAAGTAAAATTCTTTCTCTACTGAGTAAACAGCTCAGGAAGACTAACTTCTGTGTCAGCATTCAATACTGAAAGTTAAGGATGAAAGAATTGCCCCCCATGTTACAATGAAGCTCTGGTTACCTTTCTAACTGGCAAGGTGAGCACACACTTCTAGTCACAGCTCACACTTCTGCTGCACAGAAGCTCTCCTTTCACATATATAAAATGTTCTGTTTTGTAGCCTGGTTTGAGTCTGTCAGAAATATAAAGTGTAAAAATATAAATATGAGGGGTTGCAACCTTTGCAGTTTCTTCCATCTTTTATAGGAGCATCATTTTAAACTTGAATAAGATAACATGCAAAGCTCTAGTGAAGTGATCTAGTTGTATCTCTTAAAACTGAGATACAACTGAGGGATGTCACTGCACTAAAATTAGCACCTGTGCTCTTCTACAAAATATTATCACTGAAACAGTCACAGAAAAACACTACTCAGTAATTTCAACTATGGACCAGGAAGATCTTCATACAGACAAAGCAAGTGAACAAAAGATAGGTATGGGAGCAGGAGAACAAAAAAAATAACTCAAAATGCAGGTATCTGGGGCTTTTAGGTAGCTGATGGATAAACTTCAAAACAATAAAATGCACTGGGTTTTCTCGGAAATCCATTATTAAGGGTTTACCAAAAAGAACATGGCTAGGAAACGGTGAGGTTTTGTTCTGATATTGATGGTTATGACTAAACATCTTAAGACATCCTTTGCTCAACAGAGACAGTTCCTAAACAGAACTTTGTTTTTAGTATGGCTTGGACTTGGACAAACTCCAGAGTATACAAAGTTCCTGTTTTATTTGAAAAGAGAAAATATAATTAGTATCCTAAATCAGGTGTAAATTGTCAAGTGTCAACAAAACACTTGTCAAGCTCATCATTTACAGAACAGGAGCCATTAAATGTAAAGAAATGGGCAGTTAAAGATAACATAAATCTTCTACTATTCCTATAGCTACCACATGATTTTGGCACAGTTTTGTATCATGTTACTCTGGTTTTACAATAGTGTAAAACTGTCAACAGTACACAGAGTACATCAGTCTTCTCTGAGCACAAATATCAGACCTATAAAGTTAACTGGCATCTGCAGGAGCAGAGTTGTGCCCAAATTTATCAAAAACAAAATTGTTAATAACTCTACTTAATTACAACCTGTACTATCCAACACAGAATTTGCATGAGTTTTCAAGGAGTTTTAATTATTTAGAAAGTTGAAAGATGTAATAAGCTATTTTTGAGGGGAAAAAAAAAAAAAGACAAAAGTCAACATTTCAAACTGGTAATTTTTTAATGATCTGTACTCAAAAGCTGTCAGAAAATATTCTCTCTAATACAATGAAGAAAATCCATTCTTCAAGTCAAGGTAATAGTGGGAAAAATAGGCTTGGTAACAAATGGAATTGTTTTACTGACTGCAGAAGAGCCACCAGTCCATGGAAGCACAGCCTGAGGAACAAGAACAAATAAATAATACTTTGGACATTGACTAGTACAGAGGAAGAAGGTTTTAAATCAGAAACAAAAGTTAACTTTGAAAGCAGGCTCTATAAAAAACAGGTGGTTTGCACATGATCACAAACATGGAGCAGAGTTATTGAATTTCTCAAATAAATTACTAGTGCAAAGAAGCTTATGGTCTTCTTGAAAAAGCGACTAAATATCCTAGCAGAATATTATATTTAGAAATGTATTCATAATTTCTCATTTGATTTTCACCCACATGTCAGGATTTATATGGGAACATATACATACATCATATACAGAGAGTTGCAGATATGCCACAGTGACACATTTCTACACCTTCATCTTTGTGCTTAGTCAAATGTCTTGCGGGACCATCCAAACCTCCAGCTAAAATTTCATTTATTTTATCAGAAAGGAAGAGATTTTCTCAGCTTTTCCAAGGCTCACTGGATTCCTTTCCTTCCAAACAAACTGTGTTTCATGTTCTCAGTCCCAGAACACAGTAGAAATATGCCAGCTGGCTTAAATGCCAGTTTTACAGGGGCTGTGCTCGGCAAAGCTGACTAGTGTCTGGATGCTGTACCCTGGGAGACTTAAGCAAACTTTGGTTAACCAAGAATTTTGGTTAAGTGGTGTTCTGTAAAACAGGGGTAGAATGCGTGTTGCATGCCTTGCTCAAACAGATGTTGTCTGAGCTGCTTGGAAACCGACATTTCAGCTGAATATTGCTTATTTTTAACATATGCTAATTGCATGTTAGTTATGAATAGCATGCCATGCTAATCAGTTATGAGGGTGGTTCATTCTACATCCAGTTAATGAAGGACTTCTGAAACAAGCCATGAGCCTCTGGTCCTGTCCTCCCAAAACACAACATGAAGGAGTCTTCTCTAGCTGCCCTTATACTATATGATCACCAGACACAGTGGGCTCCTTCCTCCTTTCTCAACACCAGCAGACATCTGAGATCGAAACAAAGATCTCAGCATGATCTACTTGAAGGTGTCACTGCTCACTGCAAGGGGGGTGGGTTAGATAACCTTTAAAAGGTCCCTCCCAACACAAACAATTCCATTATTTTATGACTACAAAAATGGCTATGAACAATAGAAACCTCCAAACTGTAGCACAACAATATACTGTGAGTAAGCAGAAAATGAAAACAAAAAATAAAATCCTAAAATGCTAAATAAGGTGCAAAAGCCAAAAAACGTTCCTCAGAATATATGCAACGATAGAGGATAACCATGCCTACAACTAAAGGGGTCAAATAAAACTGCTCTGTTTCTCACAAAACCCCCCTATACTTTCCATATAAATTACATTCAACATCATCAACTCAGATTTGTATCACCTACAGATTTATCTTCTAGCTAGTTATCCAACACTAACACGACATAGCTCGTAAATTAAGACAGATTTATGTGAGTCCAAACCTGAAAGCTTAAGCCTGTGGTGAGCATCTATAAAGACATTATAATTGTATTTGCATCATATAACCTGAAAACATAAACTTTATCATTTTTTTCAAGACCTAGTTGTAATGCCCGCTTCTCCATATGATGTTAAATGTATTTGCATTTTTAGTTCAGACTTATTTGTATCCAATGAGCCAAATTAATCAAATTCATCACAATATGAAAATTCCAGTGTTTTATATGAGTGCATTATCCATTATTTAAAATTAATAAAATATATCTATTTCCAAATTTGTTTTAAAATAACACTAGGGCCTATTTCCTTACAACAATACTGAGCCTGCAGTTGTTTTCATGCATCTCAAAACCAGAATTCAGACACATAAGAAAAGACTCAATTGGGAAATACAAAATAATTTCGGTTCCTAAACCTGACTTAATTAAATAGATCTGAATTCTGTAATAATGCCTACAAATATTCTTTTAAAAAAATAACGATAGGGTCACGATATAGAAAACACCATAGAAAATAGCTGCCTAGCCTGTAGCCTCAAGAAGGATAAAAAATCCTAAAAACAAAGGCAGTCTTACACGCCGCTAAATTTTTTAAGACTAAATTTTAATACTAACTGTAGTACACTGGAGATGGAAAGACAGATGTTTTAAATCTGCAGAGTCTCAATACCACTGTGCTCTGAAAACAGCAGGTAACAGAATGGAGGGAAGAAAGCATCTTGATAGAAAAAAATCCCAGGAGTTAACCTGCTTGATCTTTCACATACAGCAACTTGATTTTGCAGTGCTTCGACAGTTCCTCCGCAGTCAGAGGTGCTCGCTATTGTACTTCTGCATGTGGCAGCCCTACCAGCACACCATCATGATCTCCTGTCCTTTGTTCTAGCCTTAGAACTCTTGAAAAATAGACTTTATTCTAAATACACTTCCTGAATAGTTCACTTCTGTTGGAAATGGAACTAAATAACCTAAAAGAGATCACCTTTACTATACCCATTAGACAGACTATCTGGTGTAGGAGATAATCCCCTTAAAAAAATATATAGTTAAAACAGCAGGTTAAAAAACTATTGATTGGCTACATGAACACATCTTCTTCATCTGTTTTCTCATAAGGCAGACGATATAGCACTGCTTCCAATCCCAGGTTTTTAAAAGCTGTCCTTCAAACAGTCTATTGAGCAAAAAAATAGAAAGGCCATTAACTGAACTGAAAGGAAAAAAATCTGGTTGATTTGAACCAGGTCAGAATTCTCATTAATATCTTTAGCTAGATATACTAATGCAAAAATTCAAATTACAGGCATCATTACAGAGGAAAACAAAAGAGCTATTTCTGCTATTTCTGCAGATGGGGAGATAGCACACAGACTCTCAGACACCAAACAAGAGCAGCAAATATGTCTAAAGTCTGACCCCTCTCTTACTCCTATAGAAACCTTGGTCTCAGATCAAGCCATTGGCAACATTAATTATCCACTTGAAATGAGCAAAGGTTTATTCTAATATTCACATTGTTATTGCTTCTGTCTGTCTCATCCGAAACATAATTTAAAGTATGATCATCTATCACAGGCTCTTAGCAGGAAAATACACCCTACCATAGCATTCCTTCTGGGTCATCCTCTGGGAGGTCATTTAGAGCCAGTCATGCCATCAGCTGCAGGAATTAACATGAAGTAAAATATATTTTTACACCCTAAAGCAAACTCACTCCTTCCTTTCCGATTGCCTGGATAACACAGTTACCTGCTACAGGCTATTGAGCAGGCAGATCTCCCACTAGATCAGACAGTAAATAAGGTACTCAGCACCCAACAGGATAAAATTCATAAACATTGCTTCTACAACACTTACATTTGAAGATCAAGGCTCAGAAATGAGGGACATGATGTTTTCCATATGCACAGCACTTAATGACTTAAAAGTAAACATATGTACAAGTGTTTCAGTAATTGGGTCCTCAGACTGTAGTGCTGTCTCTTTATTATTGGATTCTTTAAAAATCTCACAAGTGCATTACTAACATCCTCCAAGAAATCTTCTTAAGGAATGTTTCCAGCAAAATACAACCCTAAGAACTAAACTTTCCTACTTTGAAGATATATAGCTTTTCTGGTACACCAAGAAAAAAAAATCCTGTACTATTCCAAAGGAACAAACGATTCATCTGTTGCAGCATTATGGAAAGCCACGAGAACTGAGAAACAATGACTATAACCTCATTAAATAGCAAACTGGATGTTTATGATTATACGTTCATTGTCCAATTTGACAGAAATACAAGAAATGCAATAAAGAATGGATACATAACCAAACATTAACTTCTGACCATTTCAAGAACATCAACTCCTTTTATTGTTAGAGACAGAAACTCTTCCCCTGGAATTTTGAGGGCAACCCACCCCAGGTCCCAAAGAGCCACAAGATTGTCTGTAGGCTGAAGTCTGACTTTGGTGTGAATCCACTGGCATCATTTGATCTATTTGCTCATAAGACTCTTTCCAAGTTTCCCTGTTAGGCCTATGAAGGGCATTTGAGAGAAGTGTTTGTACTGGTGTTGTCGAAATGCAACGTATCATGAACATGAGTGGAATTGTACCACAGTCTTTATTCTAATGATTTTTCATGATGACAGATGGCTCCATAACCTTATGCCTCAGCCCAAGTGCAAATTACTTTGAAAGGCTGTATTGACATGCTCATGGACATGGCACAAATGCTCCTTCAGACTCACAATAATATTTACAGGCATATTAAAACACACAAATATAAATATAATGAGAGAGTAATGCATATTTCAGGAATTTAATATTCACTGCAAATGAATTAATGATTTCACCTTTTGTCCTATAATGTTTCAAACCTCTGTCTAAGTTCTGGCATCACGCTATCATTTCAAATTAACTGTAATTTTCCACTGCTATGCTTGCTATGAATGAGAGAACATCTAAAGAAATTACAAATGTGCTGACACATTCACAAAAAAACTCAACCAAACCAACAAACCCAACAACTGTTTTCTCATATAGAAAAAGCTACATTTTTATTCCATTTTGCATATTATTCAGTTTCCAATGTTAGGGTTTAATCCCAATGTGTTTTCAGTATTGAACTGAAAATTTCTAACACTAAATAATTGGAAATAGAGAACTAGTGTATTTCTGAGGATAGCAAAGTACAGCTCAGCAGAAGGATTATATCACAATGGGACAATGTATTAAAAAAAAAAAAAAAATCCAAAAAAACCCCACAACTTAAAAAAAGGCACCTAAAACAGGAATATAGCTCTTCAGATAATTAAAGTACTCTAGACCACTAGCCAATTGATTTTCTCCTTGTAAAGGTAGTTCAATTGAAATGTTCAGAATAAATCATGTGTTAAAATTATCTTCTAAAGTAAGAGCTGAATGCATATTGATTAATAATTATTTGCACTAACGGACTGAACTAAAGAAATACCATCAATTACTTCAAAAAAATCTAAGATCAGTCATGATGGAATCAACTGTTGAAAGATTCACTACACTCTTCCCAATATTTTGGAACTGTTCATCAACATATGGCATACCTCGGTTTCCTGTTTCTAGACATACCTTGGTTTACTCTTTCTAGAGCTACGGAAATGTGTTTTAAATGCCAATTACCACTGGGTGCTTCAACTACATAATACAGCTCTCACCCTTCAGTTACAGAGGAGTTCTGCAAGAAGAGCAAACATTTTCCACATCAAGTATGAGGCATAAGGGGGCACTTTTACCAGGGAAGTTTAGTTAATATTTCATACTTATGCTCCCACAGCAAAGGAAATGCAAACAGACTAACTTAATGACCAGAAAAGATGATTTACATAGAGCTTCCATCCAAAGATGGGGGATACTCAGTATAAATTAACTCTGTTTTACACACTAATGAGTCCTACTCACTGCATTTGGCCGGGCAGCACAATAAAACTCCTATAATTCTCTAAAAATTGCAATTTAGTTTGCCTTGTTATAAATAGCACGGAGATCATTAATCCCTTACAGCACCACAGGCATTACTCAAGCCTGGTATCTTACTGAAAATCAAGCAGGATTTTCCTTTCTCATGCTGCATAGCCCCATTAGAGTCAGGTGGGGAGTCTGCTGGCTGTAGCACCAGGTTTTAAGCAGGTTTGAATAAAAAAGAAAATGTTTTGCGGTTCTGGTTTTCAAGGTTTCTTCTCCACTAGGTTTCAGGTTTATCCATTGCAGAATGTTAACTAGAAAGACAGACAAAAACAGGTCATGAAAGTCGATGGAACTTAGTCCACACTTGGGTGGAAAATGTTCAGAATTGCAGTGCTGACCTTTTAGTTATTTCCTGGTTTCTTGTTTGTTTGTTTGTTTTTGTTTGCTTGTTGTAGGCTGACTGACATAGAACTAACTCCCTATACACTAATAGGTCGTCAGAAGGTAAAAAAATTTCTGTGCACTTCCTCTGTAATGCACAAAAAACCATTTTATGACCTGAAACAGTAACACTTTTAGCTAAAATATTTAAGTTTAAACATTCTTTACATAAATGAGACGCACAGCTCTGTCTGAACATCTTAATTTTATGCATTTTTATACTTCTAAGCAACTTAGTAGTGAGGACTGCTTATTTGCACTCATTTACATACAATTTGCATGAAAAGCTGAAAAAGGATAGTAAGGAAATCCATCATTTTGACTCTAAATGAAAATATTATTTCTGTAAAAAACATGTTGAATGTTTACTTTATTTTACTTATGACATGACTTTTAATATCTTCATAAATATAAAATGGCACTTCTCAGAAATGGTGACTTTTTTCACCTAGTAGGTTTAAGAAAATAATCCAGCAACATTTTTGATGCAGAGAGATGCAAAATGCCATCTCTTTTTCCCCCTAAGAGAATTTATTTTCTTAGCAAGGTGAATGACCATTCTGATATATTCTGGGGGTTCTCTGAATTTTTATTCTACTAATTTTCTAAGCCCCAGTCTTTAACAGCTTCAGGAGGGGGAAAGTACATATTCCCTAATGAAAAAAATGGTATAACATGCATGTACAAATGTAAGTGTTTTTAAGTGCTGTCTGTGGATTATCTATTAGATGATGCTGAAATGTGCTCAAATAAATTCTCAGTAATTTCACACCTACATTCAGCATATTTTCTTAGTCTTGTAAAGATACCATTTTCATATGCAGCCACAGTCCTTCTGGCTGCCAGCTGTACCCCTAATCAGCTGGTACTAAATCATATCTGTTCTCAGAATTAAGATGGCCAATGGCTTCTCATTCCTTAGAGATTGCACACAGTTTAACTCTTTTAGTTTATTTCTTCATCACATTCAACCTGTGTCCCATTGCACCCCCATGCCTCTGCAACACACAAGTAAAATCAGGAACTGCAGAAAAGGCAAAGAAAGATAAAACCATGGAGCAGATGCTATCCTACAGCTAAGCTTTCACAGGCAGCACATTAGGAAATTCTGCAGTGCAAAAGTGGTCTCTGGAAATAATCATGGGTTGGTTTTGCTAAACATCCTACTGTCAGCCCCAGTGACACTTTTATCAGCTTTCAGCATATCCCTGGTGTCAGTAACTCATAGCTCAGTATCAGGGATAACTCACCCCCGAAGGGTTTCAGCTCAGCTCAAGAGAAGGCAGCAGAAGTGTGTGCTTGGCACATCCTCCGGTGACCCCATTCCTGGGGCAGCCAGGCGAGGGTGAGACCCCTGAGGCAGCACTCAAACCTCTGCAGGGGGACTTGGGGCACTCCACCTCTGCAGGGCACAGGCAACAGAGGCAAACCCAGGGCTACTGACGACATGGCCCAATATTCTAAAGGCAGGGCTGCCTCAAGCTAACAGTAAAAGGAAAGATACTTTATACATTCTGCTTCAACCTAACCCAAACACACAAGTGCTAGGAAACAAAATGTCTGTTTTCAGGCTCTCATGATCATTGTTCAGGATTCCTCCCACTCTTTTTTCTTATATGTGTGCTTTTCTATATTTCATCCAAGTTCCTGGATGATTCAAGATATGCATTTCTTAAGTTTGACTTACATGATTTCAATTGCCAAATATTTTTAAAAATAATTTTGTGCTGATTTCCATCAAGTCAGTAATATATTGCTTTTTATTATATTGCCTTTTTAACACAACACACTGAAAGGTTTTAGATTTTGAAACTCACAAGTCTCTACTATATACTTCCAATCTGGTTGAAATGTGAAAAAAAGGAGATTTTACTCATGAAAATTAAAAGATTGTACAAGTATATTAATTTTCACAATCAGATTAAAGCGTTGTAATAAAACTTTCAGTGACTCAAGGGAAAGACTGCTTGAGACAGCAAAGTGTAATTAAGCAAAACTAGTGTATCTGTATCATTAAAGAAAATGTTAAAGGTAATTTGAGTCTAGGGATCAGCACTTCAAACCTTCCCTAACCCTATCCTTAACCCGCAACCTAACTTTGTAGTGTAAGCACTTTTTGTCAAGAGCAGCCCAGAGGCCTCATGAAATTAATTAAGTATCCTATCTCTTTACAATGGAAACAAACCCATCCACATGCTGTTTGCATTTCTGGCATGATCGGCATTTGTTACTGAAGTCACCGGCATCAGCAGCTGGGAAGCACAAGACTCAGCTCTCTTTCACTTCTCTTGTCTTCTCTTACCACTTTTAGATTCACACATTAATTATGGCAGTCCACAGGTGTCAGTATTATAAAGCAGGTACATCCCCGACTGCAAAATTTATTATTCTGATGGTTCTTAGCACAAGAAAGAAAAAGCCTCCCAAAATGCTGAAAGAAATCCTTTGTCCTTAAAGTCTTTATACTATCCCTTAAAAAAAAAACCCCATGTGAGTCACAAGTGGGCGGACTGCAAGGAGGCAAGGATGCACTTGCTTTGCCATCATGTAGCAGCTGTCAACTCTTCCATGCCAATGACAGACGTGAAACTGCATGAGAATTTGGAAATCCGATATGGCACAAAAAAGAGAGCTGCCAGGAAAAGGTTAGTCCATGCTTCTATGCTGATGCAGCCTCCACAAGCAACTGAGTGGACCCATGTGCTCTATCACTACATGGAAACTAATGGCAAGATAGCAAATGTGGCACTGCCAGAGCTGGGCTTCTCAGCTTCAGGGCAGATGCTCTAGGCAACCTCCCAGAGCTCTATGGCAGTTGTTCCAATTATCCCATGGATCCTCCAGCTCTACACATTTATCAAACCGCATCAGCAGCCCAACACAAAGACAAGACACCAAAAGCCCCAGAGAAGCCTTATTATTCACCCAGCAGTCGTACGAGCACTGGCCCTTTAATGGCCATCTATATAACCATCATTCTCACTCTAGAGAATGGGGTCCTGAGGCCCTAACTTGGTTTGTTTTATAAATAGAAGATTAATTCCTGCCCTACTTGACCATGAGATACAGGTTTTAAAAGCTGCAGAACACTAAAAGCCCCAGAAAAAAAGTTATTGAGCATAGCTCAACCATTCACTGTCACATTGTTTTACTCCCTTGTAAATAAACTGCATGTGTTTTTACATTCGTTAATTTAATATGAAATAAATTACCAAAAAGTTGCAATGGTCTCTGATTTTACAATGTTCACTTTTGCCTTAAGAAAAGTTGGTTGGCGGTTTTAAAGTGAGACTTTACAATGGAATAACCAATGGCATTTAGCATATCGATAAATGATTTTCAACAACTTGTTTACACTCATGCAGAACCATAACAGAATCCCAGATCTCCGTAATCATCAATACATTATTTATGTAGGACAACAATCGCATGACTGACAGTGCACACATGGGTGAGGATCACTGCAGTGCCAAAGCACACACATGTAAGGTTATTGCCTCTTAACAGACATGACCATCACATTGGTAAAAAAGTGCTGGCCAGAAGCCATTAACCTACACCTCTGAAATGCTGCTATTGGATCTTCTCTTCAATTTGAATATACTCTAGCCAAAACAGGAGGAGTTTCAATTTAATATTTTACATCCAGTGGTGAAGCAAATACTTCAAATGTCATGCCAGCAATTAAAATGTGTCTAGATTTTTTGGCTACTGCGGTAGTTGAACTTAGGACCTTTGCAGTGAGTCACCACAGTCACACCATTACTGAGATATTATATTCTGCAAGCACAAAGATGGGAAATTTTCCAGATTGTCTGCCAAGATTCACTGCACCTAGGATACAGCAAGTGTCATAAATAGAATTTGCCACAGCAAGCCTTGCAATAACTGCCAGAGAAACGCAACAGACCTCCTGCGGTCTGATTTAACATAAACAAGCCAAGACATGGAAAAAGTAAAAACACTGCCCTGCAGTCACTGCTTAATAGCTTTTCCAATTGAGCACGGAGAAGTCTGACGTATTGAGAATGTCTGTCTATCCAGCGTACCACTGCTCCTTATGCACTGCAACTTCTGCCACATCACAGGGAACCTTCCATCCCTACTTGGAAGATAGCAAATTTATGTTCAGAAAGAGCTGAATTTAGAGTCTGCTGCAGGTATATATTTGAATATTTGCTTTTACTGCTTCTCCGCCCTGAAACAGCAAAACAAACCCCATGCATGTTAAAACATATGGCTTGGGAGCAGAATCAGTAAATGCAAAGAGCCTTTATTTCCTCATTGAGTCTCACTTTATAGCTGCTTGTGCAATCCAGATCACATATCTTCCTAAGAACATTTTACAAAAATAAGTTTTCCTCATGAAAACACAAGAACACCGAAGTTTTCTTATACCCTATTACATTTTTATTCAGAGAATGTTATTTAACTTTTATTCTTAAAATGAATTACCGACAAATAAAAGATTTTTCCATTCTTTCATAATACATGGTTCAAAAAACTACTCCTTCTCCCATAGGACATCCTTTAAAAATCAAAATGTTATAACACACTTAAGAGAACAAATTAGTAAACAATTACTTCAATTCCTATCCCCATATTGTAACAAACGTCACCAAGGGTATTACTTGCAAGCATTGTGACTGAATAAGAGACTGAATATAACTCTACTTGTAATTTCTACATAATAAGCTTTAGACTGCAGTTATGGTATGTTCCAGAGTATTGGAGGTGTCAATAGAACAAAGGAATAAAGAAATTATATTTTTTAAAATTGCATTAAAAAGTTAACACTACCTTTAAAACAAAACATTGGTCAATTAGTTGGAAAGGGCAAACTCTTATTTTTCTTCCTCTTCATCTTGCTACAAAGAAAGACCATCCTGGGAAAGGTCACGGTGCATTATGGAGAAATTAAGGAAATAGATTGCTGTGAACTTAGTGCTACTCTTCTGTGCAAAGTGCAAAACCCTGCAGTTATAAAAACAGTCTAGAGATAATGGCTTATCAATGAAGAAGTAAAATTGTAAACGACTCCATCATGACAGCTTCAGGCACAAAGCTAGCATGAACAGGACTGTTATATTTGCAATTCTTCCATGTCCTTAGAACAGGACAAACTTTCTAGAAACAATTCAGTGTCAAACAGAAGAAAAACCACTAAAAATTATTTTGTAGAACTTAACAGTTGTAGGATGTTTTAAATGTAGGTTTAAAATCAAATTGATTAAATAAAATCATTTTTTTATACTGTGAAAATGGCACTGTATTTGAAGTCTTACATATAATGAAACAGAGATCTGAGGAGAAATAAAAAGGTTTTATTTCAGTTGAAAGCTCTGGTCACATGAAACCAATGAGAAGAAAATGTAAATAATTTCAGGAGTGTTTCTTTTCATTATTTAGGGAATTATAAATTCATTTTCAAATGAATTTCATAAAATCCGTGATTTACTAAAACACTTTATCTTTTTACAATACATTCCTTTGAATGTTGAGAGCCCTGATACCATTTGGCAGTTTGTCATCTGGAAAACCTCAGAAAGATTTAATTCCCTTTATACTTAGCTAGGAAAACAATGTTAAATACTGGAAAATAATAATTTTATGTGATTTTTTTTCCTTACTATTATATTGGAATGATACCAATGTATCATTAGTATCATAAAAAGAGGAAGTGCATCCACCCTGTGGCATATGTGAGCTATTTATCACACTACTACAGGTACTTCACATATAGCTGAAGACATTGTGGCTTCTGGATCTTACCTTGACACAGGAGAACTTAGAGACTATGAAAAATATGTGACGTAAAAACATGGTCTGTAAGGCTGAACTGGAAATATTCTGCCGATATGCTACTGCATGACAGCTCATCTGACAGCATCTGCAGAACCACTTCTATCCTTTTCTAATTTGCCTGGGTTTTACACTGCTTTCTGCTGGCTTTTAGAGGCTTGATAGGTCTTTACTCTGTAAGAGTTCATTTTGTAATATCAACACCATCAAACAGACACAACTGCAGAGCTATAGAAAGGTCTGTAGTCATCTAGGTATCTGCAAGTCAACAATCAAAAGATTTATTTTGTTCAAATCTCCTTATTATTATTCTTAGCTTGTTTTTCAATCAAAGCAAGAAACAAATGTAACTGTTCCTCACGTAACACGAGTTCACTTTCAGTGGGAATCCAGCATTCGTTTTTCTGATTTTTTTTTGTGGAAAACAAACTAAACTATAATCAGTGGCAGTCTGTGATAAAGCTGCACTGGACCTTAAGAAAACATGGGGTTTTGATGTCTTCAGACACTGATTTGCATCACTCCACATCACCTTCCTGTTACTACACGACTATGTTAGACAATGTACAGGTGTGCTAGAGAGTGCTCATAGTTAAATACATATGTGCTACAACCAATTCACTTCCAATACCATTTTAGCAGCCAAAAAGAGTAGCTGCAACTGGTACTATTCATTTTTTCTTTATTTTAATTCCTACAGTATGAGCTTATCTCCTTTTAAGCTATCACTTTCATGTTTTTCTAGGTTAAAAATGTTAGTAGTCTTTCTTTACAACTGGAAGCCACTCTGGGGCAAGTCATCATGTTGTACACAGCACTGCAAGCTGAGCCTCTCAAGCAATCAGCAGCACTGGCCGCCTGCACCAGGTGCTGATTTCCCCTATAACAATAGGCACAATTAAGTCAAAGCCAACCCGATTAACTCTGCTCCGGGCTACCCCCTGCATGCTCACTGGTTCTCTTGATTAACGGTACAGGACTGATGGACAGGAAGGTGTCAGGAGAACCCCTGAAGAATTAGCAAGCCTGCAAGGAGACTCTGCAGGAGGGAGAAGGTGCGAGAAAGAAAGAGCAGAAAGGTGGCAGTTTAAAACACTTATTAAAGGAGTTAACAAAATAAAAGGATGTAATTTAAATCACTAAATGACAGAAACCTATTGTGATGAGGCAGTGCAGTGTCTGAAAGTGGATATTCCCCATAAAGATCACACATGTACCTGCACAATACCATTAGATGAGGATGGAATTATAAACCTCATTGACATTGGACTTTTTGGGTTCAGCCTCCTTGTAATAATTGGAGTAGGCTTTGTATTGATAATCTCCAGCAATATAAAGTATTTATTAGTGCCCACCTGCTGCTAGTACTTTAGTGCCCCTTATGCATTGCCAACAAGAGCATCAATCAGCAACTCATTAAAATAAAACTCAAAAATATGCCAGTGAAATGCTAAAACATACTTGAAATATGTTCTGCTAGCTTTCCCATATTCCTATATTCATTTATAGCATCAAGGTATGAGCCAATATACAGAAGCTCAGATGTTGTTGCAATTTTAGCATAGGGCAATGTTAATTATAGCATGTCAAGATATTTAAAAATTAATAAAAGGAGACAATTCCATTTTTTGTCACATACCAGTTAGAACTACTTCAGTTCGTCACAGCTGACTGCTGTATCGTTTTGGACTTTTATAGCATTGTGCTCTGTGTGGAAGGAGTGCCCTCCCCCACTTTAATGGCAGTAGACTGCTGGGAGATTGTTCAAAGATAAAAATATGTACCATCAAGTCCCTAAAATGTCATGATAAATGAACTCAAATGTCACTATTAAAATATTTCCTTTCATCAGTTTCACAGCACAGATCTCCCATCACAATGCCAGAACTGACACAACTTTGCTTATACTTCTACAGGAATACTGAATTTCTTTTTTGAAGGTTGATTTTAAGACAATGGAAATGCGTGTGGCATAAAACTGAGATAGCCACCTGTAAAGTGACTTAAAAGGTGCCCCCTGGAGAAAACCTCTTCTGTATGACCCTCTTCCAGAGGAAAAAAATCCAGGTTGAGTTAATCACAAGCAGACCCCTGAAACAATTCTCTACAGGCTTCTTTAAATGTGAAAAGCATCATTTTGCTTTTAACTGATTCTGTTAACAGTCTCTGAGAAAGAGAAAAAAGTCACACAGCATAAGAGAGAACTGTTTATGAAGAAAACAGAAGACTAAATGAGAAATTCAAGGGTACCAAATTTCTCTCCTTTCTGCCACTGTTATTCAATGCTGTATTCCCAGATAGCAAGGGAAAAAAATAAAAAGAAAGAATACCTTTAATGCAATACCAGAATCAATATGACCATGAAAATTTTGTTAGTTTATTATGGGTATTTTCTATAACATTTCATGCCTTTCTCCCTCCTGTCTAAGTATTTTCTATTCAAATATCCAGGTGATGCTTTGGAACTTTTAACAAAGGGCTTATAGGAAGTGAAGGCTAACGAACAATGCATGTTTATAATGAGAACCAAACTGCTACCTGCAGAGGATAATACAGGATGATCTCTCTTTGGAGAGGGGAAAAAAAATCAACAACAGAAATGGAACACTGTCAAATTTATAAGCAGCAATTTAGACGGCAAATATGTTGCTTAGGTTTCAGCAGTCTTAAACACTGTGAGCGGCTTAACCTTATCTCCCAGTGCCACTGCCTTCCTGGAGTAATTGATGCTCGGAGTCCCCCAATTTCACATAAACCAGGCCACTGTGTTATTGTATACAGCAATCTAACTGCTAGCAGAGACAGGAAACGGCGCTGAACCCAGATCAATAGACATGTCAACAGTAAGCTGCTTAATCTAATTCTGCCTATCTCATCTTGGAGCACAGAGTTTGCAATTTTACTGCTAGGTCCCTCTGGCAGGAAATGGTTTGGAAAGTTTAGTCTTAAGAAGTTTAAGTGATACGCTTATCCTTCAGGCTCTTGAATGTTTATTCAGCAGAATAGCTGCTTTAAATGTTTTATAAATGGTAGCAAAGTAAACAAGGCACTCCTGAATTCCTTCCCATATGAAAGCCATAATGGTGATTTCCTCACAGTGGACAGGGAGCCTAACATGACAGCCAATTACACTTAAAGGTAAATTGCATTTGTACAGATGTACCCAACTCAAATAAACTTTGGTGATGAGAATAATTTTCCCAACAACCCCTCCTTCACTCTGGTGATGTTCTCACATGGAAACACTTCCTTTTTAGCAATTACGTTGCTCCCTCTTCCTTCACAGATTTTTCAATGATTTCCCTGCAAAAATATCGACATACATATAGATAGAATTCACAGTTCACTGGTGCCTGTTCCATGTCCCAAAACACTCAGAGTTTTCAATTTCAGCTGAACTATGACAAAGCCATGGTGCATCCCCAGGGGTTTTGTGGTGCCCACAATTCAAGGGGCCGTGGCCATTGCCAATAGAGAGAAAATTTAAGCTCCTGGTTAACTTTGGAATCACAGTTCATGTTTTCCAACCATGACAGACCTTTAAACCACTTTGACAGTCTATTTGTCATTGGAAAACAAGTGCAAACTTGTTTAGAGAGGAAAGATGGTGTTTCACTTAAGGTTCTAGAGAGGGAATTAGACGATACAGGTTCTTTCCTCAACTCTGCTACAAAGTGCCAGTGTGATTGTGCCAGCCAGTTTTTGAGTGCTTCAACTCCCCATCCATAAAATAAAACTTTCCCAACTGCACTGGAGTGCTGAGATACTCAAAGCATTAGTGCCTGTGAGGTGTTCGGACACAACCGTGCTGAGCATTACAGAAAAGTCAATAAATAAAAAGCCCACTTGAGTCTTTCAGCTTGAAATCACGGGACTGCTCCCATGAGGTAGTGCTCTGGAAATAAATTTAGCAAAAATGCCAGGAACAATACTGCTGGGGTAAGATTAAGAAATAGCAAAGAAACAATAATTATTTAGATACTTGTACATTACTTAGCAAACAAGCTGTTTACAATTGGAAGTCTTACAACACACTGCATACCTCAGATGAGGAAATGAAGGTCTCTTGAGTAAAATTTTTAAAAATCAACTCAATATCTGTAGGCTTATTTGTGAACAAAATTCTCTTGAACAAAGACTTAAATGGAAAGAGTTTGCATAGATGACCTAAAATGTCTTCAAACCTGTCTTCTTTCGGTTATTAAAGCTTTGCTCTTATGCTCTAAAAGCTTAAACTACAGAATATTATTCCAAAGATCAACAAGATACCATGAATAATCAAAGGCAAAGTTGAAGAGATTCTTTTGTCAACAATTCATGGACTCAACAACAGCCATTTCTAATAAGGAGCAATTTAGTAAAAATAATAAAATTCAGGAGGCAGACTATCCATGAATACAAAACCCAGTAATTTAGTTCAATTAGTTCACTTCAAATAGAAACTTATGGTGTGCTAGTCTATTTTTGTTTCAGACTTATCCCACCCCCAGTCCACATTTTCAAAGCTATAGTATATTTCAACTGCTAATTAACTACCATTCCTTTTAAACTCATGAATACCCCTACAAATCTGACAGTGTGGAGGTTTTACATGGAGGTAAGACTAAGAAATTACACTCTCATTAAAATGCAAACAAGTCAGAAAGACCTTACTTCAATCCCTAATACACCACTATCTGTCTCAGCAGAGACCATCATACCCAAGAGCAGCTAAGAACAGGAAGAAGTTTCTTATCCTAGTGACCCACTCATGAAGATCTTCATTTGTGGATTTTTCAGTGTTTGTAATTTCAACTTTGTAATGACAACTTCTTCTTTTCTAGATTAAACTGTGGATTTTCATCCCTCACTGTTCACTCAACTTCTCATAAACAGAATGCCATTATAGTGTTAAACAGTAATTAGCAATTAACAGGGCTACAAGATGGAAATAATCCATTTTACCAGCTCATATATTTAAAAAAAAAATCTTTAGAATCACCAGTTTTGGCAACAGTGAAAATGATATAATCATCACCATTTTCTACATTTACATGACGCTTCTCGATATAAATGAGAATGTAATTTCTGTGGAGAGGGGACTCTGTTTTCACATGCACTTGTTTTGTACCTACAAGTGAAGTCACTGATCATTTCTACAATGCAAATAAATGATTATTCCCTCTAATCTGTAAGAAAAAAGTATACAAGGAGCTCAAAATCTTTCCAACTCTAACACAGAATTGCAAAACAAAAGCATGCATAGAATCTTGCTGTCAAATGGCAATAAGTCTACTTGACAAGAAAGGAGAGCACATCTCACACTTTTGAGTGGAACAATTAATGTTAAAGGGTTTTAAAGGCTTGGCTTTATGAGGGAAAAGTGCACACAAGATAGATACATGGGTATTTAAGGCTTTCTGTATAAAAAAAATTACAGAGAACCTTATAATTAAATAATAATTAAAATATTATTATTGTGGTGCCATATTTGGTACATGTATATAAAAAATTCTCTATAACTCATTATACAGCCCAGGTATATGGACATGTAAGTGTAGGACCAGTTTTATTAAAATTAGAGTAGGTCATAGCAGGTCCCAAAATTTGGGTTACCCATCCCAAATCTCAGGAATTCAACTTTTTACTTAGAAACATTTCCAACAGTGTTGTACAAATTGCCTAATACCATGAGGACAGAGAGTTACAAAGATGGTTTCAAAGTATTGTGCCAAAAATTGAAATACATGCAGCACATTTGCAGCAAAATTTGAAATGTACATGTTCAAAAGATGGAGGCACAACTGTTCAGCTTAGAACTTATGTATACAAACGCCACATGAATTT
>WEKY01022298.1:0-36837 GCA_013390045.1 Picathartes gymnocephalus
TTGTACATATGATATCAGCTTACAATAGATACATTTTTAAATCTTAATGCCGTCTCTTTTGGTTGAAGTATGTTTTCAGGAAACTAAGAAGTAGACACTCAGACCTTTTATTAAGAAAATGTTGATAGCTGTCTGCATCTGTGTGTAAACTGAATAACCATTGAGATTTTTCCAGGCTGGATGGCATCTTACTTTAAATTAAGAGAACCTGTAGACTTGGTAAGTATGGTTTCAAATATGGTCTTGTTTACCCCAGCTAATGAGGTCTGAGAGGTATTTTCACTGTCCCTGCATGCTGATACGCTTCTTGAAGTCGTGTCAAGAGTAAACTCCCTGAGTGCATTGTACAGGGCTGCAGTATTCTACATCAGTTCTTCACTTTGGGGTTTAGGATTGCCTCAATATATGCCCTGGATTTGATGCTGAGAATGAATATTGACTTTACTCTATGTGAAGGCACTTCTATGTGTGCATTTTTAATCTGTTTTAATTTCCTGAAATATTTCATTGCAGGTTTTAATTAATTAGGATAGCTAGTAACAGTGGCTAAAAAAGGGAATAAGGTAAGTATAATTCTTGATTATTATTTGCTTCTTATTTTCATATACCACTTAATCCCAAAGCAAAAAGAATAACAGACAAGCATACAGACAAAATAAATTAGGAATATAATTTATTGCATTTTTTATATTATACCTAATGATAGCTTGTTCTCAATGTTAAGGTGTTGTGTACAATTAAGTTTTGCCTTTTCCCATTTCTGCATGTACTGTATTTTGTTACATCTATTGAAAATTGTTTCTACAGTTTAGATTATTCCAGACCAGGAGCTGGAAAAGATACTTCAGTACAACAGATACACATTTTTTTACTAGCATGGTTATTCTGATAAAAACATAAAAGCCATGGATGCCATAGTGCAATGTGTTTCTAACCAAAGCAGTTGAATGTTGTAAAGAATTTGAGTTTGAAGAGTTCTCTTCAGAGGCTCATGTCTGTCCAACAGAGTAGGCAATTCTGTGCCCATATAAATTGCCATTTGTCTAAATGCCAGTGACATCAACCTCCTCAAAGTTAAGGTTGGCCATTAATTTCAGTGGGCTGCAACTATGTCTTAAGTGCTTTGTTAAAGGGGAATCAATATAAGCATATGCCAAAATGTCTTTCATTATTACAGTTGGGGAACAGGCTGCAATTATGATTCAAAACATAAAAGGTACAATAGACATCTATGATTAGGCAATGAAATATGCCTTTAATAAGCATAGTGCAGACAGTTTGTTTTGCAATACGTAAACTTGTATAAAATTCATTGACTTTTTCATTCTTTCAGATCTGTGTGCTCTCTTTTAAGAGAGGTTTTTTACTTTAATGCACAAAGTTTTCCTGATGTTCTTCCAGCAGAAAGGCTGGGTTTGTATGCATTTATTCTAGTGCCAAACTTGGATTTTACTGGGAAAAGAGGAAACAGCAGAGCAGACCTTTTTTCTTTCNGGAGACCTTTTTTTTTTTTTCCTTTTTTTTTTTTTTTTTTTTTCTTTTTCCCAGGGTAGCATGCAACAGATATGCTGTAATTACTAACTGATTTTTTTTTAATGGAATATTTCTGTCCACTACATGTCAAAGAGCTAATTATGTTTCCGTTGTGGTACTCAAAGTCAATATTGTCAGCTCTTCTTAGTTCTAATCCTCTACATTGAATTTTGATGGGCCAGGTGAAATATCCCCTTCAGCACCTTACTGCAATTCTTGTCAATCATCTTGCCATGAAAAACATGCATATTACAAAGGCTTTGGCAACACTGCATCTGATTTCAGTCTTTAATCTTATATGCACCTTAAGAAAACATCATTCCAACTACTGACATTCTGTTTGGGACATGAACGGGATCCTATTTGCTGTGGGAAACAAAAGAATATTATCTAATCTTTAATGGATATAATGAAACTCTATGGCCATCACAGTATAAAGGCTTAGTAAACCACAGATCTAGGAAGAAAATAATTATGAAGATGAACTGATGCAGAAATTAAGCAGAATAGTTCAGGTGAATAAGTAAGAAAATGCACATTTATTTATTCATAATGTAATTGTAAAATATTTCGATTCAGGCACTGTTGGACTGAGGAGTGTGTCTTTTTTTGGAACCTCTAGACTTTCTATGCAAGGAATGCTGTTCACTGTAGTCCATTTCTGAGCATAGTACTGTGTGTGCCACTTTTTTTGTTGTTTCTTATAGACAAGATCTAGCACATCTAAAATCTTCTGGTCCTACAATGGAAAATTAACATCATTCCCTAAGAAGCTGGAATATAAACTAATAAGGCAGGTTTCCAGAATCTGATTGCATCAGTCAGAAAGATACAGTATGAAGAGAAAAGTGGATATTCCCTGGGGGGGAGTGTGAAATGAAGACCAGTCTTGTTTGAACAAGGTGCTGTGCATTGTTAGCTGGGTAGAGATATTGGGAGTTGCAGCCTGTCAGAACCAGCATCTCCAAGGAGGGGGTGGGGGGAAATTTTTCCAGGTAGAAGTCTCAGCAGTTTGTAATAGAGAATGTCCAATATATTAATACATTTATTTAAGGAAAGGCTTTATACTCCATGAAAGATGAACCATACCCTTACTGCACCTCCTGCCCTGTTTTCTTTCCGATCATACAAAGACCAGAAAGACTTTGGGTCTTTTCTGTCCTCCTTTACTTTAAAGCAATATGGGAATCAGGCTTATTATTCCTTGTTTCAGCATAAAACCAAAGACCAAGATGCATCTACTTAAATCTTGCACAAGGAGACTCTTTTTCCCAAGGCTCTGCAAGGAATTAGCTAGCTGGTAACATAACTCAAACAAATCTAAGCTATAGATACCTTTTCAGTCCTTGGCTATTAGAATATTATGTAACTCCAGTAAAATAAAATATCAAGGGAAAGAAAACAGTAAAAACAGACAGGATTTAGGCTTTAAACAAAAATTGAGAAAATAAATAAATGTCCCCTTCTTTGGTGGCTCCCTGTGAGGAGAGGCCAAATGCCTTTTTCCATGGTGTACTCCCAAGAAAACAATTAAAATTGAAAGCTTGTTTTACTTTTATTTTTTACTAATGTGTGAATGAACTGTAATGCAGCCAACCAATATTCTGTTTATACTGTCAGAGCAACAGGTTAGAAAGCAGCTTTTAGCTTTTTGCAGGAGGTTGAGCTCAGCAATCTTTATTTAAACACCTTTGTTCAACAGGGACAAAGACTTGAGCTTTGGCATTTTTATTTAATCTTGATAATCTTCCTTTTTTTCTCTCTCTCCAAGGATCAAGAGGAAGTGCATTAATTTTCAACTTCACACGAAGGCAAGTTGTACAAACACAGCTGGAAACATCAGGAAACCCAAGCATTTTCCTTAGAGAAATGGAGTCAACTAATGTTCCGCTGGTAATAGACTCCTGGATAATTGGAAAGATGCTGTTAGGCCCAGCAGTTTGGGCAGCAGGGTGTTCACACTGATAGCACTGTTCAGTTTGGCTGTCTTATATATCTGAATGATTCCTGTAATGTAGAAAGCAGAGGTTATTAACCATATGACAGGAAGTAATTTAAAGAACACAGGCTGCTTTGGAGACTTAAGAAATAGCTCTTAGATTGTCAAAGGATATATTTTTAATTCATTTAATTTACACCAGACTGAGATCTAATTAAATCATGGCAGCAACTTTTGATTTTTGCCTCTTTACTTTTCACTGAGTTTATTTCTTAGACATATTTCAAACACAGGAGAATAAGGCGAATTCTCTTGACTCTTCAGACTTTGCTTGCATTTCTGTCCTTATTCATTCTGCACACGTCCAGAGTTTCTAAGAGTTTCAGGTCAGGACTTTGGTTCTCTTTCTCATTGAGGATTTACTTGTAATCCTTGAATTTTTCTTGTTCCACCTTTTTGCAAGAGGCTCATTCTATTTTACTTAGCTACTTTTAGCCCTGTTTAAGTGTTAATAAGTAAATTCCCTTTCGATGGGGTAAGAGTCCAATGTATTCATAAGAGAGCATTGTGGGATTTTCTGCTTGCATCTTCCTTTAACTCCCTTGTACTTTCCAAATCTGGAAAGGCCATAGCTCCAGAGGAGGCAATTCTAAATAAGTCCTGTGCATAGCTGTGGTATTGTCCCCCTTGACGAACAGGAGACCAACCATTTGTGAGTGTTTACAGCTGGACCTTCTGAAGGGCATCATCTTTCCTTAATGATAAAATGCATCAGATTCACAAGCTGTGAAGCCTCAGGCTTCCCATGACAGTGGCAAAGTGGAACATCTGATCAAATCTGCTTGTGAAATGCAAGGCTGCCTTTTCTATCGCTGAGGTTACTGAGAGAGAACTCAGATCTTGCAGTTTTTTGTATTGAGTAGCAAACTCTCAAAGTGCAAGAAGCAACCCTGGAGTGATGAGATCGTTCATGTGTGAGTTTAAACATCCTTGTGAGGCCACCTCATTGTCTTGTGCTCTAATTCTGGAAGTCCTTATATTTCGCAAGTTCACAAGTTGAGTGAACATTTGCATTAAGCTATTGTGTTGATCCCTAGGAACAGCAGAGGGGGGTGCCCCCTTGGATCTACATTATTGATTGAAGCACTCTCCCTTACTGTACTTCAGTGAAGTGTAGCCAAAAACAACAAGATAAGAATTAATGTAAGTGACAAGGGAGTTCCTCAGACTCTGCCAGTGCACATTAGCCTGGCTGAAGAGAAAAAGAAGCTGATACTTGAGTCTTTTGAGTTGTGAAGGGTCTGGTCAGTCCTTGAAGGGGAAGCACATGAATGGCCCAGTTGTCATCGCATTTTATTTTTCCTCCAACTTTGACTAATGGTGCATTTCCTCTGGCCTCCCACGAGCCATCCGTGGCTGACTTGCTTTGTCACTCTTCACATCGAGTCGCTGCCTTTACTGTCCACGCTGTTCCCATGGCGGGAACCCGGTGTCCTCTAAAGAAAAGCACAGGCACAAACCATCTGTCATTCTTCCACTCCTCTTTCAAGCCACCACTTCCCATATTGTGTGGCCTTGCAGGCTGAAAGCAATCTGCCTCCCCCTGCATGCCTGGAGTACATGCCAACTCTCACCCCACTTGATAAGGGACCTCCCGACACTCTGCCTGTAAAAATACTAATGGGCATCTCCCCTTTGATAACCAGCTCTGCCTTTTTATTGTGCTCATGGAGTGATAAGTTGTCTGGATCAACAAGGAATTGTCCCTTTTGCAGGCAAAGTTATTAGGGTCAAATTAGGTGTGAGTTGTGAAGTTAATCATTGCAACCACAAAGAATTTGTAGTGTGCTGTAGACAAAGGAAAAAAAAAAAAGACTAGAAGAGGAAATTATTGTACGGCACGAAGAACCAAAGTGATTGGGAAGGAGGGAGGAGAGAATGGCTGGCAGTGCTGTACAGAATGTTGAGCTAGGCCTGTAGGCTGTGCTGGTTTTGGTCTCCTGCACCTGTGGACTGTGAAATAATAGAACGAGGTTCTTTAATGTCATTTGAGAGTCTGAATTAATCCACATACAAGGTGTCTGCTTTTATGCATATGTAAGTTGATTATATTCCTTGCACATCTCTAGATAACCTGAATCACGTGAATCTTGTCTCTGATGGAAATGAATAATGCAACATCTACTGAAAAGCCTTAATTTTGTTTTCTGGGGTGAGAAGCCTGAGTTTTGTGCCAAAAATACAAATCTGAAGGTGTGCTGAATTTGCTTGGAAATGCTGCAAAGCTATTCTCATTTCCTATAACTCTTGCAAGGTTGGCCCTTTTCCAAGGCTGAGCCCCAATTCTTAGCCAGCCAGAATGAAGTGGCAGGAGAAATTCACTCTCTCTTTCATCTTCTAGTGTTTCTAGGAAAGCAAGAACCAAGACTTTGAACCACTAATTCCTAAGTCTGTGACTGGATTTGCTGCAGTAAAAACTGTATTTTAAGGCTTTTGTCTTCTCTTACCAAAGCTAATTGTTAATTGCATCTTCTTTTCTCCAGCCACTGCCACAAGGAATGAGTGCCTTCTGTGCTGATGACAGATCTGCCCCTCTGCTATCAGACACTGTGCTTTTGCCATCTCAATTTCCTAAGAATTGCCTCTGCCTGGGAGCCAGTGGAGCAGCCGTGTTGGGGGCAAAGCATTTCTCTGAGGAGGATGATGATGGATGACAGAGTGATTCCCTTTGACATGGCTGGGGCACTGAGGTTGTGTTAATTTTTTATACCCTCCCCAATATCCCCCTTTTGCTGCTCTGAATTCTTAGAACAAATCTTGGCTTTGCTGTATGAACAACACACAGATAACTATAGTGACTTGAAAAAACATATTTTATGGCACAGGATGCAAAACATCTCTTGGTCAAAATTGTCAGGAAACAGATAATTGCTACAGGTGGCAGAGGCTGCTGGATGGCCATCAGAGGGTACACAAGGAATAAATTTGAATGCCTCTGCGAAATTTTTAGTGTTTACACCAATGATACTGCTTCTTTTTCTCTCATTACTGTCATGTATGTGATTTTGCTCCAGCTCTCACACTGGCCTCCCTCCTGTGCTCAGGGAAGAAGCAGCTCTGGCACTGCTACTGCACTGAGGTTCTCTTGGGCCTTAGGGAACGGGTTTGCAGTGATGTGGCTAAACTCGCACAAAACCCTGGCCAAGTACCAGCACAAAACAAAGTTTGTCTGGAAGCAACTTGCTCTGAAAAGTTGCAAGCAGTACAGATGCCCTCATGGAGATGGCTTCTCAGGACTGGATCTCAGCCATATTGAGAATCAACTTTGTGTTGATGTACTTCCCTGAAATACTCTTTAATAGTTGAACAGTCTTGAGCAGAGATCATATTTCCAGTTTGGGATTCCCTTTATACATCTTTCATTAATACAGGGATTCTCCGCAATCAGAGACCAGCACCGCAGAACAGCTGGATCCATTTTGGCTTGACAAGGGGCATGGGCATTTTTTTATATATATTTATGGCTTTTGTGAACATTCAAAATGCTTTTTATAAATATTAAAAATAATCAAGGGTTCTGGAAAGAATTCATCCTGCATTACCATCGTCTGCAGGAGTTCTTCCATCTTCCTCTAGAATATGTATTACTAGCTGACACGGTGAACTAACTGGTCCAGTCTGGGAATTTCTAGCCACAGCTCAAGGAAAAGGGAGCCTGTGAAGCGAATTGGTATCTCTTGATCATAGAGAGAGCAAATACAATACAGGCGGCAGTCTGGCTGCCCCTGGAGTAAGTCAGAAGCAAGAAACTTGCAAGCAGGCACCTCAGAGAGCTCCCCAGAGTTTTGCCGCTGCCTGTTGCACCCGCTGTGGTTACTTGGTAGGTTACTTGCCCTGCATGTCTTGAGGTAGCTGGCGTTGAGGCATCTGTTTTCCATTTAGAGCTTGGAGGATGCCCAGGTCTGACTTGGCATGCTGTCTGCACTGGGCATCAGCAGTACAGATGGGGAAACCACAAACCCGATTAATATGAGCCTAGAGTAAAAACTCAAATAAGCTTATAAATAAAACCAGACTTGCAGATTATTTGTTTCCATATTAGTCTATAATAGACCCTACTCAATATGTTTGTTTTATTTGGTTTGGTGACCGACATAGGTATTTATATTTCCAATAAAAATTTAAATCAGAATACAACAGATGAAGTAAGCTTAAATTATTTCTGCAGAAGATGATTGCAACTGTCTGAAGCATGTAATTCCTTACATGAAATGTTAGCCTGCTTTGAACAGAGATGTGACAGACTTCTCAGTATTTAATTTACCATTCCATCATAGCTCCAAATCCTACATTTATGTCTTAAAAAAGACTCCTAAATGGACTCTAAACCTCAATGAATAATCCAGAGGTGTTGGATGGCTTGGTGAGTCTAATTCTTGGTATAAGCACCATCTGTATGATCTTGGATGAGTCACTAAATGATCTCCATGTCATAGCTCAAAGTGGTGACTGTCTTTTTATCCCTGCCAGCCTCCTGCTGAGCTCTGTTTGAAGACCTCAGATGCTCCTTTCCAGTGGAAATTCAGCTGTTTGAGTGTAGGTAATGAAACAATCCAGAGAAGAGAGTTCCAAAGACCCATCTGAGAAGATTCTTCAGCAGTGCTGACAGAAATTTTACTCGTGGAGAAGATCTCCTCCCAGCAACTGATGGCTCTTAATCCAAGGGTGAGATTACCTTGATTCAGCTCCATTTAAACACAGCTGTACCTGACAAATTCTATGGTTGAGCAGCAGTACAACATGTAGTTTATTCTGCCTGCACTGTGACACTCAGGATGGGACACTTGCATAAAGCCTGCCAAATCTTTGACGTGAGGCCTTGTACACATCTGGGCTGAGCAGTATTTCCAGGTGACCAATGAGGCTACCTGGCTTTCAGACCATACCATGGTGACATAACCAGAATTGTGCCTCACTCCCCTAAACCTCCTAAACAGACAATAGAGGGAAATAAGCACTTCCACATGCTGGTTTGGATCTCACATGGGCTATCAAGGGAGCATAAATTTCCCAGTGGGATGAACCTGCACCTTGGGTAAGTACTTGCAGTGACTTCTTTATTCTCATGGGGCTCTAAGACAAATGAATAAACAAACAATATTCTCTTCCCATCTCTGCCTTGCAAAAACATAAGGGAAAAAACGTTTACATCCTTTGCTAGGATCTCAGTGCCAGAGGAAAGACATCAGCCATTATTCCATTCAAATGTCCAGTTTTCATTTCCAATTGTTTCTCTGGAATCCCTGTTTTTTCCTCTCTTCAGCTAGTTGAGCAATGGCCTGTTCTTTTAAAACAAGTTTTCAGCTTTGTAACAGTCCTGACTCCTTGTTGTTTGAAAGGCAAGAGGGTCACTCAAAGTAAACTCTCTCGTGCTAGATAATGTTTTTCCACATGGAAATGTTGGAGGGCCACTCTGTGCTGTTAGCCCAGAAAGGCCAGAAGATGCCTTCAGACTCCCCAGGTGCCTCTGTGTTTGTTTTCTAATGTTACTGCACACACAGTATCATTAATATTACGTCCAAAGCTTGTCTTTATAAACAGAGTCAACACATCTAACTTATTAGTCAGCCACTGGGAAAAAGGAAAGGATTAAGTCAACACTGTGAGGCATTAACCCTTTTCATTACCCAGAGAAGAAAACAAGGATGACAAAACCTCTTGAAACTGCAAAAGGGGCGTTATTATTTTCTCTCACAAATAAGGGGAAATGTTTCCTCTCACTTTGGCACTCAAATGTAAAAGGTGTCCTGCAGGTCTCGGAAGAGACTGGTGACTTACAAGACATGATTCCCATGGCATATGCCATTGAACTGCAGGAAATTTCTCTCCCACCCACCTTTTCTTTCAATCTCCATTTCCCTGCGGGCTGCCTCAGGTACTGGGCTAGGCTTGGCATGTAGACACAATTAGAAATAGAGGCGAGACTGCACGGAGGAAAGTGTCCAAGTGCTGAGTGAGTGCCCAATGGGCCGTAGCAAAATGCACGACCAAGTCAAAGAAAAATGGAAAATATTCCATAAAATTCATCTTTGCATCCCTTTTTCCTCTCTTGATATATGGCCTCTTATTCACAGCTGCCCAGGTCCCGGCCTGGGTGTAAATATGTCAGTGCAGCAATGAGACGGAACACGGGCGCAGGAACGCCGGCGGCTGCTCCCAGATAAAACACTGAGCTGGAGCCCAGGAGTTTATTGTAAATAAAGATCAAGGCAAAGCAGCAACATTTCTGTTCGGCTCCAGCCTGCCAAGGTTGGTAGTCCGGCTCCTTTCACAACTACCATATGTCCACATGGATTTCCCCTTCCAGAAAGTGACGTTACTCTTCTCACAGCTCTGTAGCCTTTGCAAGCTCCCCGATACTTTCCATGTGTTGCTTTACGGTGACCTGGAAACACTGGTGGCAGATGGGACAATGGGTGGGCATGGAGGTGAACTTCCAGCTGTACCTGAACAGTCCCTTTGTGGGCCTGGGACATATTAATGCTTAGTTTGGTTCTCCTCAGCAGAGGGCACTGGATCCTGAAAATGAGAATTGATCCCGGGAAGCACAAGGGTCTGATCCCTTTTGCAAATTGACTGATTTTTTCCTTCTGGATACTAGTGGTGTGGAAGAGAAGTCTGCAGCTCTGTCTGCTGCATGCTGATTGACAACCATGGCATGTGTTCACAGGTGATAAATTTGTCCTTTACATATATTTTTTATTTTAATTAGAGGTATCTACAAAAACCAGTTATCTGGAAATCAGGCTTGCTAAAGTACCAGCCATCTGTCATCCTTCTGAAGAGCAACACCAGCCAGCTGACACAATGGAGGGAGATGCAAACACCTACAAACTAGAGCCTGAACAGCAAGGCTGGGGTGGAAACTGGTTGAATTGTTCAGGCTTGTTCCTGCAGCCTACAGAGAAAATACAGGAGTGGTCTGAGGAGAGCTGGCTGGATCAGGAAATTTAGCCTTCATTGTAGCCCTTGATCCAAAGTCCCCACAATTTCAATATAAAGTTACCATTTTTTTCAGTGGGTTCATCTTGTTCTCAGCAACACCCACAAACAATGCACTATCAATCCACTCCATTCTCCCTCTTTCATCACCGAGTTCTTTTTGCTGTGTGCTGGGATTTGCATTCTCCTTACTTATGGCTCTAATGAGCTGTAAGCCAGAGGGACTAACGAAAAAATTAGGAATGTATCTTTTCTCAAATTATTTTTTAAGTTTAGATGGATCTTACGCATGTATGTTGTAACATAACTCTTTCAATAATAAAAGTTTTAATGCTAATAAAGAACACATTAAAAAAACTTGCTAGGTCTTCATCTGGCACTACTCTAATATGTTGAAGATTTGGCACAATTTAGTCATAAAATTCAATAGGAATTCATTCTCCACACTGACTGCTACTGACCTAAGTTCTTGAGCTGACCTAGGATGCTTCACATTGCTCCAAATGCAAGAAAACTGAATACTACCGCAATATATGCTTTAGTTCTGCTGAAGAAAACTACAAGGCCATGCTGTCTCCCTAAAGCAGCTAGTAGTTATTCAGGGTTTTACACTTCTATAGCAACACATTTCACCACACCCTAGCAATTGCCAGACCCAAACTAGAAGTTAAATGTGCTGGAAATTGTGGCAGTGGCTTCCAGCATTAGCTGATTCCTGAGCTTATTAGGACTCAGGCATGCCTGCCTTGCATAGCAGCAAGATCAGTTTCAGAGCTGGAAGAGAGGAGCAGCTTTTCTTTCACACACCCTCTCTCCACAAGTCTGAGCCTCTGCCTTTGCCTTGGCAGTGCAGCATATGGTTCAAGGGCTGCCCATGGCCTGTAGTGCTGTGCCACTGTTCCCATTTACATCAGATAAAAGGCACAATTGTTAAGGATTGTAGGTTTGATCTTTTTTTATTAAATAGTTCAGCCATGTCCAATCCCAGAGCTGTGTGACAAAAGGCCATATTATGGCAGGCTCCAGTGTATTTTTTATCTGTCCTGCCTGGTACAGCGTGTTCCAGGTGGAGACTGGCAGGTGGTGGTGCTAAATCCTGCCCTACTGCTGTTCCCTAGTGACAACAGCAGTATCCCATGTTCAGACCCCAGCTCCCTCTGACTGCCGTGGAAACTGCTGTTCCCATCCAGTTCTTTAAAACATTGAGACCTTCAGACCCAGGCATGTTATTCTGGGAAGGGAGAAACTCCTTTGCAAACAGATGTGCTCTTGAATTGCTTCCTGTAGTCTTCATTAAGCTAAACCAAGTCTACAATTTGCAACTTCACTTTCCACTGCAGAAGCCGGATCCTGCACCTTCATTTTTGGTACTGTACATCATTATTCCTTAACACTTCAGTAGAGAAGTAGGTAAATGATAAACTTGGCTATAAGTTTTCTTCAGTAGCAATTTCCCTTAGCAGTTTTAGAGTATGATTTTAATTTTGTTTTATCAATTCCTTGACAGGTTAATGGGGTACATGGACAGGAGACTTCTGCTTTATCCCCTGCAGCCCTGACAATTTGGGGTGTTGCCTGGCTCAGCTCCTGGATGTGAGAGGAAGGAATAACTTGCACTTCTCCCCAGTGATTTCCTGATGCCACTAGTGGATTACAGATGTGATTCACTCCAGAAGGTACTGCTGAGTGCTCCCAGGTATCTGATCTGCCAAGCAAAGCTGGTAGCATCAGGTCCATGAGAATTTGCTCTCCTGAGGAGAGGCCAGTGTCAGCTCTGGGACCTGACATCAACTGGTGCAGAGTTTTGTTAGAAGCCAACTGAAAACGTGGTGCTGTTATTATCTGACACCAGCAGAAACAAAAGCCAAACGTTGATGAATGTCTGATCCTAAAAGTAAACAATTTGACTTTTTTTTCCTTTGCAAGTCAGGGGCCCTGTAGGGTTTTATCTGATTTTGGCAATCTCCTGCACATTTTGGGGCCTGGAGCATGGTTTTAATTGTTACATCAAAAAAGTTGCCAAATAATGTTGGATGCTCCTTAAAAACTCTCTCAATTTTATGGAACTTCTCAACGGTTTGACTAATACAATAATTACTGGAACTCGGCTATGTTGCCTAGTGGCAAATGGAATTTTTTCATAATGATCCTATCTGTCGTTAATAGCAGGATTTGTTCTTTCTCTCAGCGGGAGAGAGGCCAGAAAGCCATGGTATCTGTCTTTTTTAATGACAGCCAACAGCAAACGGATAAAATAATCAATTATATCCACAGATAGGTAGATAAAGTATAATTTATCATGTCAAAAACAAAAATGTTCTTAATTGGGCTGTTAATCATTTTGTAATTTTAACTAAAGAGATGGGGACTCTGCTTTGTGCTCAGACATCGCTAATATTTCATACAACATTAGCTGATCTTATTATAGCTTTAATAACAGTGTTTACCACTAACTGCCAAAATAGAAAATACGATTTCTACTCTCATTAGCTGGAGCCTTTGCAGTTAGAAAAAGATGCCCTTCCCTTTATTATTCTTCCTCTAGAAAGATCTAGGAGATAAAAAGGAGGACCAGTGTACTCATCAGCTGTAACAGTTTCTAAAATATGCTCATCTTTTTGTTTGATTAGAAGCACCCATACTTCAACCAACAAACATGTTACAGAAACAATGAATTTTTTTTATAGCAAAGCCTATAAAGAGATTAGCATAACACAGCAAAAATTGGAAGCTTGGAGTTTTGATTTCTAGCCACACCTGTGTTGTCTTATGGGAAGCTGGGCACATAATTTAATCCCTCCTAACTTGTTCTCCATGTCTGGAATGTAGGTATTCGATAGCTGCATCATCAGTCTGCTGTAGAGTATGTAGGTGTTGTAAGATACATGAAAATTTGTAATAAAGATGGCAAACATCTGGCTGGCTGGCTGCAACAGCAGCCTCTGATAGCTACCTCTTTGAGGAAGGAAATTGGAAGTTTATGGCTGGACTTAAATCTTCCCAATATTATAACTGAAAATGTCATCATAAAGCTGCCCGATTTCAGGATCAGTGAGGAATCATCTAGCAGAAAAATCTCTCAGCACTGGGTACTTTGGCTGTCTGCTCTTTTGTTATTATTCCTGTATGCCATGAGCAGAAGCACTGTGTGGGACCAGATCTCTATTTTACCCATAAATTCTACATTTAAAAATGCTAGCCATGCTAAGAAAAGAAACGGGAGTCCTGACCACCTCTTTGCCTCACATTCACTGAAATGATTTCCCTGCTTCAGAAGTGTTACACAGAGGGAAATTAATCTCCATTCCTCTAAACCTGCTTTCCTTCTGAATAGCTCCACCTGCCTTAAATCAAGATCCAGCCTCTGGAGTACCTGCCTGGGGGCAGAACATGCACTTAAGGTAGTTTGGCAAGAGCAGATTTCACTTTCAGTGTTATGGTGGATGTTTTTGGCCATGGGTTTAATTTTACGTCCATAGCATCTCCCAGCAATGTGTGTAACACAGAGGGGAGCAGAACTGCTCTTCCTGTAACTGGATCTATCCTGGGAGTAGGGCAAATTTAGTGGATTGAGTGAGTTTTTTACATGCCTAATGGCAGGACTGAGGCTGTATTTATACTAAGAAGCAAGGACGAGAAGCTCTGGGGCTGGCTTGCCCAAGCATAAATAAATTGGAGGTGCATGAACATTCAAAAAGTTCCCAGAGAGTCACATTGCACAACTTAATGGGCCTGGTCCCTTCACCTGTGCCAATTTTATGTGACTCTTAACTCTGGTCTTAAATAAAAATGAGACTTGCTCTAATGACATCAACAGCCTTCAGTGAAGAAAATATGCTGCTACTTTGATACAGATCCCCTTTTAAGGAGGACAACATAGACAGCCAAAGCTCTTTTTCCCATCTGGTAGGTGAATGTTACGATTCCCTGCTCAGAACTGTGGCCTCAATAACACTCCTCTGTTTTCATCATTACATTAGATGATTTTATTAAGAATATGGTTATCTGCTGCCCCTGCTTTTGCCACCTTGATTTTACTGTCCCTCTCCATTACATGAAAGGATGGAAAAGAGGATGTGAGTTGGCTGGGGGGAGGGGAGACAATAGCATGGGCAGGGGGTTAAATGAACCAGCTGTTATGTGTGAAGTATCTGCTTTCTAATTGCTTGTGTTGGAATTCAGGGGAAAAAGGCACTGGCTTCAGTTAATTAATAAGGCAGGACTCACATAAACTCCAGCTGTGAGCACAGGACTGGTCTTTAAAGGATAAGCCCAGGAGGTGGGGCAGAGAGTTTGATTTCCTTGCACTAAATCCCATCACATGCTGCTGGTACTGTGTGTGTCCACTTCAGCTTTTTGCTTGGCCTGTCTGAACCAGACGTAAGGTATCTGTTGCTGTCCACGTGCCTCACCCCAAGAAAAATGATCTCTCCTCAGAAATCAAAGGTGTGAGGCTATGTTTCAAGCTAGGGTGAAAGTGCTGTGTTTTCACTTGAGTTTGGAATCCCTAAAAAGTGGGGATGTTTGGATCAAAGGTTTTTATTCAGACTTAACAGAAGCTTGGGCTTTTGCAGCTGGACACAGATACAGGTTTGCCATTTGGTTCTCTTTTCTGTCTAGTTCCAGAGGGTTGGGATTTGGCATCCTGTCAACATCTCTCATCTGAGCCCTGCCTTAGGAGCTTTGCTGGAAGGGTAGCACTGATGGGGAGGTTGTGCAGCTGATGCCTCCAGACCATGTCCAAAGGCCATTTTACAGTGATCCCTTTGAGGAGAACAATGCCCAGTTCATTTATCTTTTTTTTCTGAGAGTGGTTCAAAAAGATCAGGATTTTTTCTGAGTTACAGACAGTGCCCCTAAAACCCAGATGAAAATGCAAATACCACAGCATTTCCTCATTTGATCCTGCTTCAGGTCTTGCTACCATAGCACGTCCCCCACCACCAGTTCTTCTAGTCAAAGAACAGGGGTGTTCAGCAAGGTCTGTGCTGAAACCAAAGTCTTCTCCCACTTCCCATGGGATGGCATTTCTGGATTTCAAAGCTTGTTGTTTAAGTGTGTTATGTTAGGAAACAGTGGAATGAGAAAAAAAGGTGGAGGGGATGTTCCCATGTGGTTAATAGCCTGTTTTTCCTCACTGATTGTGGAGGGAAATGAACTTCCTGCTTAAGGTGAGATGTCATTTTCTGGATGGAAACCTTTGTGTCCTGGTTGGCCTGCTCCTTTCGGTGCCACTGCTCAGGGGAGGTCTCTTCCAGCATGACCACTCTCCCTCCCAGGCTCTCTCCTTTCCTGGCACCTTGCTCCTGCCTTGCATCAGTCCTGATGCTGCTCAAATGAGTGCTGGGGGAAGCACAAGGGAGGGGACATCACCATGTGGCTGCAAATAGTTTGTGAAAGGAGGAGTGCTCATTTTGACACATAGAGCCCAGCTGTTTGTTCTCACCTAACCCTTCCTCACACAACCTGAAGGCTCAAGCATCAAGGAGGATTTTGGCATTTCACTGCTGCAGGTTTCAGTGACAGCTCAGCCTGGTGTGAGACCAAACTCACAATCAATAGCCCCAGTCCCCTGGGCTGGCCGTGCGGAGCTGGACTTCCCACCCAAAGAGAAACAATTCTCGGGTGTTACAGCACGTTTCAAGGTAAGCGAGGTGGGGCCTCACTTTGCAAAGATCTATAAACAGCAGCTCTTTGTCTCCTGCGTTTCTCTTCACCGTGAACGTGTTGCTGTTTTCATAGGTTGGTTTCAAAGTGCTGATTCACAGCCACCAGCCGTACTGTTTTATCTGAGGAGATTAGGGCTGAGAACGTTGAGGTTTTGTAGTGAAAAGACTCCATTGGAAATAGCAGTATATTTGACATGAGACTGTTATTTATGTTCAAATAACAATCTTGTTTAAAGATGAAGAGTCTTTTTTTTTTTCATTTTTAAGTTTAGATCAATCATGTATGAAGACAAACTCCCACTCAGCCTCCCCTGGCTCCTAATACTTTCATTTCATTCTTCTTCTGCTCATTATTTTATGATTTTGTCCTTGACTGGACTCTCTTTTTCTTCCTTACATGCACCATTAAAGAAGGAAAGAACTTACATTTAAAGCTCAAGACTTGTGTAGCTCTTAAGCCATAAATAATGTTCTCTACAGATTCTAAGATTATTAAATCCTTCTAGTTAGCCTCCCTCTTAGTTTACAGCTCATCTGATTAGAAGGGACATACTCTTTTTAGACGTGATTTAACTATTTCTGTTTTGCTTTTGCAAGCAGATAGGAGAAAACAGGACCTGGCTGTATGCACTGCTGATCAGAACACTTGCCATAGGAATGCAAAAAAAGCTGGCAGCAAGAGAACTCATTGTTGGCATGGCAAAAACCTTCAGAGAACCCCTGCAATTCTGAGATGTAGTTAACTTTCTACATACAGGAAAGTCTACAAGTAAAGATAAAATCTCTTTATGTGGGGAGATAAATGCAGTCAAACTACCCTTTTCTGTAAAGGGCTGACAGGCACAAAATCAGTGAAGGGAATATTTTAGTATGAGGAGATATTTGTGCTCAGGTAGTGACTGATTTTGGGCAGCTGTAGGAACTGAACCATTGTCCACTGTGCTTTGCTTCCCCATGTCTGGCTTCTTTTGATGCCAGGCTCGGACTTCGCTGAGCCAGGCACCAGCTTTTCCCATCAAATGCAGCCAAATTAGCTGCTGCAGTTTGCAGAGATCCTGATACTACAGCAATGAGCTGCTCTTCCTTCTGCTTGATGAAATCTACTCAGCTCAAACAGTACCTCGGGGGATGGCTAGGGAGTCAGGCCTTGCCCGTGTTACAAACTACAGAACTGAGCACAAAGAGGAGAAATAGCCCTACCAGAAACAAAGAGTGAAAAGTGCTGAAACCCCTCACAGCAGACAGCCTAAACAACGAAATTAGTTCCTCCAGTTAGTCCATGGTCATCAGTGAGGCAAATGCCTCTGCCTCCTGGGCCAGACAGGCCAGTGTTTTAATGGCAGACATAAATCTATTGCATTTTCCTCCTCGTGACCTAGCATATTCTGTCAGGCCAATGCATACTCCAGAGAAGGAGTAGAATTTATGTGTACAATAAAACAATAGAATTTCAGTGATATCAGCTGTTTGACGAACTTTAATATACATTTGCTATAAAACAGGCAGCAATTACCAGAATGTAATACCCAAATAAAATCCATGATCCATTTGCACGACAGATCTTCAATTTACTTGCATTCATGTGAAAGAGACACATAAAAATGATATCCATGCTTAAAATCACTTAAAAGCAATCTGAAAGACCCCCACAGTTGCAAGTGATACCTCAGTATTTAGCTAATACTCATGTTTCGATGGCTTTGCCTTCATGATTCTTCCAGTGGTTCCTTTATGTTTTCTGGGATTTTGCCAAACACCTGTGAATCAGTGCACAACAAATATTCCTGCCATTTAATTTAGCTTTGCACAGAAAGGCTATATTGGGCCTGATGCAGACCTAATCCCAAACCTCTAAAGAGGTTTAAGGCACTCTGGTTTCACCTAATCCCGAAACCTAAACCAGAATCATTGAAAAACTCCACAACACCACAGGAATGGCCAAATAGGGAGTTTCCACTATGAAATTATTAAAAGGACACAGTGTATCTTTTGGATTTGAGACGTAAAGCTTTGCCTAAGGAGCTTGAACTGTCCACAATGAAAGTGTTTATTTTGAAGTTAGGAGATTGAAAGGTTTATTTGACTAGAGTGCTGATTTCACCCCTCCCACCCAAAAAACAGAGGGGTCATCCCCCAGAAGATTGGAAAATAGGAAAAGGGATGAACAAGTAACAAGGGACAGGCAGCCCAGCAAAGCAGTCAGAGATGAAACCCAGGTTTCTCTGAAAGCTCAGTCGTGGCCCCTTGTGAGAAAAAGCAAGAGCACAACCTCTTGTGCACAACTGGGCTCTTGGGAGCAGAGGTTCCTCACAGCAAACATGTAAAGAAAGAGTTATTTATGATATAATAAACACATTGCTGCTGTTCAAAATACAGAATTTGCTCTTTTGAGATCTCTTGCTGACAGGACATAACATGTAAAAACTTGATGTAATTGAACTTTCAATTACAAACTGCATCCAACTGTAATAAATTTGATCTTGCATTAATTCATGTTAAATTAATTGGATTCTGTCATTTCTGAATTCTGGTAACCACCTTATCTTGCCATACAACTCATTATCTTTGCATTGTGAAAGGCGTATTTTTAAGGCGACTGTAGGGAATGTTAACTGTACATATTCTAATAAACATTTAGCTCGTAACAAATTAAAGACCTGAAATACACTGCACATGTGGTTCCATTATACATAGCAATTTATAGCAATGATCTGCTGCTCTAAATCTCTTAATTCAAATCATTTCAGCAAAATATACAGGGAAATAGGGGGCTGTATTTGTGCATTATACAATACAGAATGTATTTATCTGTGCTTAGGACATTCCTCATAATTAGAGGCATAACCTCCTCAGTGTACTGTGTTCTCATAACCACGAAATGCCATTTAAAGCCCTTTAGAGCAAGGATTTAGGAATCAGTGTTCCTACTGATGAGAAATTTGATATGAGTAGAAAAGCAAGCTCCAGGTTTACCTTCCCAAACTCACAAAAAATCTCCATGCCTCAGTTTGCATCAACAGAAGTGGAACAGAACAGCACTCATTTAACAGCACTAGATTTAATTTAGCTTTGAAAGACTCTGGCTCCATAGACAAAAATGGTTGGAAAACTGAAAAGCATGTTTTATAAGGTACCAAGCTTTATAGCTGGAATTAGAGCAAGACAGCCTCCTGAAAAACTACATAAATGACACAGCTTTTAACTCCCGGACAGGTGACACAAGCAAATGATGGTTTATTTGTTTTCCTTGAGCAAGTCTTGCTGTGGCTGGAGAGCAACAGGGGCCTGTGAGAGGGGGAAGAGAACATCTCTCTGCAGTGCTGTCACTGTACGTCTGCACTGTGCTTCCCACCACCCCTCTGAGGGTGGATGGGTACAGCAGCAGGGTACTATTCCAATCCCACAGCAGTTTTGTTCCAACAGTACACACAGGGCTATTGAACTGTTGCCTTATTTAGTTCAGTTGTGACACCTAAGCAGTAACTTCCGTTGGGAACCACTTCAGGAGGCAACTTTTTTTCTCTACGGAAGCTCTCCTGCAGGACCTGGAAAACTTTGTATGGGTGTGTTGCACTGAAAGAATTGGGTCTTTATCCCACAACAAATCCAAGTTGACAGTGGCTGCCGGAGGAAGCAAATGACTTCAGGAATGCGATAACCCCATGCACAGCAGAGCACCTGATAAATGGATGCTGTGCAAGCAGAGAGCACAAACCACAGCCCAGTGCGCACCACACTGATCGGCCTTCCCAAACAGCTGTGGGGAATCGCCCGAGTCACACATGGACTGAAAGGCTCCATGGTAGAGACAGCCCGGCCCCAGCGCCCCCGCCCAGCCCTTCCCGGCTGGTTTAGAGCTCGTGTCCGGCTCCACGAGGCAGTGACACGCTCGGACTCCCGGTGAAGGCCGGGTCCTCCCGCTTACGGAGCGTAAGGAAGCGGACAGGCGCCAAGCCCCTCGCAGTACCCTCGGAGCGGGGCAGCTCCGCGAGGGCTGTGCTGTCTCCCGGTGCCCGCGGGCGGGAGCCTCTAACGGAGCCCCCGAGCTGCGCCGCGCTCGTTCCCAGCCCGCCGAGGCCCAGCGGCCGCCGGGCCCCACTGCGCGTGCGCGTCACACGCCGGCCCGTGACGTCACGCGCGGGGCTCGGCGCTCCTCCATGTCCGCCTGGGTCCCGCGGGGATCGCCGAATCATCGCTATGACGCTCGTACCCCGCCGGGCCGAAGGGTGCTCGGTGAGCGGGGGGATGGACGACGGGGGGACCCCACGCTCGGCCGCGGGGGCGGCGGCGGGGCCGGATCGGGCTGGGAGGGCTCCGTTGTCACGGGCGCGGCGCCGCCTCAGGGGCCGGAGGACGCAGCGGCGCTGTGCGCACTCGCGGGGCGTCTCCACGGCAACAGCGCGGTGCGCGGCCGCCAGCGTGCTGGGCGCGCGACGGGGGCAACGTCAACCCCCGCCCGCGGCGCGCGGCCCCTCACAGAGCCTCACAGACCCGCATGGCCCCGCAGAGCCACTCGCGGCCCCAGAGCCCCTCAGCGCCAAAGCCCCTCACAGACCCGCGATGCCCCGGAGAGCCACTCATGGCCTCTCAGAGCCCCTCACGGCCCCTCAGAGCCTCGCACGGCCCTGCAGAGCACCACACAGCTCCACTCCAGCGGGGGCGGGAAGAAACTCAAGCCGGCATGGTGAGACAGATGTTGCATCTGTGGCTGACGTGAGGCATTTGCTCGAAAAAACTAATGTTTTGATTAGGGTCTGCATCTCCTTGATGCTCTGCAGCAGTTTGCCTGGACTATCAGTGCAGGAGCTCCTCTGGCAGCGGTGATACTGTGTGTGCCTTGAGTTCAGGATACACTCTGTCAGACATCAGTATCAGCACCAAACCTACTGGTAATGGAGCTCACAGTTCTAATGTACTGAATTTTACAACTCTCCATAATAATCCCAGTACTTTTATGACCAATAGAAATAAGTATTTTTTAGGTATTTAAGCAACACAGACACTGCTTGAGCAGATGGAGGTAAGGCAGGAATAGCGTTGGCTGAATATTGAACACAGTTCTGTCCAGGGAAGACACAGCCTCAGGTGGGTCTCTCTCCACCATTTGCAAAAGAGTAGTGGCAGTCCTCAGGACACACCTAAAAGCGCTTTAATACCTTTCAGTTGGAAGCATTTATAAAAGAAAACATATTATTGTCAAGTACAGTGTGGTAACATGACAAATAGTGTATTTATCAACTGGTCAGAGCTCTAGCTCTGACCGGCCTGCTCTGGGCTCGTAGCTGGCTCTGCTGCCTCGCTCGCTGTCGCCCTCTGGCGGCAGCGCGGGCCCGCGGCGGGGCAGCTCTTGTCACCGGCGCGGGCAGCGCGGCCGCTTTGTTCCCAGCGCATCCCGCCGTGCTCGGGGGACATCGGCTCACTGACTTCCGACATTGGCGTTCTTTTGCTGTGTTTTTCTCCTCAGTGGTGCTAGTTGTTTGAAATAAGAAAAATGCCTTGTACAACTCCTTTAAATGCCAGTTTAGAGTAGGAAATAATCCCGGTTCCAGATTCATCAGATTCGTTTTGAAATGAAAAAGGTAGAAAGCAGGCTTGGTGTGTGCTCTGGAAAAAACAGACAACGAGATGGAAATATATGTGCAACTTTTTCCTCGGGGAATTGTTTTGAGGAGGTGTTTGCCACACTTTGTGGCAGTCTCTTTGTGACCTTTGTGACCTGTTTTTGAAGCTCCTTCCAGTAGCCCCCAATTTTAGCAGCATTTCTGTGAAGCTTTTAGAGAGGTCTCCATGACTGGAAAATGTCATTAAAAGTGTATTCTGTCTGCCTAAGTTACAGCAAGTATAATGATTTTTTTTTAATTTTATTTTTAACTAAATTATTAGATTTTTAGAAAGCTACCGAAGCAACTTCTTGTTTTTTAATGATTTCTATTAACATTTTTATTGATTTACAGTTAAACTAGTTTCTTCTTGTTTTAAAAATGCCCCGTGATCAGCAAACCTAACTTTGTTTATTCTGGCTTCCACGTGTGATTATCAAAGTTTCTGCAGATGGAAATGATGTTGGTGCAGGCACTGGAATAGATGCCAATTTCTAATATCAGATAGATTGTCTGATTTTGGTTAATTGGTGTAGAGACTTATTTTTAAGCACTGGAATTACAGTGTTGGAATTGTAAGGTATTTAGGGAGCAGATCTGTTGACTAAGTGTTGTTACATCTCTTCTGAGCATTTTAGTAGACGGTGCGTTTCTTTTTGCAAAGAAATAATAAACTATTGACCCATATATGTTCTTACATTCTAAACAGACACCTTTTTTTTGGCTCTCTATCATGAAGTAGATCAGGCTGTATTATGCTTTGTGTTTGTATGTCTTATTTTTAATTTGAGTACTGTTTCTCTGCAAGCTTAGCCATAACAATGTACTGTTTCATTGCATCAATAGTAGCTGTAAACCAGTCATTGCTAATTAGTTCGTATGGGAAATTTAACCCTTAAGATTCTAATTTTTCAAAATTCTGTGAAGCACTGTCTTCATTGGAGAGAAATAGCTACTATGACAGCTCTTCTGTAATAAATTGTCTCGTTGCAGCTGTATTATAGATGCATGCTAGTGCTGTTTCTGGCTTTGTGAAGACAAACTTGATTAAAAAAAGGTTGAACTTTGCTTTTTGGACACCCTTTTCGAGTTGTAATGTTCATACTTTTCTTCTGTACAAACTTGGAATCTCAACACAGTATTACATGTTTGTTGTGTTTTATGTCTTTATAAAGGAAAAAGGTAAGTCTAGTGGTAGTAACAGTGTTTTCCTCCCCAAAATATCTGTATGGATGGATTTATGCTCTCTTTGTAAGAATGCAGTTTGACTGCACTAGAATATATTTGGTAGTACAAATGAAGGATTTCAAATTAGCAGTAGGTTGAAAACTCTTCAGCTACTGGGGTTTTATTTTCCAAATTACTGGTCTCTGTGGAGCAGTGTAAGTGATCACAAAATAATGAGAATGAAACAAATCTACAAAAAAAAAACCTGCACAATTTTTCACCCAAGCAAGCCAGCTTCCTTTTGAGCTCTGTGCTGGCACATTTGTATCACTAAAAGTGCATTTTTTTTCCTTTTCATAAGCAATAAAATAATTTCACAACTGTAATGAATGCACTTCCTATAGTACATTTTAATTATATGCAGCTAATGATGGCATAGCTCGTCATTTCAAAAATTGTCTCACTGGCATTTATGACTTGGTGTAAACGCTCATATATCATGGGATTATTTGAAAGAACTGAAATTTTGAGAGATGTCAGGTTTGCTGTGTTGAGGAAGGTGACTCATTAAACAAGAGGTGCTGGTTAGCAGTGGGAGACTCTAGAGCACATTTAGGCTACAGAGTCAACAGATTCACTTTAAAAAGCCGTGTTACTGGATGTCATTTAAAGAAGGGTTATCTTAGCCTTGAAAGTTTCCAGACCACTAAACTGGAGAATCCAGGATATATTATGATTCAGAAGCATTTAAAATAGGAATCAGTCTCTTCTGCATCTCAAAAGCGAAAGTTTCAGGGGAAGTCACCTTTACTGTAAATGAATTTACCAGCACAGGTCTTTAGAACTGTAACATCATACTGAAGGCAAATTAAGAGTTTTAGGAGAAAAAAATCCTTTAGTCAGCAAATCTTCTTTCTCATGATTGATTTTTAAAGGTCATAAGGTGACCATTACAGTAAAAAAAATACTTGTTTGTACAGGATAACCTTCCCAGATGAGATGCAACCCTGTCCTAAACCTCTGGTCTGCAGCCTGAGTTTCTCAGAGCTACTGGATATAAGGTAAAGCTGAACAAGAACTATTTGAAAAGAAACATAGACTAATGTTTCGCTTTTCTTTTTGTTTTAGTTATTCCATAGTTTTTCAGTAGATGCTAAATTTCTTTGAATTAGGGGAGGGAAGAATTTTGTTTTAAAACACCAGATAGGAATCTTAGGACAGACTTTTAACACTCAGACAGCTGGGGCAGCTGTAGATTCCCCACTGAAATGAAAATGCAACAATTCAAGATTTAGAAAGGCAAAAAGTGTGACCAGAGCATTAAATAGAAGGACCATATGATACCAAAATTAAGCTCTGTGTTTATTATAAAGAAAATCCTTGTTTTAGAAGGGAAAAAAATGAACTTGTTCCATCACTTTCTTTTTTCCTCAGGAGAAAACACAGAATATATCCTAGGTAATAAATCTGTTTTATGGGTCACATGAGAAAGGGTGGAGAAACTCCCATTATTTTCCTCCCAGAAATTGAAATACACGTGAGCTAACATGGGAGACACTGGGATTTTCATCCAACAAATGCACAGCTGGCTTCTGCTTTTATTATTTTTCTAAGCCTAATAATTTTTCATTTGATTAGCTGGTGGCTGACAAAACTATCACTTGCACAGTGTTTTGTGTATTTAGTAGAGCAGGTGTGATGCGAAAAAGAAAAAGATACTGTAATGCGTGCCCAGAAACGTAGCATGACTTGTTCAGTTGGTGAGAAATTTCTGCTTGCCTCTCTTAAAATGCAAGTTTCTATCACCAACATTCGAGTTTAAATATCAATAAAGGAACTTCTTGACATCTAGAAACAGGAGAATTATGTAAGATTTGAGGATTATTTTTTCTTAATTCACATAGAATTGTGTGATGCTGTGCACAAATAAATAAATAGTCAGGAGTCAGTCGGCAATCCACAGTGCCAGTTTTGCTGTGAGAAAGCAGTGAGACTGTTTGAGAGAGGAACTGCCCTAGTCCGTTAGGAGGTGGGAAAAGTAGAGCTGCAAACGATTTTTCAAGGACTTTAAGTGTACACAGTGTGAGTGGCGAAGAGACCCATGGACACACTTAGTGTTAAAACAACAACAGCAGCCATCCACAAACCCACTCAGGCAATGAGATAAAGTTAGCACAGACTTAAAGGTGTGAGAATTGGAGCCATCTAGGAATGAGGTTCCTCAGAGTCATGTCTGAGCAGACATCTGTAAAGCCATGGATTCTCAGTTTGAAATCAGGAGGGAGAATGGCCTATGAGAACTCCTTTGTGTGCCTTACAAAATAAAGAAAACATATTCAAGAATCCAGTATCCTGTTTTGCATTGACCATTAATGCCAGGGACAAAGCAGGTTGGTTTCTTCTGTGTTGACTCTCCAGGTGTTTGAAGTGCTAAGCTGTGTTGCTGTCTGTGTGTTCTGGGCAAAGCAATGCTAACACCTTCCCTAAGTAAGCAGCAGGGGAAGAGGAATGCAGTTTTATCCCAGATTGCTATGTCTGTATTGTCCAAGTGTTTAGTGTGTTTCTTGTTATTTTCAAAAATTCCAAAACAGCTTAACATGTTCTGGGGGCAGGAGAGAATGTGGGCTATTTGCTTCCACTCGAATATTGTGATGACTTCTCTGGTTTTGATTTGTAGTCATTTACAGGTGGTAGATACTTAAAACCATGGAAGAAATTTCTAAGTGAAATTCATTTGAAGCTACAGGTTCATTGCATAGCCAAACCTCTACTTTAATGTCCTTTCACACAATGGCTGCTAGGGAAGGAATGATTTTGTAAGGACTGTAGAATCACTGGGTTGTGTATCTGTATTCTGACTTAGCTCCATTACACTTACTAAGTAATTGTTGAAAAATTCAAGCTCTGTAACTGGAGGGTTATGATTTTGCTAAATGCCATGAGTCAATATATGTTAATGGACACGGAAAATGACCTTAATGGAAAAATATGAGCCTACTGAAGTGGCAGTAGATCATCGTGGGAGCTTTCTTTTGGCTGTATCTCTCTTAGAGGCCTTATGCTGCTAGGGATCAGAATACTGTGGTACATGGGACTGTTTCTTCGGGCATGGAAATGCGTGAGCCTGTATCAGGCTGGTCCAACTGAGTGTTGCCCAATGCAAAGGCCCAGGTAGCAGTCTGTCCAAAGGAGGTAAAATCAGTGTTGCCAGCTTCACTGCCCACCTCCTTTTTCCTCATTCTGCCTCATTAAAATTTGCATCTCTGTCCTGCCAGTATTTAGTTATTTGCTGCAATAAATTTCTCTTCTGCAATGGGCCTGTTTGACCTTCTGAAGCTGTACTTTGAATTCGTGTCCCTGTGTGCCATACTGGTTCTGAGCTGGCGTTCCACGTTCCTGTGTTGACTGGAGGGGATGCATTCCTGACACACAGCTGGGGATGCCACTGGTTTGGAAAGGCCCTTTGAGCAGAAGTGGTTGCCGTGGTGGCACCACCTTTCCTGCAGTACAGCACAGTGCCCTGGCTTTTGCACTCTGATTCCTTGTTCCAGGTGCAGAGGGCTCCTCACCTGACTGGAAGTATGTTGCAGAGAGGGAGAGAATCCATAGTGCTGTGCCAAAAAAACCCAGGTGATAGTGTGAGCAGCAGGGTCTCCAGCCTGCTACAGCAGTTACACAGCGTTTGTGCTCTTTTGCTCTTGGTAACAGTTTGACCTTATCGAACCAGGCTCTCAAATCTGAGAGTAATTGGGAACATATGATACATGAAGGACTTTTTTAATTCAAATTTTTTTTCTAGTTATGTGTTTAGGCCTCCCTCCTTTCACTTCAACAATTGAGGGTGTTGGTTGCTTCCTCATGTTTGTGTAAGAAAAGCTTTTTATAGTCCATTTTTCCAGTTGGCATATGTACTTCCTCCACTGTAGCGTAACACATCATTCTTCCCACTCCCTCCCAGCCGCTGAAGCTAATGGAAGACCTTCAGGGTTGTTTTATTTGCAATAAAAATGGAACTGTAGGATTGGGAATGGTCATTATTCCTGCCTTAAAATGTGTTCTTCAACAAGTTTTGTTTTGTTTTGTTCTAAGTAAATGAGAAGGATGTAAGGAAGCAAGGAATAATCAGCTGTATTTAGTTTATAGGAAATTTAGTTTGAACTGGACATTTCTAGCTCAGTTTTTGTTTAGCTGAAAACCTATCAGGAAAAACAAAAGTTTGTCAGAAACATGAATGGAAGTGGGCTGCGTTTTTTTTTTTTTTTTTTGACAGAAGAATTCTTAGTGTAATGCCAAATGTGAAGAATTTTTGAGTATCATCCATCCCAGCTTCTGCAGGGTAACAGCTGGAGTGAATGCGGTCTAGAAGCTCCACATCCATTCATTATTTTGCTGTGTAATGGTGAGTCTGGCACACTGACAGCACTTGAGCCTTGCAAATTTGGAGCTGTGCTGGAGGTCCTTCCTTGATGTAACATCAGTTACGTCAAAAAGAAAGGAAATAGCATGGCCACTTTCATGTCATTTGCTGACAAAGTCCTGTCCCTGGTCAGGACAGCATGCACTGCATCCTGCTTAAGGACAGTACAGCACCTGGTTTGCCACAGCTTCACTCCTGCTTGCTGGTTGTTTTTATCACCATTTGTCCAGAAGTGTTACTTAGCCCTAGAATAGAAATAGTAATATTATTATGGCAGCCATTTTTCTCTTGTCTATGACAGATAGATTATGGAGAATATCTACTGGGAATACCCTTTCTTTCCAGTGATTTGGATGCTATTTCTCAAGAAAGATTATATTTTGGAACTATTTTTTCAATTTAAAATTTTTTTTTTATAATCTTGCAAGGTTTTCCAACACTAATGAACACAACCTAGGTCCTTCCGTGGAGTAGCATGTGCAGACATGGCCCCTGTGGATCGAACTGCCTCACTGCTTCAGATCTTCACTATTTTTAGCCTCTATATATGCCTTTGTTATTCCCAAGTGTCTAGTTCTAAGACGACATCGTAACTAACCCAGTCAGGGCAGGATTTCACTCTTTTCCCATATACTAGCTCCACTGTAAACTTGCAGCAAATAATTGATCTGAGAATCCTCACAGCTTAAATCTTACCATGGAATGTCTAAGATCCTAACAGGTAATTTTTAGCTACTTCTGTATTCTGTGATTTCTCTATGAAAATAACGTTTTAAAGGCATTTGCTTATTTTATTGCTCCACTGCTAAATAATTGAAATCAGCACTTAGCATTTAATTATAGTGATTTTTTATCATCAATATTGTATAGTGCCTGATGGTGTAATTGGGCATTTTTATAATAAGCCCCTATTTTTTAAAACAAGGCGAAAATTTCTGAAATTCATGCCTTCATCTTGTGCCCATTAAATGTGGTTATCATTATCTAGTGACGACATACGTTCTTCCTAACTAGGATTCTCTTCTCTTTCATGCTGATCCTATCTCCATGCTAGATTATTCCTGTTCCTAGTAGCACCCCAGGGCAGTAGTGAGAAGTAAATGTGTCCCACATGGCCACTTTAGGCAGCAGTTTTGGGTGTGGGGAGATGGGAGAGGAGGGACAAGGGGGTGAAGAGATAGGGGGGGGTCTGCGTGCTCTCGCTGTCCCTGAAGCAGGGCAAGCAGACGGGCAGCAGGGCTGTGGCTTTCTGTGCTGTCAGGCTGGTTGGCAGTAACGTGGGAGCGCTGCGGTGGGACAGAGTGCAGTTATTTGTTGTGCCATGCGGGAGGAAGGAGCCAGGGAGGAACTGTGGCTGAATCACTCGCTCTTCCTGGAGCGCCTCCTGGGGTGGTGCTGCTACAGGCAGCCCAGTGCAAGACTGAGCCTGAAGGCCCCAGCGAGCTGATTGCAAATATTTTGCAGAAGTCTTATTTTCTGGTAATTACTTAAACATGATTCAGTGCTTTCTCTTTTGTCTGATCTTGTTACGAGCCTTCTTGCCTGATCCTTTGCCTGCTGTGGTGGGAGCAGGGCAAACGTTCCCACACCACGTGTACCATGCCTGCTGCCTTTGGCCTATCAGGTTCAGTGGCTGTGAGTAGGTTGTTCAGTACAACCGAGCAGTGATGTGTCCTTTTGGAAAAATGACTGTTCCTGGACCTGTTCCTGTGAAGCTTTTGAAACTACTAAGCTGTTTCAGATAGTGGGGCTAGAGCAATTTGTAGAATTGGGGACCACGTACTGTTTGCCAGTTCACGTTTCTAGTGATTCGTGAAATTAGAAGTCCTGTGGAAACCTGGATCTTGCTTTTGACGCAAATATTGTGTATGAACTGAGTCCAAAGTACCCAGTCTTCAGCAGATATATGAAGAATGGCTAGGATTTAGGTTCCAGTGGGTCACCAACAGTGTTTACTAGAGACTAATAATAACAGTGAACAGACTCATTCCATTCCCTGTTCTCTAGGGTTTTAGAAATCCAGCAGAACCAGCAAAATACCTAAAGCCCAGCCACTGAAACCCAGCCAAGCTTTGTAAAGATTACAATGGTAACTTCAAAATAATATAAATTGTGCTCTTTAAATGTACAGTTTATTTAAAAGCAGTTATTTTGCCAAACCATAAATGTACCAATAACTAAACCAAGAAATAACCAAGGTTAAGAAATCTAAGATTATAAGGTTTAGAAAAAAACTTTCTGATATTTTTAGTGCTTTTGTTTAATCATGTGATTTGCATTTAATCCTAGTTAGACTAATGAATACGTACATATCTTTATAGCAGACCAAACACTTGTCATAAGCAACTGACTGGTTTGTGTTATTACATTTGTTCAATGAGAGTGGAGGGAGAGAGGTATAGAGTATAACTCACTTGCATAATCTTTGCAAGTAGTAGAAAAAATCTCTCTCACAATATATACAAGAAATACATGGGTGCTCATAATTCATATTATCCCATAAAATTTAGAAGAGCATTCAGAGACTGCAAATGAAGGTAATTTATGTGTAAAACCTCATCCATGAAGAATTTATTGCCACAGTAGGTATAATATACTTTGGCACAGACTTCTTCCGTGAAACTAGTACTTGCAGATTTGAGAAAAGAACATACTAGAGACCTTGCAAGTTAAACTGTAGTCTGGTTTTATACAAAACACATTATAATGAAGACTCTTCTCTTTTGAGAGAGCTGAAGTCAGTTGGTAAGTTAATGTGCCATGACTGTTGGCGATGTGTTTGAACATCTTCACCATGCAAGTAAAATCAGTGTTAGTTTAGTGGTGCTGCCTTTGTGTAATTATTGATGTTTGTAAATATTTTGAAGAAACTGCAGAAGCACATTCCTACAAAACATTTTAATTTGCAGTATCTAAAAATGAACATGTGTTTTGCAGAGGTTGTTTGCTAATTGTGTCATGAAGCCCAGACCTCATTCTTCTTGTGAGGACTGCACTGGGACATGGGGCCCCATCTTTCTATCTGCACGTGAGCAAAACTGCCACATAAAGGCCCTGGGATCCATCCATCTCATTGGCAATTTGAGACAGAGACATTTCTGGGTGTCCACAGGGAGGTGTTGCTCCTGTGTCCCACTAGATTCTTGCTGGTAGACTTGGGTATGTGGTGGCCAAAATGAGGCCAAGGCAAAGCTGTGGTTACATTGCAGTGCTGTCGTGCACAGTCTTGGGGAGATGTCAGCACTGTTCTCCTCAGTGCTTGGGTGGCTCATGCAGCTGGAACAAAGATATATTTCCTTTTGTTCCTCCTGCTGGACTCTGATTTCTGTTTTGTTTTGAGATTACATTGTGCACATACGCTTTTATAGTTGCTGCCTCTCTTTGACCCAAACACTTTTACTTCCATGGAAATTAATGACATTAAATTAAAATCAAGGCAACCCATTGCCACGCCAAGATTTCTGCATAATACAAAATAAACTTAAGATAGGGAAGGATTTGTTATATGTAAAATATGCCATTTAAATGCATGTAGCTGGGAATGGAGAGAAGCAGCTCCTAGCATGATATATAAGAGGGATTTTGGCCCACATCAGCAAGGGAAGCTACAGGGCATATGCTATAAAAATGGACCAGAGTTCTCAAGCATTGATGTAGAGCAGATAGGACCTTTAAAATTCTTCCCTGAAAGGTACACAGTGGTGTTGGGCAGCAGTTTGCGAGGCTTGGATTGTCAAAGAACATGATCAGTTCCTCTGGGATTTTAACTGTTAATTCCAGGAAGTCTAGGTGTTTCAGGAAGTGCTATTCAAATATTATGTTATTTCTTCTGGATGTAGATCCTTGGACAGTACACTTACACGTAGCCTTTTCTCTGTTGGCTTGCTCTGCAGGAGAAATCCCAAACTATTGAGAACAAAGATAATTTCCTGTGCCAGGTGTATTAGCTGGAATTATCTCTGTTGTAGAAAGAAATAACTTTTCTCTTGAAAGTGATATGGGATTTTTGACGTCAGTGAAGGTTTATCTCATCAAGGATGTCACTCTGCTGCTAAGAAAACCTCATTGGACTCATACCTGAAGTACTGTGTTCAGGTCTTTGCTTTTCCAGATGGATTTAGTGGAGTTAGGGATGATGCAGAAAATGGCAGCTGGCATAATTTGGGGAAATGGAACAACTGTCATATGAGGAGAGATTGAAAAGTCTGGTACTCTTCAGTTTAAAGAAAGGCAGATCTTTATCGCTGAGATTTACAAAAGTGATGTAAAAGCCAGATGTGAAACTGTTGCCCTCCAAATCCTGCAATGTAAGAACTAGAGGGCACTCAGTGAAGGTAGTAGGAGATCAGATTTAAAGCAAAGAAAAGAAAATAGTCCTTCATTTTCTGTAACTCCAGGTAGTGAATTTTTTGCCATGGTAGGTAGCGAAGGCAAGGATAGCAGGTTCAAAAGAGATTAGGCCATTTCATAGACAGAAACAGAATTGCAAATAGACAGTGAAATTGCGTGCCCTATAACATCATTTATACGGCAATTGTGCATGGAGGGCCATGGGGGGCAGGAGGAAAGATCCCAAAAGCAGCCGGGTTTCTGTCTTTTTCCTAAACAGTATCTCTAAATAGCATGTCACTGGTGGAAATCAGCTGCTAGGCCAGATGGACCAGTCATCTGACCTTGCAGGGCATTTTTTTCTGCCGTACAGTACCACACCATGTTCTACTTTGAAAGAGTTTCATTGTTAGTGCATTGAATTCTCATAAGGATAATCAAGAAAAAAATGGTAGCGTGTTAATACTCCATTGTTGATACCTGAAATATTAATGTGTTTTAAAGTTTGATCCATTGATAGTCAAATGCCTGCCTGTTACTAACATGGCATTTATTTGAAAAATGTACAACTTGGAAAATGAATTTCAAGTTTGTGCATTTATTTTTCTTGGCAGTGAGTTTTGGTTATCTCAGAAGGAAAAAGCTATCCAGGTGCAGTGAAGCTATGTGGTGCCATGAGTGCTCTGGCAGGAAGGTATGCAGGACAAGAATGCAGGGAGCTGGATCAGAGTAGTTTCTTCATGCTCCTACACTGTGTGTTACTGAGATGTCTTTGTGCTAGTTCCAAGTAGGCCAGGTTGTGCCAATGAAATAACAGGGACTTTGGGCCAACCACATTCAAGATCAGGGACCCAGAATTTGGGTCATGGTCCGTATTCCAGGCACTGGGCTTTAATGACACCCCAGAGCTGGGATGGCATCCCTGAAGTTTGGAGCATCCTCCCCAAGCACCCTGTTCTGTGCCTGCCCAACTCCCCCATAGGCTTTACACTACTGCTTCTTACATAGCAGCTCATTCTTTTATTATATCTGTAGCATTTAAGGGAGACCTGCAAAGAAGGGAGAAAGAAATCATATTTCACTTTAATATAGGACACAGGAAAGTTCTTTAAAATGTGTTTGGGTGGAGGTTTTTTTGTAAAATAAATTGTCTTCTGTACGCTTTTTTTTTTTAAATGTAACATTAAGCATATCAACAAAAACATTCTTTGCTTTAATCAGACAATATGGGCTTTGTTCATATGGAGACTTTTGAATATTATGTGTAGCCCCTGTACTCTGGGCACAAGCTTTTAGCAGGGATACTTACGTGAGCTATAAAGTGTATGAGTGCAGCTCATTGTGTCTGAGGAAATTGGGGGTTCTCTCCTGTTTATGAGAAATCCACCATAAACAAATCCTCACTAGTGGTCTCAGGTGTGTAATTGGGAAACACGTTTGGCTTTTAATCAAAAGAAATGGAGTGATTGGTTCTTAGAAATATCTTTTGTCTTGTTTCAGTGAAGTAAATATTAGCACAACTAAAGAGCTTAAAGCAGTCTGAGTAAAGCCTCAGCTAATTGAGCTTTGGTTCTGTGAGAATTTGAATGTCATCATCCTTTTGTTTTCTACTTTTCTGGGGAAGTACTTCAGCTATATGGCTAAAATAAATAAAAGAAACCTTTTAAAACTTCACACTTAAATACATTTATGAATATTTTTAGTTACTGTTTACTCTTGCAAATTTATCTTGATCTGAAAAAAAAGTGTCAGATGTATTATTTTCCTAACAAAGATTTGACCTTCATCTTTACACATGGTTTCACTATTCTTCCTATCAGCATTTAGTTCAAAGGAGCACTTCGAAGCACACAGGCAAAAACCAGTTCCATTGTGTAAAATAGAAATGTGTGTTTTATATCACAGGAGTTTAGAGAACAATGCAAAGGTCAATTGTGTTGCTTGCTCTTCTGTCACATGATGTGGGTGTGTATATGAATGCATCCCTGGAATTCCACTGTGGGATCTGCATCTTTGAAGCTGATGCTAAAATTACTGCCGAGACTCTTCCAAAGGCGGATACTGATAGAAGATTCAATGAAATCGAAGGTCGCCAGTCTGGTAGGCGTTGAAAGATACCTGGCTATGATACTATTTCTGATTTAATAATGCGAATGGGAGGCTAGCCCTTTGTAATAATTAGGACTAATTACTGAAGAGGTGTTGACAGATGGGCTAAGAGGAAACAAACTGCCTTTATCCAGTGGCTTAGAGTCAGATTACTAGTCTTGTGTTATCTGTTTCTCAGAAAGTAGAAGCTTCAATCATTCACTAAGTCTTCAAAGGGGAAAGGGATCCTAACAATATGCAGGATTTGGGATGAAGCTATGAAATAAGTCTTTGACTTAAAATGGCTAAATTAATCTCCTTTCCGTAAATTATCATACTTTCAAAGTTTGAGTTACAGATGGACAATCTGATTGTAGTACTGAAAAATATGTGAAATCCATATTGATGACTGTCCTGTCACTGCTTCTGCTCATGGATTAGTCTAAACTTGGTTCCTAGCTGTTAATTATATTAATATGAATTATTTGATTCCCTCTTATGCCATGCTTGCTATCCAGCTGAAATGGAGAGAAGGGAAAGTAGTAAGTACTCTTTTGTTTAGTGTATAGTTTATGCAGGTGCCACATCAGATCAACAAGCAGAAAATACATCTGCTGAAGTGAATCACAGTTTTTAGGAGACAAGATCATGCATATTCCAGGAAGAAAACAATATATTACAATACAATTACACTTACTGAGAGATGAGTCATTGATGTAGGATTTCCTTAAAGAGGATTTCTTGTCTTCTTTTGAATGTAGTGTCCATCCAGCACATCTACATGAAGTAGATACAATTGTCCAATGTGAATGGAGTTAACAAAGACATTAAGATTTAATGCTTTGTCACCAGAATGAGCACACAGTGTGACTTACTTTAGGCAAATGATTTAAAAGTCTAGCAAACCTCCATCTTCTCAAATGACTTTTAAGTGACTTATAGAATCTGGTTTTCTTAGAAATGTGATAAATATGGTTGCATTCAATAGCACTTATAAGCAGGGATAGCTTTCAATTATTTATTTACTTTTAACAAAAGGGACTTTTAAATTAGTGTTTAAATGTTTATAACAGTTTTATTGTGCTGTAAAATCGGTTATACTTTGATCTAGATTTTCTGGTTTGAGATAATAGGGGTGGTAAAAGTTTTCCTAATGAATTTGGTCAGAACATGACATAATCTGATTATCTGACGAAAGACTGACACTTCAGTTCCTGCCAGCATAAAAGCATGGTACAATGGGGGCTGTTCAGCACGAATTCAAAGGCTGGAAGTTCAAGTTCAGGTACGGCAGAATTGTTCAAAGTTTCAAATTGATGCAGTGAAACAGTATTGCATTTTTCACTACATTTTTGGTCAGGAGTAATTTATAGTGGATGAGAGGAGTGAAGCTTGAAGTTAAATGTGTAAACTGCAATTCCAGTCTGCAACTTTGGGTTTATTTCCCTCCGTTTGCTAAATAGTAGTTAGTGTTACTTGTTAAAACATAGAGAAATGAACTGGTCAGAACATGACAGACATAGGACACAGTACCGAAAACTGGGAATTAAAAGCATCATCAGTATTCAACCTGCTAAATGCAGAACCAGTTTTTTATTATTATCCCTTACATTTTAACAATTTAACTGTTTAACATATGAGCAAATGCTCGTATGCTTGGAGATGAGCATATTTTACTAATGCATCCTACATGCTTATGTAAAATAGATGTAGATCTTTGTGATCAAACTGGCATGAAGGAACAGTTATGTCATAAGTGTAAGCTTATCCTGAACTGTTAAAATAAACATTATTTTTTTCATTTGATATTCAGGTAATATTTGCTTTGTAAATGCCATTCCTGTTTGCAGTGGAATTATAGTGATCCGTACTAGAGTTCTTGGACTAAGTTGCTCTCCAATAACTTGGCTTATCCAAATACTTACACTGTATGGAATAGGAATCCTAGTAGACAAATGACACATACTATTAGTAATTAAGTTTGAATTTTGAGACATATTTCATAACATAAAAATACTGAATAATCTGTCATTTTGAGTCATATATTTAAAAGTGATAGACATAACACTAAGTCTTTTATTTCTTTCATGTGCTCAGGGGTTCTTGGAGAAAGTGTTAGGTATCAAATGCAACGATCTTTACTGAAATGCAGTTTGTTTCTGACCTTGAGAGGATTTTTCTGACCTGAATAAGGATTTAAGGCTTTAATCTAATGAATCAGTACAGACTGTCCACATTGCTTTGTTTCTTAAAATACCACATGGTATGTGAATCTCAGTGTCCCTGGGAAGGGACTGTCTGTGCCTGGAGTCAGTGAGTGGAGTCCTAACCCCCGTTCTAGGGACTGTGCCACCTTGGGACATCACTTACTGTCCCTGCCACAGTTTCTCCATCTCCAGAGAAGGACCTGGAATAACACGGGTCTTGGAGATGTGTTGTAGTTTACACAGAAGCAGAAAGCTCCCAAGGAAGAAATACTTTATGAAATACTGGTGTAATGAACAGAGCCTGCAAACCCTCGCTCGTTTGAGCATTCTCACCAATGTCATGTGGCAGTTTGGACAGGCAGTTTTAGATCAGATCCCAAAGTTGGATTTCAAAACACGAGCTGGTCACAAATAGGAATTGCCCTTGGTTATTTAATATTCCTTCTATGTGTATGTCAATTTATCTTGTTTGCTATTTGCAATTTTAAAGTTTATTTTTTAACTGTTATGAAACCAATGACAGAATATAAACATGGGGGTAGGACACAGGTACAATATTCTGATATAAATGCATCTCCCACCATATGCTGGTGAAGTACATAGCCTGTTCAGATAACCGCAGAATCTTTTTTCTTCTTTTCATGAATATTTTGTGAATGTATTTTGTACTTGTCTTTTTAATTCTATGATATGTAAACTGTGTCATTAAAGTAAAAGAAATGTTTTGGGAAGCACTGTCAGAGCTCAACTTGCAGAGTAGTTTAATTTAATTGCCTACCTCTGCACGGCATCTCTCCCATGGTGAGGCGTACACAACATGGGTGTATTTCATAAGCAGAAAGAAGCGTGCAGCCAGGAACACAAGCTGAAGTTTTAAAAGTACATG
>WEKY01022298.1:36847-73627 GCA_013390045.1 Picathartes gymnocephalus
ACTTCTCACTATCTTCTCCCACCAAATGAGCAAGAACTGCCAACTTCAGTGATGTTCATATTAAAAAAAGAAAAATTGAAGACTTCTGACTGTAAACAGTCATTTTTACCTCAGGTATGGCCAAAGTGAAATAAAATACAACACTACTAATTCTTTGTGTAATAAAATATTTTTATATATTTCTTTTATCAGAGTTTATTCCAAATATAATATTTATAGAGTAATAAAAGAATTTATATACTTTTGTTTTAGTTGAATTGAAAGTGACTTGACGCAAAATTAAAATACAGTGGCTTTTAAAACTTAGGAAGATACTGAATTAATTTAATTTTAAGATTGGTATGAAGATGGGATTTGGTCTTTCTCCCTTTTTGTTGACAGTACCAAGCCAGGTCCTGAGCAAACCTTAATGTTCATGCAAACAGCTCCGTTTCTAGCAGCTCCGGACATGGTCCTGTACATCAGGAATCAATTGATAAGTCATTAGTAAGTGCTGTCTTTTAGAAGTATAAATTAATCTACTATTGATTATATTTTATTATGTAATATCATGTCACATATACTTTTCCTTAGTTCTGAAAACTCTTGTTATACTTCACACTTCGAAGAAGAAAGTATAGAAGACAAAATGTCATCTGATTTGTGCTGTGCTTCATGTTCCTAGGCCCTGTGGGAGGAAAGGAAAAGTAATAGAACAGGCAAATAAATAAACGTGGTGTTGAAACTGGCATGACAGTTTCTGCTCTTGCACAACGGAACTGCAATCAATTTATTGTCTTCGTTGGTCAAGTGCCAGAATAACAGTATAATATTATACAAGAGTAGATTAATTAAAGTGTAATTAGAATGGAATAAATTAAACAATCATAAAAGTTTGTCATGGGAAAAATATGTGTTTAGAATTAATTAGTTTTCAAATAAAGTGATATTTTAATTGCTCAGAGTTACAGAATCCTTAATTGCAGACATATAATTCTGGCCTAAATAACTTCAGTTGCTGTAACAACTTGATATATTTCTTCTCTGTTAATTCTTTTTAATAGTTTGTTACCAAACGAGATTATTGCTGGAATGTCTGCAAAAATGTCTGGAAGACGTTTAATTAAGCCCATGCTATCTGAGGACATTATTAGCTCTTGGAACCAAAAGATTTGTGGCTGATGCTGCACTAAGCAGCACCCCTAATTAAGGAGGATGGGCAGACAGAGCCCCGTGGCTGACAGATTGCTATGCATGGCTGAACTGGAGGCTACTCAAAACAGTCTTTTGATGGTCCTTGGCCTATCAATTTTCTGCTAGGTTTCAATGATTTATGCCATGTACAAACAAATTCATTCTAGGTCTGATGTTATGGTGAAGAGACTTACAGAAATCCTTTTTTAAACTTATTTTGTGTATATATAAATTCATATTCTTCAAGTTTTCAAAGTGATTAATCATTTGTTGTCTTTTGTGTCCCCCAATAATTTTATGCAGAGTGTGTTGTAGAGCTGAACTCCTATGGGCTTTTATGCTTTCCTTCTCCAAACAAGGCTGGCTGTAGTTATATCATTGCACTTTCCCAAACAATTAATGGTTTCAGAAAGTAAAACAGATGAGTGTCTTTTCCCTCATCTGCAAATTGAACCTGTTTGTGAAACACCACTATCTCATCTGTTTCAGCTGTACTTCATGCTGTATTTTAAGCTCCCTTATTAAAAGCTAGTGCAATAACATGAGAGGCAGGGGCGCTCATGTTTTCAAACCCCATATTTTTGGCATAAATGTATCTGTGATACTTTCTGTCTCCAAAATGTTTACTTCAGTAAGATTTGCAATGCCCAAAATGTTTAATTGTATTAAAAAAGGTCAAGCAGCTGATAGCTGAAGGCACATATGTCAGAATGAAAGACTGAAAAAAAATTATCAGTCTGACACAGAGGGAGTATTAGAATGATTAATGTTTATGTTAATTTATGGCTTCTACATATTGATTAATAGCTTTTTATTCCAGTGACCAAAATGTGTAAGTGGCAATGAGATCCATATGCTAACTCAGTGTCTTTCAAATGATTATAATCATTCTTAGTTTTGTTCCCATGCTGAAACTATGTTTTCATATAGAAAATAATTGTTGTACAGTGACTTTTTAAAAAATTGCAGATGGAAGTATTTGAAATTGAACCTCAAAACACAAGCCTGGGTTTCAGTATTCTTGAAGGTTACACACTGACATTTATATACATTTTTCTTGGAAACTTCATTACTTAAAATCTTAATATATTGTGGTTTACCCTTGTTGAGGTAAGGAATGCTTACAGACAAAAAGGGTGCTAATGCTGGGAGGAGCCATTATCTGAGTGGAAATCATTAAAAATGTGTTGTGTTGCATGATGGTTATTAGTCATTTTCTGCCCTGCTCCCCTAAGATTTCTTGCCATATCACCAGTTGCTGATAAGCAATTTTGTTTGCTATCTGTCCATTGACTATTACAATTAAAATGTGGAAACCTCCATCATTCATTGTCTGAATGTCAAGAGAGATGGTAACTTTGGGGATCTCCTGAGAAAGGATGAACTCCTAACTTCCCTAGCAGTCAGTGGGAAATGGAGGTTCTCCACACTTCTCAAACTGAGACTTTTGAAGTGTTTTTCTGGGCAGGCAGTCATTGTTAGTCATTAGAAATGATTTGGTGACTAGAATGAAAGCTCTGACAGTATTTAGTGTTCCCAACCTGTAAGAGGAAGGACTCTTGTCAGCTGTAATGTTGGCTGTGTGGCAACAGGTTTATGATATCAGCTAATAAAGGATTCTGTAACTAGGTCATATAAATCACTGCATTCTCTTTGACATTGATGTGTCACTAACTAGCAAGTTTTGCAAGCAAGATAAAAATCTGTCTACAGCATCTGGATATGGTATTTTCAAGTGCAAGCACAAACTAGTGAATGCTTCTAATCCACTGTTGTGACTTTTTTTTAAATTAAATATTGTTATTATCATAATTAATTAGGTTTTGAAGTCACAAATACACATCCCTGTGCTTAATCTCTACTTTGGCAGTCATAAGTAAATAGTAATATGAAAAATAACCAATTCAAAAGAAAGCATTTCGTTATTCTTACCTCTGAAAATTTTGAGTGCTTTATTAGTACATTTACTGGTTAAATCAAAAATTTCCACTAATTCTAATTTCTGCTTGACATAAATATCTTGATTTAAAAATTTCTACTGATTTCTAATTTCCACTTGAAGTAAATTATTCTTTACATTTGCTTTAAAGAAACTCTAGAAGTATAATACAGTTTCTATCTCAATTTAGCACTGAAGATAGAAATGGGAGTTTTAAATTGAAAGCTGCATCGTTATATGACTGACAAATGAATTTTCATATATCGTGGGGCTCTGACCTTTGCAACTGTTTGTGTAGCACTCCCACATCTCTTGATCAAGCTTCTGCTCGTTTTACTTTTGCTAGTGCACGTTCCTGTCTTTGCACACAACAGACATATCCTGTGTTTCCAGCAGCTGGGGTAAGAATCCTAAAAGAAGGGTGCCTGGCTTTTAGTTTGTGATTTTCACTCTTCCCTAAGTGTTTTATGTGTATTAGCTTGCTGCAGGACCCAGAAAGGCATTTATTTGTACAGCTGAGTTACTTTTCACCTCAGGTGCAAAGAGATTTCTTGTGCCTCATAACAACTTTTTGTATTGCCAACTTCCCTGTTTCAGTGTGTTCTGATATTTTGTGGGTTGTACATGCAAAATGAAAAGCTGGGCTTAAAAAATTGTCACAACATGTCTGAAGTATTGTTTACCAAATCATATACCTGCTTTCAGACCATTTATAGTCAATAACCTATAAAAATTCAGTTTTGCAGTCAGATGAGGTGAACTTCAGCTCGTTCAATTTGCAGGGATCTCTTTTAATGATGTATGAAAATGTTACTGACTGAATGGGCTCTTGTAGTGCTAAATTCCCATTCTCTGCTTCTGAGAAGTGCCACAGAACAGGCAACATTTTGTGACAACCAGGGATGTGTAAGATATTTCCGAGTGCTTCTGTGTTCTAGCACAATTCAGTGAGGGGAATTGGGTGCTCTGGGACCCTCGGGCTCTGTCAAGGTTGTTGAGCCAGAAGGAAAGGCCACAGCACTCCCAGCAACCCTAGTATGGGCATTGCTTGGGCTGAGAGTAGTTTGTGGTTTCACCACTGAGAAACCTCGTTGTCTGCCGTGGTTGAAGGCTGGCAACGTGGGAACATTGCTTTCGGAAAGCTCATACTGCAAAGGCTGCCCGCTGGATTTTAATGGTGGAGATTGCAAATGTAATGGAACAAACAAAATTGTTTGCATTGCACTATTAACTTGAAGGGGTCTATAATTTCCACTGGCTGTCTTTGCAGCTGCAGCTCAGGACCCGCTTCCTGAGCACACTCATGCACTAGAGCACAGTGTGCTGTGACACAGGGCAGAGTTTGTCAGGGAGTGCAGGTAGGCACAGAACTGCAGGCTAAAAGAGGGCTTTTGTATGAATGAAAAAGCCTGGAAAGGGGCAAGAACAATTTATTCACATCTTTCTCAATTCATTCTTTGCTCTGATTTTTCCTTTGGGAGGGTGGCACCTGGTTGACTGGGAATTGTCAAAAAATAACAGGAATTTCATATATCTGTTTGTGAGCACACCTGGATGTGTTGGATATTTTGCAGTAGTAATTATGTCTGCACACCTGCTGGTTTCAGTCCCAAATCAGTTTGCCAGACATGCCTAGGGAGATTTAGTTCTCCTATACCTGAGAAAGCTCTTTTACCACAGAGGTTTTACTACTCTAAATAAGCCTAAAGAAAAACAGAAGAGGATTTTTTCTTGTCTTTGCTTGAGCTCTTGGTATCTCAAAGTGAACTATGGAGTTTGTTAGGGGGAGGAGGGTGTTTGGATGATATTTTAATAGCAATTTGTTTTTGCTTCAATGTGTGATAGAAATACAAGTGACAGGAGTGGGAACAGGAGAATTGCTGAATTCTGCTGGAATTTTTCCTGTGGGAATCTGTTAATGTTTTTAATTCTCTTGAGAGATTTTTCTAAGGTAATCCTTTTGACATTTACATATTTTAAATGACTCTCATTAAATAAAAGCTTAACTTTTTTATATCAAATGCTGAAGTGATGATACTGAAATAACACTGCATAGAAATTCAGATGGTTTGAGGATTATTCTAATTGCAACCTAAGCAAAGTAAGATTTGTGAGGGATATTAATAGTGAATTGTTCTTTAAAATAGCATAATTTTGAAGGAAATGTAATTGTTCTGGCATTTAGCAGATGCGTTTTCTACGACAAAACCCTTTTTGGTACCTCCTGTGCGTGCACTGAGCTGTTCACTAATTGAAACCCTCATTTGAGCAGCTGGGTTTCCATTCCCCACTTGTGTAGCAAACGTAACTTGTGCAGAAGGCCAAGGGTTTGCAGTGTACCTTGTGAAAAATCCTTCTCGTTGTCCGTGCCACATCAGTGTCGCTCAGCTCCTGAAGGACGATGCTGTTACCAGCACAAGGAAGGCTGGAAGGAATAAGAAGTGGAACATCTTTTAAAAAAAACAAGGAGCCTGATGGTGAAGTGTTGCGTCTCTTGCAGGTGATGCCATCCTGCAAGCAAATACTGCCATGAGCAAAATAATTCTTGTATTCATGTCTTTTCACTCCTTTCACAGGAGGCAGGAGACATGGCATGAGGATAATGACACACATACAGTGTAGCCCAGAAATGCCTTCAAATGAACTTTATTCTGTAGGTTGCACTTTGCTTGTTCAAGCCCTTGAGCCATATTTTGCTCTCAGACCAGACTAAATACTAAGCAAATTCATTTAATTAACTTTGTTGCAGATATCCCCAGTTAACCAGAACAGATTGGTCTCCCTGAGGCTAGATAGAGTTAACAAGAAAATAAATGTTGTGCTAATTAGAGAACTCATTTTTAGACACCTGGGGTGAAACTTTAAAAAGTTCTAGAGATGTAGGATTGAAAATTCATTTGGAAGTGAGTCTTAGGCTTCTAAATCACTTAGGCAGTTTTGAAAAATTTCCCCAGAGGCTTTAACCATCTCAAAATCATCATATTTAGCATGTTTGTAGCTGTCTGCTTAGCAAAGCACAGTATAACCATTATCTGTTCAAATCAGTACACCACAATGTACTTTATTATCCCTGTAAGGTACAGACACTGAGCTACCTGGTGAGTTGAAGGTAGGCTATATGTAATTTTTTTTTGAGCATGCTCGTATGTCAACAGGAACAGATTGATGCTTTCTTGGAGTTACTAAAGTACCAGCAGACCAAATTTCCATCTCTTTACAACCTCATGGGACTTTCTGTAGGTACCTACAACTTTTTGTTAAATCTTAAGTGACTTGTCCAAGCTCATGGATAAAAAAGACAGTAAAGATGAAATGTTATAGTTCAGCATCTGCTGGAAGGAAAATGAGACACTAAATACTGTCACACTGCCATTCATCTGCTTAATCATGGTAGAAAGTAATAAGGACTCAATAAACATTAGGTTCAATATTAAGCCAAATTTCCAGATTCACATATATGATTAGCAAAAAAGCAAGAAAAGAACCAGACTCTAAGGAGCAAAAAGTCCCTTCAATAGCTTGCAGCTCAGAAGTATGTTTTCAGTGGGTTTTTTTTTCCTGTAACTGGTCTGAGGATTTTTCTGAAATATCATCCTTGTAAAGACATGCATTAGTAGTGTCTGTTTCATGCCAGGTAAAACCCTTCCCACAGCCATGCACACACTTGCTGTCTGTCAGCAAAAACCTCTGTGTCAGTAACTAGAAAAATGCTATTAAAAACCTGCCTTGTAATCCCAGATAGCCTCTGGGTTGCCTCAGTTCTATTGCCCTGCTCAGTGCAGTGAGCCAGAATTGCTCCTCCGTGAAGTGGGACCCCGCTCCTCTGACAAGATCTTAGCTACTCTTTTATTTACGTGGTTCTACGAAGTATCGTTTTGAGGGCACCGGCACTCAGCTGTAGTGCCCCAGAGAGGTGTCCCTTGGTGACTAAGTCCTCGGTCTGACAGGTTTATAACACAGGTGGAGCATGTTGCAGATGGGCAGTCGGGAGCTGGATCTCACCATGGGGGCAAACCTGCACACCATGTACATCTGAAAATTTACTCCAGCCTGCCATGAGTCTGGATCATCCAACAACTTCATAAAAGAGATGAGTCAGGGCCCTAAAACACAGAGGGTATCCACTGAGCTCATTATTTTCATACCTAATTACACAGTGCTATTGAGAGAGAACTGCATATTACGCTGAAGAATCCTGCTTCATCACTAGCCCTAAAAGATAATTGCATTTAATTAGAACCTATAGATACCATGGTGATAACTGATCTATAAACACTCGAAGTAGACTTGCAAATGAAGGGCATTAGCAAGTGCATCCATTAAACACAATTTGAAAGCTGGTGCTGAGGTGAGATGACAATGAAAAGTTGGGCTGTTTTGCCATGAAACTCGTAGTGCTTGTGCTCCATTCTGATTCTCTGCAATTCCTCTGCAGTGAACCAGCAGGCAGACAAACAAAAACCTGCTGATCTTCCCCTACTGAATTTAGAACACTCTTTGTTTAATCTACAGTAATATATGCATGAATGGGAAAAAGCGGTGAGAGCTGACTCCTGCAGTGGCAAAAGCTGCCCTTTTCTATGTGAGCTTAGGTCAGAAAGGAAGAAGCAGATATACAAGTGTGGCTGGTAATGCCACAGATCAGAGAGCAAACACTTTTCATGGTGAAAATACTTCTTGTAATGGACATTACAATGCATTTTCCAATGAACTGCAAATTTTACTTCCAGTTGAATTAGCTGCTGGTTGCCTTGTCTCAGCACAGGTCTGGAGGGTCATTTGCAACAAGTCAGAACACAGAAAATGTGTCGTCATCCTTCTCCAGTGCTCGTGCACAGCTGCCTGCAAAGGTGTTAATGTGAAGGGAAATACCTGCTGAGGGGCCGGAGCAGTGGCATCTGTGGGGATCACACAGGCTGTCCCTGTGAGCTCATCGGAATTGTCTTCTTTCCCGTGTGGGACAGGGCAGCCTGCTCCCCTGTGTACCGGTCCTGCTCTGTGCTCACTTGGACTGCATTTGACATGAAGCTGATTGCATCCATCTCTTGACCCTTAAGGGATTATAAACCCCTTGGAATAAAATGTTTAGCACAGTAGTCACCCAGTTAGTATGAAGTACTGCATTTCTTTTCTCAAGAAACCATGCTTAGAAGCAAAAATTGAAACACTCTGTGGTAATGGGATTCTTGTGTAGAAATGATCATAACTCCCATCTCATCTGAAATTCTTTTCAGTTGATATGTTCACTGCAATGCTTTTCTAAAAAAACCACAAAAGTAGTATTTTTGTGGGGAGGAAGGGGAAAGACTTAGCCAAGGGGCTAAAGCAGAATGATAAATTGCTTGCCCACTCAAATTATGGGTGTCAAGTTTCTTGTATTTTGTAGCTCTTCTCTTTAGCACAGGGAGAGCAGCTGACCGATTTGGGATTTACAAGTGTGTGAGAGGTGCGTGCGCGTGGCCAGCTCGGCACCTTGCTGAGAGAGGAATGCAGCAAAGAGCAGGTTGGACACCTGCTTTGTCAGCTCATCTTAAGAGGAAATACTTCACCCTCAACTGGGTGGCAAATAGAAAAAAACATTCAATAGTGAAAGTTCAGAGAGGAAAGAGGAGAAGCAAATGTCCTGCTCAAAATATATTTAAAGTTGTCATTTCACTTCAGGCTGCCTTACCCTCTGTGTTATCTGTGTCTGCTTCCCACCCCCTAGTTCACTGCTCCGATGGCTCTGCCACCTCCAGATCCACAGTTTGTGCTCAGAGGTACCAGTGCTGCAGTCCACACTCTGCATTTTTCCTGTGGAGGCCCAAACCCTGATATCCCCCTTCTTTTCTCTGGGTAAGTACACCAGGATTTCTGGCTGTGCTGAGCATCATATTGTTGCTTCCTGTTGAATTGAAGTATATTATTTTGACAAAGTGTTTCTGGGGAAAACAGCAGCACGCATGGTTTTGCATGATGGGTGTGTTACTTGTGCATACAGCTTCTGTTTTGGAAACCAAAAGGAAAAAAAAAAAGAAGGGAAAACATCAGACTCTGGTCACCTCCTTGGACTGCTCACACTAAAAGCATCTCTTCCTACTGGCAGGTCTGAGAATGGGTTTATCCATGTCTGGAACCTGAAAACACACAGAGTGGACACAGCATTGGATGGCCATGGAAGAAAATCTGTCTACTGTGTAGAGACAATGGGTGGTAAAGACAGGCTTCTCAGGTTAGCAAAGCAGGCAAAAAAACAGTGAAATTATTCTTGTCGCTGTGACATATTCTTGTCTCTGTGATTGAAGGAAAAGAAAAGTTGGGAGGACACAAAGGATTCTCTTAATTCTGGAGTCACTTAAAGTTTCTCCAATATATATGGAAATGTACTGAAGTACAAAAAGACAGAAAAACTCTAGAATAAAAAGTGTGGGGGGGAAAATATACAATTAATTTCTTTATTATGTATGTTATGACATCATAACAACTTGGGACCTGTAGTGTCTTTACTGCAAACAGGTGAGGTCTTTGGGTCAAGGAAATATGCTTGGATTTGAAGTTGACAAACTTTTCACAGCTGGTTCCTGGGGAGGATTGAAAGAAAGAATTTATAAATAGAGGGGAGATGGAGCAAAGGTAAGGAAGGAAGAGAAGAATCAGAGATGGAGAGTGTGAGACTGAAAATGAGCAAGAATGCTGAGTTTCATGCTTTTGCTTTTTTGCAAAATAACTTTTGTTCTTGTTTAGCAAGGGAAGGTCAGGAAGATTTGTGTATTTTGGATTAGACAGGTGATCTAGAGTAGATGCCAAAGTGTCTGTATGATTAGGAGGTGTTCTGACATGTTTATCTGGAGAAGACATCTCATAATATACATTGGAACTCATTAACATTTATATTTCTTATCTGCTTAAGTACAATTATCAACACTCTCCCCTATAAAATCATATTGAAGGAGCATTGTTTGTATAATTATAGTTTTTCCGTACCTCTGTTTTTGCTGTTTAGTTCTAACAGTTCACATAACAGTGCAATTTTAGGACAGCATTTACCTGTATTTTATATTTCTCTCTTGTAAAGCTGAATCACAACGATCTCTTGCAGTATCACATTGTTTGTATCTCCAGTGCTATAAATGTTGTGTGTTTGTCACTCAGCTGAACAGCACGGATGTTGAAGAAGTCCCAACAGTCTGTAGATTCACATCTCCTCTGTTTTGGTTTCATACTTCATCAGGTGATACTGCTAATTAAAGTAAGACATGGGTAAGGGATTTTTGATGACTCCTTGCCCAGGTGATAACATGAGGACATATATCCTGTGCTACTGTAGTTTATGGATTGGAAGGTTCTGCACAGTACTTTGTTCCAGAGCCAGGGGGATCACATGAATCTGCAACAATTCCTGCTGTGCCCTTTGTGTGGCCCCTTCTCTCTGCCTGCCTGGGAGCTGCACAAAGCCTCTGGGACGGGGCTGTGCCGAGGAGTCTGTGGAAGCTGCACTCGTACCTCGGGTGCAGCCGCTGCTGCTCTCTGGTTTTGGGTGTTTCAGCCACAGCGTTTCCTTGAGCAGTCGCTGCCAGTCCCTCTCTGTTGTGTCTCCACACGTGCCCAGCCCTAGGAGCCCTCTGTGCCCTGTCTGTGGCTGTGGGAAGTTGACCACTGAAGAACTGTCACTACTTATTTCTGATGTGGTCTTTGTTGTCTTGCTGTTTGTCTTTCAGCTGTCAACACATGATATTTCCATTTCATTGCTAGGGTGAATGAGTGTTACATGTGCAAATCTTTGGATACTTTTGTTTTCTTAAAATTAAATCTAATCAATGATAAAATGTAAGTATTTTTTATTCTGTATATGTTCGAATGCTCATGAGACCTTATATATTTTTTCACACATATAAATAGCACAACTCAGGCTGATCAAGTCTCTCTGCACAAGGAAACAGAAACCGTGACTGCAGTGTATCTGACTGGCTCCCAGGCCCTCTCCTCTCCCAGGGACAGTTGAACCTCTTGGCCAGTTCTGCAGTTGGCAGAAGGGTGGTGGTCCCAGGGACACTGAGCTCCCCCACATTTCATGAAACACCCAATTTACACCCCCACAGAAGCTGTTTAAAGCTTGGTCCATTACTGCCTGTTAAAGACCCAGTTCGAGTTACTGCCCTGCTGGCAGCCAGGCTTCCTCAGACTGCAGCTCATGGATAACTTGTTTTACTGTAACAGTCAGGGGCGCGACCAGAGGATCTGCTTGTGGGATTTAGCAGAGGGCCGGACTTCAGTGACGGATTCTGTCTTCACGGAGCATGTGGGATTCTGCAGATGCTCTCTTTTAAAGGTGGCACAGGGACGCTGGCTAATGGCCATGGCAGCCAGAAGCCTGGAGGAGGTAGGAAGTGTCTCTTTCTCTGTGCTTGAGAGGTTGCTTTTGGTACTGAAATGGCGTATTTCAGGAGGGGAAGCATCAGTGCTGTTGAATTCTCTGCTCAAGAGCAGGCAGCACAAGAAACCTTTGGGGGTTTTAATCACTAATTTCACTGCCACAAGGATGACTGAATTAAATATCTCACGCTTTAATAACAAGGATACCATCCTGAGATTTGTCTGGCATTTAAGTATTTGCAGCTGCTGCTGATCTTTACATGTAGGAGTTTTGAAAACTCTTCTGGTGCTGCTGAATACTGGTAACAAGAGTCCTTCTGGGGAACTAATGGTCAGCAGGTCTGTCCTCAGGTGGAGGAGCTTATCTTCCATCTGAAGCTGAATCAGGTTTGGCGAGAAGAGGGGAGGTGCAGGTGATTTGTAATGCAATATGTGGTCTTTCACCCCAGGCTAATTCCTTACCTGGAACTGGGGCTGGAAATAGTTGAATTACTATTACCAGCCAGAGTTTTGCTCTGTGTGAGATAATTGTAGGGTCCGTTTCAGTTCCTACCGGATAAGTCCACATCTAATGCCACTATCACAACATTCACTGACTGACAGTTTTGTTGGCAGTGTCCACTTCTGCTTTGTGGAAATTACAGTTTTGTTTTCTACAATGGACTGTTTGAGGACATCGCACAAAAATAATATAAATACTTGACATCAAAATACCAAAATTATGAAAGAAGAAAAAAGTGGCATAAATATGAAAATAAATATCGTAGCTAAGTGCAAATTGCTGATGAGCATAAAAGTTCCCATGCCTTTCTGGACTATAGGTTGTGTATCTTGAAAGTGAAATTTGCATATTTTATACATAAAGTAATAAGTGCCTATATTGCAAGAAAATGTGAACTTTTTATTATATGGAAGTTAAGTACATATTTAAGTACTTTATTGACTCACAGCCAGAATGTTCAGCCTTTTACAGAACTAGATATGCCTGCGGACATAGCCACTGCACCAGTAAATACAACCATTCTAAGTCCCATACCTTGCTCAAACAAAGAACTCCCTCTATTTTACAGCAGTGCTCAATAATACTTAAGTTAAACAAAATTGACAAGTACATTCTTGTGTCAGCCAGAAAAGTCCTGATAATGAAGAATCAAATAATCATCTGACCCAAACAGAAGACATTTACCCCGGTGTCACTTACAACTCATCTCTGTTTATTCTCATTTGTTTGCTTGGGCCCTGCAAGAGGAGAATGATTTGCAGTCTCTTGAGGTAGAAGAGTTCCACTCTGTGGGTGAACCTTTGCATTAGAACTGTGTCATGTTTCAATAAATTCACATAACCTCCCATAATATATAGTGCTTCCAAATAGGCAGCACGGTGTGAGACACAGTGCATTTGCAGCTTATGATTAAAATTAAGACTTAATAAGTGTTTATGCTTGGCTGGTGTCCAAAAAAAGAGTAATTTTGTCTTAAAGGAGGTTCAGTCCATAAATAATGAGATCTGAACAAGCATTTATTTGTTCATGATTGCATTTAAATCACCAATTATGAGTTACATGCACTTTTCTTGCCAATTTGCCAGAAACATGTTAAAAGCTTTATAAATGTGAAAAAGAGAAAGGGTGTGTTTCCTTATGGCCAGTTTTAGCCACCCAGGAACACTATTAACCTCAGGCAAAGGCAAATCTTTCTCCTATTAAGCAAAACCAATATAAACACAGAACTTCAAGTTTTAGGTTACAGTTGTCAAAATATGTGAAATAGTATTTATTTCTAAGGCTCAGTTGCCTTTAATGCAGACAGTCTCTGGAACTGTCAATCCAGCTAAGGCAGCAGCTCATGCCTGCCTGCTTTCTGCACAAAGCTTTTCTTACTTTGTTTTTCTTTGGCCTTTGCAAGCCCAACTGGAGCACTTGTACCAGTTCATCTGGTTTTAGTCAAGGTAAAGCAAAGAAGTTTTGTTTTTTCCTTTTAACCTGCAGAAGTGCATTTATCACAGCACACTTACCCTTCTTTATTACATAAAATTTGCAGTTTTGGTCTTGCCTAGGAGGCAATGGCCTTTGGAGAGACAGTGATGAAAGAGGCAAGATGAGGGCAGGTCATCTTCATATTTATAGCCCGTTTCCTGCCCCAGCTAACTTGGTCATGATGTTGATAGCAAGAAAGTTGTCAAGAGAAAAGCATCTTTTGTTAAGAGTGCAGCTCCAAAGAACCAGAATTCCCAGATGATCAAACTTTGGTCTGTTCCCCGGTTTGGTCTGCAGACTGGATGGCTCTTGGCTGTAGTCACTATTCCTCAAATCTGGAAAACAGTTTCCTGCTCTATTGCTAAGTGGCTTTAGAAAGCATTCCGTATGTGTGCAGTACACTGTACTCGCAGTCCTAGAGTTCAGCTGGCTTTTGGCAGGCTGGCTGACAGCCTCTAGAAATAGGAAGATGTTCTGGCAAGCTTTGAACTAAAGGTATGGGATGGGAAAGCCATCGCAGCTGCCGTGGTCTTGATTGATGGCTCCCAGAGGAGCCATATTTGTGTAATACTTCATCTCAGATGCTTAAGGAAATTCGCATGACTGGGGCTGTCCAACAGCTCTGTTGGGCTCTTGCACACTCTGGAAGAACCTGGAGTGGTTGGTGATGCTGGATTTATCAAATGTTTCAAGTCGTTTAATTTTACCACATAATGCAGACCATTGTTTATTTAATTAGAAGAAAAGATCACCTTGGTGATTAAGGATGCATGTGAGAAACAGAATCGTTCCTGGCAGCAGGTTTTTGATACCCAAGAGCTTCTGTTTCTCCAGAGTTCTAGGCTTGAGAACCAGCCCAGAGTTGAGGCACTGCCATATCAATCAAGAGTCTCAAAATCTTCCAGTGCCAAACTGAAAAGGCAGACTCCTCTGATCTTGCCTGCCATCATCCTGAGGTGGAAATGAGCTACTTCCTTGGCAGAGGAACAACTTGCCCAATGTTTTGAAAAAAATAAAAAGAAAGAAATCAAAACCACCCAAACCAGGTCTGTGATTCATTGCCATAGGTGCTAGCTGCAATGGAAGCTGCTCTGTAGAGAGAACAGGTGTTTAACACAGCATTGTCTGACCCTGCTTTAGACAGGGTCAGACAACATTGTGTTAAAAATACCTGTGTGCAGGCACTGCTGCAGCCAGCCTTATCTGGTAATTGTGAGGTTACAGTTTGTTAGTGCAGTCAGCAGTAGATAAAAAATGTATGCACTGCCTGTATTTCCACGCAAGCTCTGTGTTACCACAACAACACAGAGAGAATGCAAGTGTCCACAGGTGAATACAGCCAAAAAATTAGCAACAGAGCTGGAAAAGGGGGAAAGAAAGCCAGGAGGGTGTGTTCAGATTAAGCAGCCTGCAGTGTTATCTGCTGTGTGCACAGTGTCATCCACTGTTTGGAAAGAAGGCTGTAATTAAATAGAAGAGTGGAAGAAGAGGATGTGTTCACTCTAGCAGTTTTGTTTGGTCTTTCCTAAAACAATCCACTTTTTAGCTAGCTGTAGATTCCCCTTACAGCTCTAACTTAGCATGCATTCCTCAGTTTCCTCCAGACAGTGTTTACTGGAAGAGCTTATACTAACTTTAATCACCTTAAAAGACTTGTGTTTTTAACAGCAGAATTTTGACCTGGAGCCTGACCAACTCCTCTTGTTTTCCTGATGTCAGGTTCAGATTTTGGAGCTGCCATCCAAGACGTCAGTCTGTACCTTGAAGCCAGAGGTGGGTGCCAAGCTGGGCATGCCCATGTGTCTGAAGTTATGGCAGGTAAGGCAAGAGTTCCTGCTAATTGTGAAATGTTTTCCCTGTGATTCATTTTATATGAAGCACATGAATCTTTCTTCACTTGGATTTTGATTTATAATGAAACCAATAAGTAATTATACTATTAAAGGGGGGAAAGATTTGTGAACATCCTTAATGTAACTTTCAGAGCTTTCCAAGCTTTAATGGAAGATTTGCAAATGCTCAAGGAAAGCTTTGTATCCTTAGGATAGATACAGTTTTTGCATCAATCAAGAGGAAAACAAGTGACTTACCAAAGCCAGTTGTTTGATACGGTTTTTCACTGCATTAAGACTGATGAGAAGTGTTTCGGTTGCTTAAAAACAGTGGTTTTAATGGCAGGTTCCATTCACTTCAGTGCCCTCAGGATGAGGAAACACTCTGTGAACATTTCTATTCCAGACATACAATAGGAACAAAATATTTATGGTGGTACTGACTACAGACAAAAAGGTAAATAAAAGTAGTTAGTAAAAAAACACCCCAGATTTGCAAAATGTTTAGCAAATAATGTTTATGGGCTGCCAACAGTGAACACAAGTAACACAAAAAGGTGGCAATAGAGGGAGGAAGGAGTTCAGGTGATTGGCTTGAAATCTCCAGAGAACTGGTGGCAAAGCTGATTCCCATGTAACCCCCTGACAACACACTGCTACAGGTCTACAGGACCGACTCTGCTGATGCCAGGGTGTAATTCCTGCAGGCTCATTGGAACAATTTGTGTTGGTTTCTGTTGAAAATATTATCAATCAAAGTTTGAGGCCTCAGTGTCTTCACCCAAAATCCTGAACTGACTGAAACCTAGAGGAATTCAGCTGCTGACTTCAGACAAAAGCCAAGAAAGGCCACAGTTCAAGTTCCATGCTGTAATTAAAAACTAGGAAAAAAAAAAAAGAGGAAATTAAATAGGCTGATTAGGCTTTTGTTAAACAGAGTTTCTCCTAAAAATGCAATCACTGTTCAGTGCTTGATGAAATGAATGGGTCTTTCTGTCTCCTCGACATTTTTTAATAAGATGGAGATAACTGTGGAAATGTTCAGTGTTGAAAATTTTTCTTGCCTATGTAAGAAGTTCTCTGTCTTGCCATATTTTTTACATGCATTAATATTGATATTCCTCTAGGAAGCAGAGCAGGTGCAGAGTCTTAATTTTGTATAGTTTTTAATTTTGTTGCCAGTGGGGATAAAGCAGAGGACTGGGAACTGGGAGAGGTAAATTATTCTATGCAAATTCTGACTTTGAGAACTCACCATAACTTCCTAGACTGCACCAGGCAAGTATAGATAATCCCTTAGAGTGTCACAGCTGTATTTACTCTTTTACAAATGTATGCAACATGTTTTAAAGGCATGGGGAAGAGGATACCCTTAAGGGAAATAATTGCCTGTGGTGTACCAAAGTGATGTTCTGCATTCTGTTCTGTGGTTGCACTGGAAGTGGCTCTCTGAGTAACCCTGTAACCATAAACCAGGAGAACACAAGCTCACCCAGCTGCACCCCTTCCTGAACAGAGGCCATCCAGGATTTCTTTGTACACAGATGTGTTGGGCAATCCAGACATACCCAGGAGATGAACACTCTCAGCCCAGCACCCAGGGTTTGCCTAAGAGACTTTTTGATGTTGCTTATGGCACAGTAAATTAACAAGTTGAAACAGAAGCTGACAGAGCCCCATAAAGGTCTGAAGAAGGAGTGCTTGGGGTGGTTGTCCAATGAGAGTTTGGGGGCTGCAGCCATGTACCATCATATTTTTCTGCAATTCAGGGAAACAACAAACCTCCCCAGCAGCAGCGTGAATGAGAAACTTTACTATAGAGCAGAAGGCAGCTGAGGTTAGGCTTGTAGATTGAGCTTCACTGGCTTCTCCTAAGCAGTCAGAAAGCTTGCAGCTATTTATTTTGTTCTTTTGAGCACTTTCCCCCCTTATTTTTCTAGGTCTGTGCTTAAAGATATTAGTTCATTCACTTTCTTTTGAAGATTCATGTTCTTAAATACATTGTCCCTTCAGTTTCACACCTTCCTGCTATTACTACTTGGGTGGAGTAGGATTTGTAGGAGTAAGGATAGTCTTCCCTTAAATTTTTTGCACTCCTTGGGGAAGGCATCATATTGCATAATGGTGCAAACAAAATAATTCAACAAGAATAATACATGTTGAAACTGGAAATGCCAAGTTATTACTTTATATAAACTATTGCAATTATTCCTATTGAGTTGACAGCAGATCACTTTTTCTTCCTTCCTTGACAGTTATCCAAATACAACAACAAAATTTTCTGCTTAGGAAGAGCAATGATTTATAATTTAATTTTTCTACTAAAACAGAACATGAATGGTGAGACCTCTCCAGCAGTGTCTGTTATTGGGAATTGAAATAAATAGGCCGTTGTGAAGCACTGCTTGGTGAGTCCAGGCTCGGACCAAGAGCTCCACTGATCTTTCAATAGCTTTTATTGTTTTAGTTCATGTACCATTGAAATATTACACTTCATATGGTTAGGAAAGTCAGGAAGAAGTAGCGTGGGAGACCTACATTTCATAGGAAACAGTACTTGGGTTTTAAAACACACCAATCTTAGATCTCACTTGCAAATTACTGTTTTTCAAATCTAAAGTGCAATACCCACAGCACAAAAAAAAAAAGGTTTTGCTTGGCCTTCCCAAAATGCCAAGCACTCACCTGTCTCTGCCATCTGCATAAGGGTGAGGACTCCTGTGAAAGCCACCGTCCTGCTTGGAGTAGGGAGAGGAGCTGACGTGTTTCATTGCCTGATGACAGCTACACCTGTGAACCCCCAGCTCTGAGGGAGTCTTGTGCTCACAGAAGAGCAGCACAAATAATTGTGGGGGATTTTTATGCTTAAACTGGGGGCTTTCTTTAAACTTAAAAGTACCTATGAAATACTTTGTTATGCTTTGAAGATTTTACCCTTTATTAAATACAAATAAAATCTGGAATATTCATTTTATTCAGATTTTTTTAAACTTTTTTGATTTCTGGTATCAGAACCCAAATCTTCTTCATCCAAAATACCTGATGAGTTAACATTAATTCACATGTATCTGACTCAAGATATGAATCAATGTATTCATTGTTTTGATGTTAAATTATTTTAGCAAATCAAAATTTTGACAGAAAAGTTGTTCATAGTTCTGGGCACTGTGAGAAACCTGCTTTGTGGGCCTTTCTAGCCATGCTCCCTATCTTTTCAAAGGAAAAAGAATCTTAAAAGAAGGAAGGAGCCTCCTCCAAGATCCCAGGTGTGGACAGACCCACTCAGAAAGATGATAGAGGGGATTTCCTACATTTACAAGGATTTCCCCTTGGTTTCCTTCTTTTAAGGAGCAATGTTGTTCCCTGCTCAGTGAGCTCCATTCTTCAAACACTTCTTTGGGCTGAGTAAGGTCGAGGAAGCACATAAGGCTGGTACTCAGCAGTTGTGTTACTCAGAGCACCCAACTCTTGTTAGCTTAACTCCCCCCAGAACACAGAATAACCAGTGGGAGACCAGTCTGGACCATGAGTAGAGGCAGTGAGCCTTTGGCCACTACAGGTTTGTATCATGACACTGACAGCCTGCAAGTTTGACCTCATTCAATAACATGATACTAGTAGAAATTAATTCTTTATGCCCTTTACCTTTATTTTAATTGAATACTGAGCAAACAAATCCTGTAGGAGCAGACAGTGTTTGGAAAGATCTGAATACCCTGCTGGATACATTTCTTAGATATGCCAACATGAGGTGGTAATAATCCCAATGTCTGTTTTGATGTTTCTTCTCCTATTAAAGAACTAACTAGCATTAACAGATGCCTCTTTTTTAGTTGCTTTTCATTAGGGATTTGCATCTTCACTCTCATAACCAGTTACTGCTTACAGGATCATTGGTCTTTTGGCTGGGGCAATGATGAATATTTTCCTTAAGTGTGACATGTAATCCAGTAATGTTCCCTTCTTTGAGTTATTTCAGAGGCTTAAATAAATTAGGTGTCTGCCCAGGGTGCCTTGCCCTTTGACCCATGACATCATTAATCAAAATAGCTTTCAATTGGTTACAGTGGGACTGGGGCACCTGTTAACCCCTTGGTGACTGACCCAGCAGTTCCTGCTGGGAGGTTCAGTGCTTACTTTCAAGCTCTGCGGGGTTCTCTGTGTGATCCTACACCTGGCAGTGTGGAACTGGAACTCCTAAGCATGGCACTTCTCAATGCCCACACAGGCTTGTATTGCTTGAGAGTAACAGCTACTCGGTGGAATTTTTTTTTAAGAAGCACAAAGTTCAGACCATGAAGTAAAGCTCCTGAAAATTTCAGACAGGCTCTTTTCAGGTGTTATAGGGGGCAATAATTTGTATTTTCAGAGAGAAATTTTCTCTCTGTGTGTATATATATGTGTGTGTGTATGTTAAATATGTATAATATATATAAAATTTGGAATTTGATATGTAGATATAAAACCTGTAAGTGCATATTACCTAGTAATGCTTTCTGTAAGTGGATGGAATATCAAAATTTGCCATTCAGACATCTAAACTTCTTTTCATTTCTACACCAGTCAGCATTTTGATTTATTCTCTTGGTGCTTGGACTAAAACCTACACAGGGATGGTAATTTTCTTAACAGACTATTTACTTCTCAAACAATTTTATTTTTCGTTAATCAGCTCAGCTGTGGTTCACAACCTGTGCTTCTGGCTGGCTATGAAGACGGATCAGTTGTCCTCTGGAATGTGTCAATGGGAAAAGCATTGAGCCAACTCATTTGCCACCAGGAGCCAGTGATGAGCCTTGACTTTGACTCGGAGAAGGCCAAGGGGATCTCGGGCTCATCTGAAAAGGTGCTTAGCATCTGGAGCCTCAATGAGCAACAGAACCTCCAGGTCAGGATCACTGGCCCTCTAGTGTCATTTATCCCACTTTGCACTAACAGTTTGATAGACTAAAAAAATATTTAGTCATGAAGAGGAGTTGTTGCAGATCTCTAGCTAATTAATCACAGACTGGTTAGAATGTCTGTGCTATGTGACTAGACTTAGCACAAGATGGTGAGGCTTAAAAAAAAAAAAACAACCAACCCCTCTCTCACATGTTTCTGGTTTTACCAAAGTTGCAACAGGCACACAGGCCTAGCATTACTCAAGCCATTGCCTCTGTATCTTCATTTATCACATTAGTAGTATCCAGCTCTCAGAATGTCCTAAGCATTATAAATGAGTTATAAAAATGAGAAACAAAGGATAGCTTTTCCAAAGGTTCTGCTTGAATGGCTATAGCAAGCTTTCCTCTGTGGGAAAGACAGAAGTATTCCATTAAATACTTCACAAACAGAAAGAGTAGGAGTAGCCCAGCTAGCACCAAGAGGACAGTAGCTTCTTTTGGCTGTGCCCAGCCAGAGACACAAAATCAGGCAATTGGCTGCCCCAGTTTGTGTCTGAGCTGTGGTACCCTGAGTGGGTGGGTTAGAAGGAGGTCATGTAATCCCCAGCTCAGGCTGGGCTAGGGAATGGCCATAAATACTGCTTTCATCTAGACAACTTTAGCAAGTGTTCCAACAGTGCCAAGGTGTTAAGTACAATCTGGAAATGTAGGTGTGCAAATAAAGTACAAAAAGGCTTATGAAAATGAAAATGGCCCATGCATAGCCTCTGCACTGCTGCATGCTTTAACCTTTCTGAATTGGCAGTTGTCCCATGAACAATGGAGAGAGCCTGAATCAGTTCCTGGGTTCCCATGTCATCCTTGAGAAGAGAACTGCTGGTACACCAGTTCATGGGAGAACAATAATTGCTGTTCCTTGCAGCTTGTACGGAGATTTTTTTAAAGTAGTACAGCAAGTTAATGCTGTTTTCCAAATGGTGCTACAGAAGAAAAGCACATGCTGGGACATTCAGTGGCGACTCCTCACCTGGGGGACACTGTAAAGGTGGGGAATCTGTGAGGCATCACCATGTCACCTGCATTTCTGGGGTGGCAGGGCACTAGGTGTGGTGCAAACACATCCATTCCAGGTGAAGTTTGGAGTGCATGGCACTCACTGAGGAGGCTGCTGAACCTTAATACACAATACAACATGATGTGAAAGAGGCAGTCTACACTCTGAATGGGTAGTGAAGAGGTTCTAAGCCACAGGTCTGATACACAGTTGTTATGGTTTGGGTTTGTTGGTTTGCCCTCCCCCTGCCCAGCCTCCCCTTGCTTGTCACCATATGCAACAGGTGTCCTTAACTCAGGGAAGTGGAAGGAAGGTGAGCAATCCCAGTAAGAAACTTGGTATTGAGACTCATTCTCTAAGGTCAAGGTGACAGAAATCCGACATCATGACAGGCTTCTTAGATTTTCAGATTCTGTAGTGGTGGAGAGAAAGCTCTTCTTTCATATTAATTATAGCAAAACATTTTTCCTAAAGTCAAAGAAAAATTGTTCTTTACAGCACATTTCACTTATGAGTTAACCGTATACAGGGCTACAGGTACAACTCATGGGAAAAACAGTGGTTCACCTGAAATATTCCACATATTGTTTTTCACAAGGTATTCCCATTCCCAGGAGATGTAAGATTAGTTACACCTTTAGCACCTCACACTGAGAGATAGAAGGTTGCCTCAGAAAAAATTTAAATATTCCTGTGCTTCATGGGAGCATGAATGCCCTAAAAAAATGCATCATTCATATGAGCACTAGAGATTGTCAAGGACATAGAATAAGTTTTTTTTCCACTATTGCATTAATAATATAAACCAGATGGGGACTTTTTTTCCCTGACATTCCAGGTACCTGAGGTAATGGTAGACGTTGGAAAGCCACTCAGTGGCACATTATTTTTATTCTAAAAGGTTTTAATAAGTAACTGTGGTGCACAGCTATCTGCCGTTGGAGAGGGAATGACGCAATGATGGTACTGCAGCTCTGTTTTAAGTGGCAGTGTTCCAGTGTGTCAGTGAATAGATGATGAAGGTAACTGCAGAGTTTATTGCTATGGGGAAAGTTTGGTGTATTGTCTTCTACAGGAAAGTTGCTGAAATCATCACTGTCAGCAAATGATGGGATTGGTTATGAGCCTTCTGATTTGGTTGAGATAGTGTAATTATGTGATGATGTTTGTGGTAGAATGTATGAGGTAAACAGCTTCTGCAGGTGAATAAACAAAGCAGAACTAAGAAATCTGATAACCACAGAAGTTTCTTTTTATATGACAAGAGAAAAAAATCCTATAAGCTGTAATGTAAGTTTTATTGGTTTGCTTTTCCCCAAAATGCTGAAGCTTAGTCTGCTGCTATTTTGGCTATTTTCCTAATCAGCAGAGAGCTTAAAGACATGCTTTGGGTGTAGATGCAAATGTCATTGGTCGTGACTGGCTGAAAGCAGCTCACCTTTTTCTACCTCTTTATTTTCTTAATTCCTAGCTGGTTTTCTGGTTAGGAAATTAAGTTGGTATTTGACTGCTGTAGTTAGTAACTTATTGTAGTAAGTCCTGGGATGGCACAAGTCCTGGCAGTAGGATTACACCTGGCTGCATATACCTTGAGCAAGTTTTCTCCTTTGTGTTGCTTTTCTCTCTCACTCTTGTATTTGCAGATCGCGCACAAATGCCCACTGTTCCCTCATGTTCCATAGCCAAAAGGCATCACCATTACAGGCTTCCTTTTCAAGTTGTAGCTTGCTGAGGACATGCCATTTCTCCAGTTGCCCTGATTGTGCTGTATGGATCTTGCCCACATAATTGACAGTAATGATGGGAGCACCACGCCTGGGATTGGTTATAGCCATTAGCTAATAATCTCACTTACAGAGTAAGGCCCATCCTACACTTGCCAGGCTGGTGATATAAGGAATAAATCCTTCCCATGCCAGGACATTCACAGCAACAAAAATTCCACTGAGGCCATGCTGCATTAGGCCTACCCTGGGGAGTTTGGAACATATGTACTAACAAAAAGCACAGGTTTTACAGTAGCAGCCCCACAAAAAGGCCCCCATACAGCCGCCTATTTCTCATTAGGCTTGAGCAAAACTTGCTGTCCTCTGTTCTGAATTCATTGTAGACACATTCTTCAGATCTTCTTTAAAAAAAGAAATGTATAGAGCATGTAAGAAGCATATCAAGTTTCATTCAACCTTTTGTCTTACCGAACTGCACAGCTCTTGCTGTTTGAGTAGGTAGCTGGGCAGTTCTTACATAGTTGAAAAGTAATTGCTTATGGCTTTGTGAGTGTAAGGTTCCAAGATGTGTTCAGCTGCATTTGAAACCAACCTTCAGCAACATTTCTGGTATTTTCTACACCCACTATAAAGATTAAAACTATCTGCAATAATATGTCTTTATAACCCTGTCCTAGCTATGCATCATGCAATGTCCTTCAAGGAGGAAAGCTGCTCAGGTGTAATGTGCTTGTCAATCCCTTCCTGCCTCAGACAAACAGTAAACACCACACAGTGAATTCAAATGGGCACCAGGTGATATTAAGCTTTGGTACAGAATAGCTACAGACTCAGGCTTAAGGAGAGAGTGGCATCAACATGTCGTTTCCAATTCTACTTACAAATAACAGCAGTTCAGGGCCAGCTTTATAAGCCAAAGGTGTTTTCCCCATTGTGAAGAAGCTGAGCTTTTCCAATACACACACACACACTTGTGTGCGTGTTCCACATGTGTTTCAGAGGCAGATTGCTCACTCATACACATTACCAGAGGTGAGAACAGCAAAGGTGTGTTACTCTGAGCTTTGTGCTTCGAGAGAAACTCGTGTCAGTGAAGCAAAAACTTTTCTTTCCAGGGGCTAAGTCCTGTGCAGCCCCAGTGCCTCCTGAAGGAAGCCAAGTGTGTCCCAATTTAATTGTGCCCCTCTGAAACCTGCACCCCAGTATCTCCAAACAGTAACAAAAGGCTTCCAAGACTGAAATCAATAACTTGGCTACAGTCCCCTCCTTGGATTTGGTGTAAATAGAAGTCTCTTGGGAAGGAATACTAGAAACACAGATTTCCTGACACTGTAACCCAATTCCTGGAAGCATTCTTTTCTCAAGACTGAGGTAAATGCTACAGCAGCTTATTGAGGGTTTTGTGAGGGGCCACAGTAGTAGAAGTGAGTAGCAGGTAGCTTAAACATCAGCTCAGAAGGGTCTCAGCCTGGGAATATTGCAGAAGCAGGGAAAATATATGGCCTTAGCTCTGAACGTTGCAGCTCATACAAGAACAGCTGGAAGAAAAGGGCAAAGCTGTGCTCAAAACCTTGATTGTAAGCTTCACTTGTGACAGAATATATTGCTTTAAATGCAAAATAAACTAAAAGCATACGAGGGTTGGGTTTATTTTGTGAAAATTGCTCTGGAGATTAGAGGCTCAAGTTAAGGTGCTTTCTGTCTCTGTCTACTGTTGTTCTCACTAAGCACAATCCACCACATGGTGAAAAGCTCCATGTTCCCTGTGTGACACTGGTGTGTTGGGTGGGCACTACACCTGCTAAAGTACCAAAAGATTCCTTTTTCTTCTGTTTTGAATAATTACAGCTCACAAGTAACTTTTTCCCCAAAGGTTTACAAAACACACAAACTCGTCAACGCTGGCATATCTGATATCACCATCCGTCCAGACAAGAAGATTTTGGCAACAGCAGGGTGGGATCATCGCATCAGGATCTTTGGCTGGAAGAAGCTGAAGCCCTTAGCAGTGCTGGACTATCACACAGCAACCGTCCACTGCGTGTCCTTCTCAGATCACAGCAACCCCTGGGAAAGACTGCTGGCAGCTGGCTCCAAAGATCAGCGCATCAGTGTCTGGTCCATATATGCTCAGACATGACACATTCTGCACTGCCATGGACTAGGAAAATGGGACTGGTGAAGCAATTCCCAACACTGGAATTCAAATGTGTATGTGGGGAAGTGGTAGAATCTGTTCCCAGGATGAAGTGAGTTCTAGGTTAATTCTTATGCTGCTTGTTTAAGCTGTAAGTTTTGTCTTCCAGAGAGGAAAGTGGATTTTTAAAATTCATAACAAGCAGAACAAGGCCAGTCACAAAGACCCAGAACAAGTTGCTTTGGGTTCTGCTACAGATTTTGCAACACCTTTCCCTTGGCAGGTTGCTGACATAACTTGTGCCAATATTTTTTGTAAAAAAGGACTGGAATCTCTCAAACTGCGGTGGGGGCAGAATATGTCTGTTTGTAAGTCATTTATGTATCCAAGAATCTGAATCAGTGTAAAATATCACTCTTTCTTGAAAATTTATACCCATTAAACCACCTCCAGTGGTGTCTCATTGTCAGTTACTTTTTCTTCCCTGTAACTGAAAGGCTATCAGAACACCGTTGATTTGTTCACACTTCTGTCAGTTTCCAACTTAAACCATCAGCCAGGAATGTGACTAGGGATGGCCTTTGGCATTTATGAATTTCATTATGTCTCCTGTCACCTCAAGCCTCACAATTAATCACAAGAAAGAAAGGGAAAAAATCTTACCCAGCACTGCACTGCAAAGCTATTTAAAGCCTTTTACAGAGCCAGTGCTAAATCCTTTCCATAGACTGATGAGCTGAAGGATTTAAACTCAGCAATCCAATTAGCGCCCTTCTCCTTGGAGAGTTAGGGGTAAGTTTCAGCATGGCAAGTCTGGGATACAGCTGCACAACTCCCATTAATATTTAGGGGAATTGCATGGGTAAATCCTTTTCCACACAGTGCGAATGGCTCCATTAACTTGTCATCTCTACAGTCATGGAAGCTGGAATTCATTCATGAAGGTTTTTTTTGTTTGACAAAAATGAAGCAGCATTTGCATTCTTCTAAAGCGTATTAGACACACTCCAGTGTGCTGAGAGCCAGGGTACTGCTGGATTTGGTCACAAAGCTGCAGTGACAACTGTGTCCAGGCTGTGCACTGTTGATACTTCATTGGAAATAATTATTTCTGCTCTGTAGAGAGGTGGAAATCAAAGAAAAAGTGACCAGAAGTAAATAGCAACATCAAAGACTCTAGAAATTATTTCAGGAAAAACTCACATGCAGATTAAGATCTGGGTCTGTTACCCAGCTGTGCGTTGCAAACAGAGAATACTGCTGGACTGAAAGCCTTAAGCAGCCTGATGTTCTTTACATTGAAACACAGAATCAGGATACTGTTCCCAGGCTTTTCTAAATAAAACGTAGCCTTACACATTTTAGAGTGTGATGACACTTTAAATAATGCATTTCTTTGATTATTTTTTTACTATTCAGTAGCTGCATGGAAGATCACATTGCAGTTGAAAGTTAAAGCCTAATTTGGAGTGATCCCGAGTCAAGGGGAGGTGATGGTGTCCATTACATCTACTAGACAGAGTTACACATCTCCACCCATCATCCACCTCCCACACAGAAGTGGAGCTGCCCCCACTGTACAAGCAGATCCTGCACAGCCTTGTGGAATGAGATGGGGTCGTTCTCCACAAACCTGCTGCTGGCAGAAACCTTTTCTTTTGTTCTTTTTCCCCTTTCTTAAATAGATCAGAATTGACATATAGAAACAATGAAATAAATAAACGGAGAAAATATTGTTGTGCGTGGTCTGGGGACCTGTCCTAGGGGGTTTGCACAGAGATTTCCTTTTGCCTGTGCTGTCTGGTACAACAACACCACACGTGGCCCAGAGGGTGCCAGCATTCCTCTTCTCCATGACAGCAAACATGCCTGCACTGTTGGGCAGTTTCCACAGAACTGAGCTGTAGGTTTAATGCTCATCCAGCAGGAAAGGAAATCCAACGTTCGCCCATCTTGGGTGAATGGTTAGTGTGGGGAACAATTTTTGAGGCAAATACTCTGGCATTGGCACAGTGGCATCCCTCTGGAAAGACAGGATTAATGTCCCATGTCTTATTAAGAGAACTATTAGATCAGAGCCTGAAAGTTAGGAATTCTTGAGTATATTTTCTCTGAAAACTGCCATTTACTGTCAACAATTGTGTCTAAAGTATCAGGGAGACTCGTAAGGGATGTTCAGATTTACAAATGGGTCTTTTAGAAGATACTTTAAAGATTACTGGGTGCTTACATTTAACTAACTGCCTTTTGCTGGGAGTTAAATATTTATGTTTGTCTGATTAGGTAGATTCAAAAACAAACTTAGTCATGCAAGTACAAATTGAAAACAAGACATGAACTGCATCTCAGTAGACACATGGTGAGTTTCATCAGCTTGAAGAGGAAGGACACAGGTTGCAGGGCTGCTTGCAGGAACAGACACATCCTTTACTTCCCATTACCAAAGCACTATCCATAACATAATTTTTCACAATACAATTAATGCCTTAACACTTTATATCACTACTGATTTTATTTAAACATCCAGTAAACAGATTTTTCTTTCACATTATAATTTCCTTGAAATGAGCAACCAGACTACACTAGTCTGATTTCAAGTTGAGCCTAAATGTCATAGTTTGATTGTGAATTACAGTTTTCTAACAGTTTATTTGCATAAGGAACTAACCTGGCCTTCCCCAAAGAAGAATGGTTTCCAACAGGAAGGACAGTGTATTAATATAGACTGTAAAACACAGTTGTCTGATTATAACTGTAAAATACAGATGTCTGACTGCATCTAAGAAATTCCTTTTTTTTTTCTATTAAAAAAATTTTTAAAGCTCTTTACAATTGTGCCATGAGCATGGTTGTCACTCAGGATTTCCGCTGACTTGCTAGCAGAAGGTTGTGAGCAAAGAGCCACCTTAAGGTGCTGGAGTTAGGTCTGAAATCTCACCTGCCAGAAAGGAACAGGGCTAGCCTGTACCTGGCCTAGAGGATTCAGGAGTGAAGGTGATGACAGCTAAATTATTACAAAAGGCTTCCTCCCAAGAATCACCATCTTTGGCACCGTGAGAGGGAAGAATGCAACCAGCATTCATAAAGTAATAGAAGTAAATCCCAAACACCAGCATTTGTGCAGCAATTACATGGAATATTTATCACCAGTGGAATGAATGGTGATCTCTGACCCTCTAACGTTATTTGCAAATGAATCCATTAGTTACAATTCCTTCCTCTTATCAGTACATGAGCCATAAAGCATGGCAGTCCTTAGTGTAGATGAGCAAGGAAAGAGGAGATTAATTGTGTTTGTAGTAATGAGTGAAAAAGGAAGTAGGATGGGGGCATGCAATGAGACAACTGTTAAATTTAGTCCTTTAGAATGCAACTGCTACAGCAAGCCAAAAAATTACTCTGCAGCTTGACTTGGACTGTTGCAAAGGTTTGAGTTTAAAAGAGCAGATTTTTATAGTTAAGTCAATACTGGCTTCTGGAATGCTTTTGTTTTTAGCATATTTAAGATGCATCTACAAAGCCAACTTACAAATTAATAAACCTTTGCTTTAATTCAGTCTGCCAAGAACAAAGATAGAAGTTCTCACTGACTACTGCAGGAGCCATGTTAGTGATGTAAACCAAAGTACTGGGGATTAAACAAGGATTACTGAGCGCTAAATCAATGTGTTTCCTTTTCTGGCTGTGTGTCTGTGGTGTTTAAGTGTGGATCATTACATAAAACATGGCACATGACTGCCTGGATTAATACTAGACAATGTTACGGCAGTGCTGAGACACAAAGTTTGATGTTTAAGCATGACCACTGTGCTACCAGGAAAGTGACAGCCATGATTAAGGAAGAAGGCAGAGGGGTTTCTGCTGATGCGTAATATTCTGAAATTCCAGCCTGGATCCCCCTGCTATAGCTTTTCCAATTAAACTTGGCTGTGTTTGTCAATGTCGTGCTCTTCTGGGGCATGCTGGACATTTCTTTTATAATGTGAAGGAAGCTATCCAGAACTAAGATCATACTGGGGAGGAGTTGGCAATTCATGTAAGGATCTCACAGTATCAAATTAAATGAAAATATAATCTCTCAGTTGTAAAAGTTTTGCTCACCTGATTAATGATCTGAACTACAGCTGTACATCCTATCAGCAGTGCTGCGTACTGCTTTATTCTGATCTCAGAGGAATTTGATTTGCAGTTTGGTTTGTAAGATGAGAAAGGGGAGGGAGGGGGTAAATTGAAACAAAGAAGCAACTTGTCCGGTGATAGGAACTGTGGAAGGTATGAAGGGCCTTGGAGCAAACCACCCGCAGTGGCCAGATGCTCTATGGGAGAGGGACAAGGATGGCAGGAAGAGTACCTGGTGGAACCATACAGTAATAGGTCTGGCGTCTAAAACTCATTATTATCAACACCAACTTATTTTAGTCTTAGACATATTTGCTTTTACTTCCCCAGCATCCTTTTCTAAAGGTGTCAGTACACTAGGAAATCCTGTAGACTACAATCTACACCTCTAAATAAGCCTGTGTTCACCCAGAGGAGAATATTTATTTCTCTGCTATGAAGAGTCATAAAACCAGAAGCTGCAGTGCCACAGGGGATAGCAGTGGGAAGGACTGAGGTTCTGAAGCAGCCATGTGCACTGCAGGAGAACCACCCTAGAGTATTAACTATCTTCTCACAGGAGAGTAACATGGCAGTGAAATAATTCTCCGTTAAAATTTGAAGTTCTAATAATTAAAGAAATAAAAGGGAACATAAAAGCTGTTAAATTTACTTGAGATTACAACTAGATGCTGTTTCCTTCTACTTTTTATTCTCAGTATACATAAATACGGTGGCAAAAAACCATAGAAATCCTCAGGCACTTTCTGGACAGCAGTGATCTCTCTTTCCTACCAGTGGCAGGATTGATTGAGACTGATTATGTCCAGATCAGGGAATCTAGTGAGGATGTTCAAATGCTGAGTCATTATTCTGCTCCATAGCTCTGGCATCTCACACATGCAAACGTACATTTTCCAGGCCCCCATGGCAGTGCTTGCTATAAACATGTTCTGACACAGGTAAGAAGGCAGCGGGTGCACTGGGCCTATGGAATAACTTTAAACATGACAGAGAATGTGGCCATGGCATTTGTCCTGATGGTAATTTTAAAAATTGCTGATACAAAATCTCAGTGATTCATGGATGCATAGTTTGTGTTCATGGAAAAGCATCTAGGCTGCTCTTAACACTTGGTATTGTCTGTCCAGATTTTTTTGCCTCAGATACTTTGATGGCATGCAGACTTGGCATCCTGCTAAATAGAGACATTGAGTCTTTATAGTTTTATCTCTTAAGCCCATCTGGTTTGAAGTAGTTGACAACAAGCAGGAAAGGGAATAGAATGAAAGACTCCATGTTTGCTGAAATAAAACAAATGTGCAAGGCAATTCTCAAATAGAACCAGCCTGGGAGAAGGGCCACCTCTCCCCACCCCTCCTCTGCCCTTTTCAGATTATGGCTTTGCCTGTAGTCCCTCCACTCTCAGTGCTGGCTCTTGCTGCCCACGGTTGGAGCTCACACCCCAGACAAAGGGCAGCTGAAGCACCCAGGCTGGAGCACTGAGAGAAGGGGAACCATTGCCCCCTGGAACGAGGAGCAATGGGAGCACAAAGCAAGTGGAGTAAAAAAGCAAACACAAATGCTGAGCCCCTGCCCATCAATCAAGCTAAAACCACTGACAAAAGTGATAGTGCAAACATCTCACACTAACATGCTTCTGTAAGTTTTACATGTTAGGTATTCCATTTTTCACTTCTTTTTTGCAATTTAAAGCCCAAGGACATCACTCTGAGTGCCTGGGCACCTGTGTGGTCACTCCTGGGAAGGCAGGTACCAAGTACAGCAGTGGCACCTGAGGTGTCCTGCCCTGCCCACTGAAGCACCCGCCGGTTGCCAGAAGAAGCATCACGGAGGAGGAGTACACTGCAGGAAAATATTCCCTTTCCTTCTCCATCTCCCAGGTACCACGAAGAGCTGTTCACAGAGGTGTAGAGGCCAGGCTGGAGTGGACATTCCAGGTCCCATGCTCTCACAGGGCCCCTCTCACAGAGGGGACAGGAGGTTGTCCTTTGGCAGCTCCAGTGACACCAGGAGCAGGAGATGGAAACTGCTCTACAGCAGGATGTCACAACATGGAGCAGTGAGCCTTGAACTGTGTAGGGCCTCCTCTATCTATGCTGCTCCATCTCCTTATAGAATTAGGTCCTAAATGTGACTTTTCTGGCTCTTGTTCTTAATCACTTTGTTACTAGTTCAAATTTATAATTTAACCTAAACAGAAGTGAGTGATTTATTGTAATTATTTTGTATAGGCTGCTCTTAATAAACTTTTTTTTTTTTTAATCTGGAAAAACATTTAATTTCCCATATGGAAAGAACACATTTATCATGCTTTACTTAGATATACTTGGCCAACTATTGCACATATATACAAAACATATGTGACAAATTCAAAGCTGAATTTCATAAACCAGAAATGCTGTGAAATGTGATATAATAAATATATTACACAGACATATGCGGCCCATTTATAAAACTATGGTATCTTTGGTAAATTTATAATAGGTCATTTCTATTAATGGGGGGAATGAGTGCTTTTTTTCTGGCATATGCAACACACCTAGTACTTTACACAGCCCTTCTGAAGGACAGGGCCTTTGGAGAGCAGACTTGTACATGTACATACATTGTGTATATGGGACATGTCTGTGTTTTTCAAAATTAATGTATGTCTTCAATACCAGCTCTTCCTCCTTGCACTGATCGTGTCTGCAACATACTGGGCAGAAAAAAAAGGTATGAAATACTATTCTTTGAGATTTGCAAACCTCTGATACACTGTCTAGATTCCCACCGGCAGTGGGTGTCTCACTGTTACAGACAGCACATTTTATATGCACATGCTGAGCTCATGATAATGGCAATAATAGAAATCTTTGGGTACAGTCACTTTCACCTAGTTTTGTCAAACACCTGTGTAAATTATATATCTTACCAATCAATTGAATTGAAATGATTAAATGAACAACAAAATGCATATGTTTAGAAAAACGTTGCATTCATAGACAAGTACTGGCCTTTACACTCGCAGACTGGACTCTTAATTAAAACACCAGCTTGGAGCAACGGCTGAGCCATTGCTGGCTGGGTATCCTCAAATTGTAACTCACAGATTACTTCTTATTTATGCCAGAGTGTTTCAAAGATAAAATCTTTGCTTTAACCCCCAAATCTATATTTTCCTCTCAGATCGCTTATTTCTCAGCTCCGGAAAATGAAGCTCTTGTTTTCCGTGCGTGCCGGATTTACCGCGTGCCATGCCCGGCTCTTCCCTCTGGGGGGAGCCGGCTCTTCAGGCAGGGCCGGCCGGGGTGCGCGCAGCATCTTCCTCCTCCACCGCGGCCGCGGGGCAGCGATACCTGCAGAGACCCCCCCGAGGCGACCCTCGGGGCACACTGGGGGTGTCCCTGCCCACACTGGCACTTGCACACAAACGGCGGGTCAGGCCAAAGCACCCGCGGTCTCAACGCGCTGCAGCAAAACCACGTTTGGTTTCAACCCATCAGGAAACCGAACAACAGAAGAAAAAGCACGAAGAACCAACACACTTATGTGCACACACGCTCTTCTCCTCCCACCTTCCAGCCCAGCCGTATTCAACAGGCTCACGGCAGCTTTTTGAGCTCTTTGGGTGATGGTGCTGAAATCTGCTTTGCAGGTACTGCTGGCGTTTGCTCTTCCAGCCTCCTGCAGGCAGCCGGCAAGAAAGGACAGTGCCCCAGCTGAGGTGGCCCTGAGCCACAAAGCCCCAGTAGCCACGGCTCCTTGTAGAGGTGCACTGGAAGCCTGTAGCTCATGGGAGACCCCCACTGTTCCCCAGCAGCCTGCTGCCTGCAGAACACCTTTCTATACCTGCTGCAGTCCTCAGGTCATTCTCCACCCTGCAAGTCACTGTTACACACACTATAGCAGGAAGCCAAAGCAGTTGCTCCCCTGGCCGTGGCCATGTGTACATGTGCTTGAGGTTGACTGACGAGATGCCAACACCCCAGGATGCTAAGAGGCAGCTGCTGGGGACCACCTGTACAATCTAACCAGAGAGTTGCAGGGCCTCCCTGACGAGAAGGAGAGACTAAAGAGAACGTCTATGAAGTGTGTAAACAGCGTGCACGAACACCGCAAACATACAGGAGTCTCATCCCCATGCTCCTATCCTACATTGAACTTAGTCAATTCCACTAGCAAGGAAAGAATAAAATCAGCTGCAAAAAGCCAGTTCTGAAAACTGGAGCTATCCCCAGTGTTTGGGTTAAGTGATTAAGCAAAGGCTGCCCTTGTTCCACCTGAGTGTGCCTAATCCTGGATTTATTCACTGAACTAAGTGATTTTCAGACCTCAGAAGCAATCACTGAACTCAGCCTGTACCTTTGGAAAATAGAGCTAGATAGCTAATTTATTCTCCAGCCCTGTTTGGAAGAGACAAAGGGTGCTTTTTATCTCCACGCTTGGGCCTGTTTTACAGCAGCCTTTAAACACATTTCGTGTGTAAGTGCTTTGTGTGACCTGAGGTGACCACAACTGGAGGTACTGCCTGGAAATGCAGCCACCTTCATTCCTAGTATGTGCCGTAGACCTCAGTGACAGCACAGACTGAGTGAAATTTAACCAGACATGTAATCAAATAATACAGTCATTTGTCAAATGAATCTACAATACACAGATAAGGCATGGCCTATACATAATATATCCTGACTAACAGGCTGACAGGTAATAGGACATTAAAGTGTTACAGATTTTCTGTGATTTTCAAAAGGCTTCTAATAGTCAACCTGCAGCATTATGGGGTTTTGTTTATTTGAAGTAGAATTTTTGTTGTGATAGAAAAACAATCCTTTTTGCTTTCCATATCTGTAACACTCCCAACCAGTGAGACAGACATTGCTATGGAAGGAGGGACACCAATCAAAGCCCTGAGGAATCTTGATTTAAAGATTAAAGCACAACATGAACTGGACTGCTAACATGCTTCATGTGAACATAAATAAGCACCTTGCACGCTGATGCACCTAAAAGCAAGGTTAGAAATACCATTTTCATAGTTCAGACTGTAGCCTTGACACAGCTGCATGGTCTCCTTCCCATTCAGCCTCAGGACCTCTGTAGTGGTTCTTTAGCACAGAACACAAATTGGTGATCCTGAGGGCCCACTGCCCACAGCCATAGCTTGAAGTTCAGTGATTTTCTCTTCTTCTAACAAATATAAAACTGAAATTCCTACAGTCAAGGCAAGGACCTTGAGCCACTTTCATTGAGGGCCCAGTTTAGTCCCGGCATCTTGGGTGATTCTATGTGTGCTTGAAGAGAACAGGTGCTTACCAATACAAATAGATCTGTTTTCACCTAGGAACCCCAACCTTGCAAACTGTTGTATTGTGGTAGATTACCACAACCACGGGCACCTGCGGCAACCAGGGGCAGAAGGGAAGGAGCAATCACGTATGCAGAGCCACTGTTTGCTCAGACTAAGAACCCTCCTTATTTAAACAACTTCATTTTGTAGGGGAGGCTTAGACTTCAGGGCAGACAAACTGACAAATATATACAAATAATCAAACAAGAAATAAAGGAAAGAAAGAAGAGGAAAAATATTTATAGATGTCACTGTCCAATGTCTTTTCAATTTAAATGAAATAAGATTATCTACATATATCTACAAATATCTACATGAATCTACACTGTTTGCAGGTATGATTCTTTGGTTGTCTTCACTTTTTTTACTACACTGCAACTATCAAGAAAAAAAAAGTGTTTGTATAATCTTTGAAGGAAATAATAAATATAACAACTTCATTAAACATTTGACCAAAGCTTTGGCACTAATCAGTTTACAGATAACAAATCATACTGAAAACTCTGAAATAACAGCGGCAAAGCAATAGCAATAGAGCACATCCGAGAGCCCATTTCCCACTGACTAATAATAAGCACAGGCTATTTTACATCAACCTTTCTGAGAATGTTAATAATGGTTTAGTCAGACACTAAGAATCTCACAATTCACTGCAAATGTCAAATAAAATACATATTTCTTGCACAAGTATTTTTTTTATGGATCCAGATATATTTTTTACCAGAAAAAAAAATTACATAAAATATTCATGGTAGCCTGTATCCCTTCTTAAACCTTTCCAAAAAGGTTTTGGAAGCCCAAAGCCCACTGCCAGAGACAAAATAAACATTGCTATTAACACTGCCACCTGCAAAAGGGAAAGAACATGTTTTAAAGGGTTTGCAATGAAAATGCACAAATATGGATGAATAGATGACTTTAAAAGAAAAAACCCCCACCATTTAATGGAGCTATGTGGAAGAATCAGAAAAGTGTTTATAATACTGTATGCCAACACAGCTGAGGAGCTGCTCAATACCTTCTCTGAACACAAAGGGTGAGCATCTGACAAAAACACAAGCCAACTACTCAAAACGTATCACTGGAGAAACTGTGATGAACAGGGCCATCTTTTTAACAGCAAGCAAGGACTACTGAATAAAGATATTAAAGGAAAAAGAAAAAAGTACTTACCAGCATTAAGAGGGAAGATGCAGCAAGCAGGCAATGCAGAATAGGTGCTTTAGGACTACTGTAGTTTGGGTCAGCCAAATACAAGGGGTAAGCCAGTCTGAGAAAAAAAAACCCTGAAGTCCCTTTAAAAGGCACCTCCACTGCAGAGCATTTAAGAACTCGGGAAAGGATGTAAGAAGGTAGGACTGTGTGAGGCTGCCTGGGAAGCAGGTGAGAACACACAGCCTAAACTCTGCAGATATTCCCCCACCCCCAGGCTGGTTTTTAAACCTTTGCAGGTATTGTTGGGAAAACAAGATGCAAACACAGCTGCACGTGGCTGTGCTATTGGCCATAGGTCCTTCTCAACAGCTCCAGAAAATGCTATGGTTAAGGCATCCCAGTGAACCCCAAAACTTACGAGTGAGTCAGGGCTAAAGGAGAAGTGAGAAATTTGTTCTGGCAGTGAGGATTCAAAGCGTTCCCTTAAACTAAACTCTGCTTCCCTCAAGAATCTCCTCAAAGAACAACCTGAGCCACCTGTGAACGAGGTGTGCCCCGGGTTGGGAGAGACTGACACTGACATGTGCAGGATGACACACGGCTCACAGCCGGCCCCACAGCCCCCGCCCAGTGCTCACGTACAGGCCCCGTGGGCAGGAAACACCCGTGGGCACCGCCAACACCGACGGTAACACTGAACTTCCATCAGAAGACCCGGCGTACGAGTGAGAGGGGACAAGTCACTTCACCGCTACCGCCTCCCCAACCTCCCACCCCATCCCAGCCGCCCGACGATTCTCGGTGCCCGGCACGAACCGAGGCGCGGGGGAATAGGAAGATAAGGACATATGGCTTCATTTATCAAAGTGCAGCCGCGGGTGACACCGCGATGAAGCTCCCAGCACCGCCGCCCTCACAGTCCTCGTAGGGCGGGGCGCGGGGGGTGGGGCCTGGCTGCCGGCGATTGGGCTGTCCGGCTGTCGATCATGTCAAACTGACCAATCAGCTCACTCGTACGGTGGGAGGTGAGGGAAAGGCGGGCAGGGGGAGGGTGGTGTCTCTCGTGCCGCCGGTGGCCCGTTACGGGGGGCCGGCGGCG
>WEKY01022298.1:73650-212274 GCA_013390045.1 Picathartes gymnocephalus
CGCCGCCGCCGCGGCCGCCGCGTTCATGTGGTGGTGGTGGTGGTGATGATGGTGGTAGCTGTGCCCGCGGATGCTGGGGAGGGGGTAGGGGGTGGGCCGGCTCTTTGCCCCCAGGTAGTGGTCGTAGGCGGCGGCCGCCGCTGGCGGGTACTTGTAGGGATGGTGGTGCAGCGGCTCTGATGCCGTGGGCTCCAGGCGCAGTTCGTGGTGTGGCGGGCTGGGCCGGCCGCCGCCCGCCCCGGCCAGCGGCACCAGCCCGCCGCCTCCGCCCGGCAGCGCGGGGCTGAGCACGCGGGACATGAGCTGCTGGTGCGCAGCCTCGGCCTGATGCAGCGCCGTCCCGCCCGCCTCCCGCTCGAACTCCCGCCGGCTCTCGGCAGCATCTGCGGGGGCAACAGCGTCAGTGCGGCCGCACCCGCGGGACGCGCATCCGAACACACGGGAAAGAGGCGCGCGAAGGGAAGAGCGGGGTAAGAGCGGAGCGTGCAGCAGGGACATGCGGCAGAAACGGGGCTGGCGGGACGGGACCTTCTGACTGCGATAAATAGAGCTGAGTTGACTGACAAGCTGGTACACGCCTGACATTTTTGCAATTGTGTAACACTAAACAAATACAGACTTCCCTTTATTTTGCAGGCCCGGAGTGCGTTGGAAGAAAGGCCTTCGGTTGTCTTTGCAGTTGTTTGCTCTGGGTAATGGAAAAGCAGTGAATGGGCAGAGGTGCTGTTCGACCTGACTGCAGCTCCTGAATGGAGTGGGACGGCCCTGAGCACACTGCCGAGATGTATTAAAAGGGCAATGCGAGAAGGAAGCTGTGGCCAGCACTGCATCCCTGCTTGAAAAGCTGAGTTTGCTGCCAAAAAGTTGAAAATGCGACTCTAAAGGCAAGGGGCAATGTTTTTTAAAGCAGCAAATTTTCTTAAGCATATAACAACAGTAAATGTTGTAGTCATTCATGAAGAAGTCATTCATGATGAATGAATTAGGCTATGAAGGTGGGTATTTCTGTTTAAAAAATAGGTGGTAGCATAAAGCTCCTTAGCAATGGGGCTGTGCACCAGCATGGTGCACAAAGCCGGCCCCAAGCATGCATATGCAGGCCAACAGGGCCTGGGTGATGGCCTGGCCTGGCCATGGGGGCTCTCACCTTTCTCTGTCCCGTTCTGGTGGGCTGGGGAAGAGACTGGATTCCGGGATCTGGCAAAAGCGCTCATGAGAGGAAGAGCCCCTGGCCTGTGGTTCCTGGGCCTGGAAGAGGAAGGTGAGAAGTGATACAGAGCTGATGCTCCAACAGAATGAGCAATTGGAGCACTGCCTCTGTGAGCTGCAGCTGGCAAACGGGGCCCAATACAGTGTCCCCCTCCATGTAAGCCTTGTGCAAATACAAGCTGGGCAGATGCATGTGAAATACAGTGAGTGGGGTATTGCCATAATCAATAAAGGCATAGCCTTACCAGTCCTCAGGATCGCAGTCTCTGAATCCCTTGGCAAAAGGGTTGCTGGCGATCTTCAACTGTGTGATCTGTAAGAAGTGGCAAAATGTCTCAAAGCAGCACACGAGGCTCCCTGGCCAGTGTGTCCCTGAGCAGGCTTTGGGACTCAGCAGTGCTTGGTGTGACAGAGAGGGTCCAGGTGGAGACAGGGTGTTCTCTGCCACAGAACACAAACATGTGCTTTCCCTCTGTTAGAAAATGCAGGCTAATATGCTACCTAATATGAGTTCAAGGTGAAGGGAGAGGCAGTCTGAGTCGGCTGCAAAAGCTGTGTAAATGCACTTGTAAGAAAATGCCACATTATATGGGTCACCACTGGAGCAGTTAAGACAAATCACTGGATAAATCATACTTATGTATTTATTTAATTCGCCAGGGAGAAGGCAGAACATTTTCTATATTTAAGCAAATCCACGGATAAAGTATGTGATTGTGAGTTTCCGGAATGGGTTGAAAAACAAACTTTAAGCCCCTCAGTGACAGTTCCAGCCTTAGAGGTCAAACTGATAGAAAGCAGGAGAGAAAGAGCAGCTGTCCGGAGCCATCAGGCAAATGCCAGCCGGGGAGGGACTCCGGAGCCCCTTAAAGGCACAGCCTTTCTCTGGCCTCGCTGCCTCCACCGAGGCGAGGTATAGCCCGACGGCAGCATCCCGGAGAGACCTCAAGTCGATTTGCTCGGAGCCACTGCAGAGGATGACACTGCTGCCGGCTGCTCAGGGACAGCCCTGGGACACAGTCCCAGCTTGGGTGGCATTGTCGCAGAGCAAGGAGGTTTGGTGCAGCGCTGAAACGCCCCCACTATGAAATCGTATTTCCATTCGCTGCTGGGATTCCTGCTCTTTGCATTACACTGATGCGATTTAAAGCAGCAATTGGATTAACTGCTGCCCCGAGATTTGCATCAGATTGGGGTGGGGGTGTTTTGTTTCGTTTTGTTTCGTTTTTAACGTATAATTGTAATCTGGGGAGGGACAGACAGCTACGAGCTTCAAGCAGTAAAATCGCAGATTTATCCAAACAAATTGTGAATGACATTTCGCAGCGGGAAGCCTGTAGTTTCCCCACTAGCCCCGATCTCGGGTTTACATAGGTAATGAGGTCCCCCGGGCGGGGGGAAGCTGGCGATGGGGCTAGAGCCCACGTCGCTTCCTCGGCATACACCGATGCAGTTCCGCGCAGCTCCCCGGCTATCGGGTTCCTTGCGCTGCCCGGAATGGATTTAGCAGATGGGGAGAAGGAGGCGGGAATACCCCCAGCCACCCCCGCTACCGCAGGACACCCGCAGCCCGGCCTCCAGCCCCGGAGCCGGACGAAGGGGCTGAACCAGAGCCGGATGCACCCGCACCCATGGTACCTCCGGGGCGACCCCAACCCCCTTTTTGGTTGCCCCGAGCTCCGGTGCTGCCTCACCCGGTGGTTCTGGTAGGCGGTCACTGCCGTGAAGCGCGTCTCCTCAAAGACGAAAGTTTTGAAGTTCTCCTCCGCGTACTTCTCGCTGTCTTTCCGAGGGTCCACGTAGACCACGTGAAAACGCGGCTGGTATCTGTGCATGGAGTTCAAAATGATCTGAATGATAAAACGAGCAAGGAGACAATAACTGATCCAGACGGAGCATAGAGAGAGGAGAGTGCAGCCCCGGTCCTGCCGGCTCCACTGCCCGGGGCAGCCGCGGGGCTGGGGTAGGATCGGGGCGCGGGCAGGGTCACCCCACTGGAATCACAGCTCGGGGAGTTCCCAGCCGGTGCAGCCCCGTGTTGGACATCTCCCGGGAACACTCACATGCCCGTTGTCATCCAGCAAATTGTTGGTCAGTTTGAGCTTATCGAAGGAAACGATCTGCTTCATCCACTGCGCCCCTTTGGCCGGGGAGTCCGGGTGGTAATGAACTCTCCCAGGCGTAGCGGGATCGGCTTTGCCGGCCACCAGCCAAGAGGAACTGTGGAAGGCGTACCTGCGGGAGGGGAAGGCACCCTTAGCCACGGCCCGGGGGGCTCCCCGAACGACTGCAGCAGCCGCGTCCCCCACAACCCGGCCCGGGACGGTTCCCTGGCCCACCGAGGGGGAAGCACCGCCTCTCCATCACTCCCGCTTCCTACGGCCACGAGAGGAACGAGCTCTTTTCCGCAGCCAGAATTGCTGCGGAGGAGATATAATATTTTATCAGGTCGGCGATGGAACTGTCGTGAGAAAAATCTGCAGGATGGAGGAAAGTTGTAGCTACCTGTGTAGATTTGGGAGAGAAGCCACAAAAGCTCCCCCTTCCTCTAAAAAAAAGGGTGAAAGAGAGACCTCTACACAGTAATAGTCTGGCTAATTTAAGTGAAGAGTGGAAAGCTATGTGTAGATTAATAACAGGTTCAGAATTTAGCAGCCTTGTTTCATTCTTTCAAAGTACATATTCAACAGTAACATTTAAAACAGAGAAACCAATCTTCTATACACGTGTTTACTTTAAAAGCCAGTGTTTGCACAGGGGCAATTAGACACCATTGGACTTGAGCAGAAACATTACTTTTTAAAGATATACTCAATTGGATGTTATATATCCTACTTCCCTTGACAAGCAAACATTTCTAGGACGCCCTGAGAATTTGGATATCTGTCTAAATATTTATATATCGGACCCTGCAATTCCAATGCGGGCTGCCTGCTCGGCGTCCTGATCTGAAGCTAAATACATAATGTACCTTTCACTGTCTTAAAATTAAAGGGGTTCCAAACCAGACCGCTTTGCCGCCTTGTGAGTCGACAGTTTCCAAGGCCTTCCTACACTGCCGTTGGAAACAAGGACAGGGTTTTGTGGCTTGGGTGGAGGATGCCTTTGCAGAGCACAAAACCCACTCTCTTCACCCAAGCACTCAGCAAGCTCCCCAGCGGGCATGGCACAGCTTCGGGACATGAGCTGAGAGGCTACAACACTCAAGAAGCACCGAGGGGATTTTTGTTAAGTGGCAAAGGGTGTTTGCCGGTGGAGACATGTAGCAGTAGGACCAGAAGAGCTTTTCGGGGCAGGACAAGGCAGCTCCTGCCCTGTGCCCTGTGGAAACCTGCCCTTCTGCCCATGCTGGTCTGGCCCTGGCCACCTGTGGGCCTAGTGCAAAGGCTGAGGGGGCCTTGCGGTCCCTCCTGCTGTCCCAGCCCGGTGCAGCCGCTCCTGGCCCCAGACTCGTTTCAAGGGTGTGAAAAAGAACCCAGGTCAGCCGCATCCCGTGTCCCCTCCCTGTCTTGTACCAACAGGTATCATGCCCAGGGGCACGTCCCTGAATCCCCAGAGGGCAGGAGCAGGGGGTGGGCAGCGACCCACCAGCCCCTACGGCTCCGAGAACTGCGGACAGGCTAGGTATTTGTTACTTGCCGGTATCGCTTGTCATCTACCGGGACGAAATCCATGAGGAGCATGTAGTCAGCCATAGGGTCCATCCCGAATATCTTCACCTGGAAGGTGGGGAACATGCGCCTGGCACAGAGAGGAGAGGGAAGTGCTAAGTTGAGGAGCAGCAAGAAGCCCCGAGGGGCCGGCACGAGTCTCTTCCCCTCCAGCTGCTCTGATACCCGCTCGGTTGTGATGACAAGTCCCCTTGCAGAAACCACCGGCCAGAGGAAGACGCAGATGCACCCTAGCTGCATGGGGAGACTGCTTGCTGTGTTCCCCAGCCCTCGGCAGCATCCCAAAGGCGAGCCGGGGCGGTCCTGCCTCTCCTGCCAGCTCCGGGACCATTTGTGTCAGACACCCAAAATGTCCCACCGCGGTGGAGCGGAGAGGCCAGGGGGAACAAGAGCATCCTCGGCCTTTGCTACGGGGAGATCAAGTGAAAAGAATTTCTTCCCCGTGGTTTCCCCATTATTTTAGCTGACCTGACTGGAGGCAAATGCAAGGCATTACCCTGTTTGCAGACCCGCACTCAAGCCTCGGGAGTCTCGAGCAGCCCGTGGGGGTCACATCTAAAAACTTACGTGAAGACGAATTCTCACCTGTGTAGCTTCTGTACCCACCAAACTGCGCCCGTTTGAAAGCCGTGGTTACAGCAGCAGCGTGGCCCCTAGGGCCAGCGGGAGACCTCTCCCAGACCGGAGGGGCAAACGCTTCCCCTCGACGGGCAAAGGCTAGAGGGCAACGGGGATCTCCCAGAAAGCCCCGTCCCGGATCCACTTCATTGCAAGAGCCGGGTAGGGCTCCCGGTCCCCGCACCTTTGCAGGACGAAAGAAGAGCGGAAAGGAGCCCAAGGCTCCCGAGCTGGGCAGGTCACCCGCGGCTGCTCCCACCGGTTCTTCCCTGCGCAGGCTCCCGGGGACTCAAAGCTAAGCTGAAACGCGGACTCCACGCTCAGGGAGGGCACGATTCCTTCAAGGGGCTGCAGTAAAAATGCGATCGGCGGCGGGCTAAGAGAATTGCTTCTGCACACACCGGGACCAGGGCCTGGCCCGCGGCTCCCCGGCGGGACACGCTGAAGATGTGTCCTGGAGCCGGGGCTCGTTATGGCTTCGTTTCGTTTTACAGAGTAGTAAACCAAGCGAGCTACGGTGCGCAATATTTCGGGAAGGATGTTTGCAGCCATTGAAAAACCGAAGTCCCAACCGCCCCCTGAACAAACAGCCCGATCAAACCCGGACACAGAGAGCACCCCCTCTCCACTCCCCGGCTCGTTCTCAGGGCGCGCGGCCGAACCTGCTGTTATGTGCCCCTGCCCCGCTCTGAGGGGCGATGGGGCAGCGCGCCTCTGGCTCCGCAGCTCTTCCAGATCGGGCCCAGCACTGCCGGGCTGCATCGGGATCAGGCGGCTGCATCTCCCTCTCTGTAAGGTTTTAGCAAACTCTGGAGGACGTTTTCAGTCGCTCCCTCTGTTATTATTTTTTTCAAACGTGTAAGAGCCCCCATTAGCTCCAAATCCGGTGTTTCTTGTTTTAAAACTTAGTTTTAAAACAAACAAGCTGAAACGATGAGACCCATCTAGACAAACAGCATGGCCAGCCCGGAGGCGCTGGGAGAGAATAGGCTTTGCAGCGCCTTCCCCGAGCCTTTTCCTGCTGGTTTTACCCCGTTTTCTCCTGTTTTTACTCGCCTGTCTGGAAATTCGACGGTGTCATAAAGTAATCGAAGAAAAGGGTGGGGGGAAAGCCGCCGATTCAATTCGAATCGGTTGATTTCCGAAACCTTTTGAAGTGGGATATTTGCAATCTTTTCGGTCTTCTTGGAGAGCTAAGAAAGCCAGATCGAAGAACTCCTGTTTGCAGAGAGCCTCCGCCTGCAGCCTGAACAACCTTTTCCGCTAAGGAAAGCAACGCCGAACCCGGCGCCGGGCTCAGGGGCCGCGGCCGGAGACAGCGGGCTGTGCGACCCGGCGCCGGGGCAGGGACCGTCTGCGGGAAATTCCGCCCGGGTCCCGCAACGCAGCGCCGGCTGCTTTTGCACAGCGCACCACGGTGACTGTTTTATTTTAGGAAATTTCTAATTTAAAAAAAAATACAAAAAGGCAACTGCGTACATATAAGTATGTTTCTCTTTTTCTGCACTTTCGGGACCCTCAAAATCGCTGACGGTAGAGAGGGAGCGCACGGCCGCGGTCACAGCTCTTGCCAGACCGTTTGGAGCGGAGTCCGACCCTCTCTCCCGGCCATCTCGCTGCAGTCAGCCCCGGGGCGAACTGAGAGCAAGCAACAGGGAATTCCTTAATTTGTTTGTTTTTCTTTTCTCCCCCCCGCCGGATGGCTTTAAACCAAGGGAAGAGTCAGAGCCTGGACAATTCGCAGCTCTACCCGGAGCCTGGCAGGGAAAGTTTCGCAGCTCTGCCCGAGCCGCCGCGGCCGCGCCGCTTCCCGAGAATCTCCATTAAATGCAGTAACTAACAACTGTAATTGGGACTCCTCTTTCCCCCATATATTTTGCTCGTTCCTAACGCGATCGTATCAGCAGCTTTCTTTGTTCCCTGGCCAGGAGCAGGGTCCTGGCCCCGGAACCGCGCTGCGGCGGCCGGAGCAGAGCCGAGAGGAGCCGCGTTCAGCCGGGCTCGTTACTCGATAATCGAGAAATGCAACAGCCCTGGAACAGGCTTCAAGGTGCAGAATTAGGGTCTGTTCGCGTCTCCGCCGGAAGGAAAACATCTGCCCGTGCTAAGAATGTATTTAGCAGGTTTTGCACGGTTTGCGTGTTGTTTTTTTCCTTCCCCTGTATCGTTGCTGTCCGCCCCGGGAGCACACAACTGTCCTCCGTAAACACGGGTCGAAGTCCCGTGTGGGGCCACAGCCGAAGGCGCCCGGAGGAGCACAGCACCCTTTCCAGCGGGAGTGAAGCCCAGTGCCCTGTCTGCCGTCCTCCGCACGCCTTCGCCGTCAGCCCACAGCAGCAGCCGCTCGTTCTTCCGCAGCACCGAGGGCTTCGGGCCGCAAGAGCTCGCAGATATCACCCCAGGAGAAGCGCAAGGATCAAATGACGGCGACCGCTGGGTCGGGCCGCCCCGCGACTCGCCCTTGGGCAGCAGCCTCAATTTCCCCCCAAACTGCGAATTCAACCGCTCGCGGCCGGACTGTCCCGCCCTCACTGGCCTGGGTGCCCGGGTCCGGAGGGAGCTGCTGGAGAGCCGGGGCCGCTCGGGAGCTCCGCACTGACCTGCCTGCCTTGGTGACGATCATCTCGGTGCCCAGCTGGTTGAACTCGTCCCACAGCGCCTTCATCTCTAGCTGGACGCTCACGTTGGCCACCTTCGGGTTCTTCTTCACCGGCGCCTTGGCCCCGGCGGCCGCCCCCGCGGAGCAGCCCGAGACTGCGGCCGGCCCTGCAGCGGATCCACCGGCGCCCTCGGGCTGCTCGGGGCCTGGGGGCGGCGGGTTGGTCCCGGCCGCCGCCGCCGCCCCGCCGAAAGGGTAGCCGTGCTGTGGCTGGGGCGGCGGGTGCGGGTGCTGCTGAGCCGTGCAGGGCTCGTAGTGCGGTGGCTCATGCTGTCCGTACGGGTCCCCCGGGGAGGGGGAGAGGTGGTACCCCCCGGAGGCGTTCAGGCTGCTCAGGCTGTTGGCCGTGAAAGCTGCAACATCGCAAAAATGGGACAGCTGGGTGAGCCAGGGGCTGGAGATAGCTGAAATCATTCCAAAAACAGGCCGTCAGGGCTCCGCTCCGGCTCCCGCTTTCTCCCCAGCTCCGCGCGGCCCCCGCCTCCGCACCGGCTCCGCGGGGTGCCCTCCGCCTCCTCTCCTGCCCCGCGCCCAGCCCAGCGGGGCGCCTCCCCCTTTCCGCTTTGCTTGGCCCCAGCCCCGCTCCCCCCGGGGCAGGCGGGGAACTCGCTTCTCCCGCTGCCTGCCTGCCTTCCTCGGCTATTTTTCTCCCCTTTTTTTTTCTTGTATTTTTTTTTTTCTTTGCAAACCCCAGAGGTCTGCCAAGAGCCGCTGTGGTGCAAAGCCCGTGCTATCTCTGCAGGCCTCCCTCGCCACACACCACCTGGGACAAAGCAAACTCCCTCCTTTCGCCCCCCTTAAAAAAAAAGGGAGAAAAAAAAGAAAAAAAAAAGGGAGTGGGGGAACTCAGAGAAAGAAATCGGTTCTTATTTCCATGTAGCTACTCTGCTACAGGTAACGTCCTTCACTCTGGAGCCGCGGGGCTGCGGGTGACAGAGGAAGTCGGATCTGGTTTGGCAATGCCCCATTCCTTCCATCCCCAGGCGAGAAAGGGGAACAGACCGGGACCAGAGCAAAGCTCCGGGTCCGCGCCGAGGAGCATCGGGACAGCCCCGGCTGCGCAGCCCTCGGCCGCCGGCCCGAGCGGGCCCTGCGGCGCATGACAAGCCGCCCCGGGGAACGACCGGCTCCTTCGGATCCCCTCCGATGCTGAAAGGCCCCTCGAGGTCCCGGGGGGTCTCTTGCGTTATTTCCGACGCAGACCCCAGGCCGGACAGGGGCTGCGGAGCCGGCGGGAGCCAAGCCCCGGCCTGCCGCTGCCCCGGGCACGGCCGGCGCTGTCAGGGGATGCTTTCAGCACCTCCGAGAAGACGCGGGTCCTAGCGGCGGAGCCGTCGAAATCTGCTACGGGACCACGGGCAATGCCTTTCTCTAAGGGAGGGCTACAGAGGCCCAGGCGTGCCGGGAGGAACGGCAAAACCTCCTCCGACCGGCCCCGCGGGCAGGCCGCGTTCTGTGCGCTGTCCCTGGCCCGGCTGCCGGCCCGGGCCGCGTGAAAGCCCTCGGATACGCGGTGGCCGGTGGTCCCGTTCCCGCAGCCCTGCGGGGCCGAGCGCGGCACTCACCTTCCATGTCCCTGGTGACGGTGCTGAAGTGCATCTTCTGCGGGTGGCAGCCGGGGCGGGCGGGCGCGCTGCGGCCGCCGCGGCGCTCCTCCAGCGCTCCTTTCCCTGCTTGCTCGGCGGCGGCGACTGAAATCAGAGAGGCGATACTGAAAGCATTTGCCTTGGGAGACAGAGGGCTGTTTTCGTCCATAGGGGAGACACCAATGCAGGAGCAGCAGGCGCGGCAGCCTCCCACCACGAGCCCCCCCTTCCCACCCCTCACTCCCCTCCTTTCTACCGCACCATCCAGGGAGGTGCGAACGAGACCCCCTCCTTCCAGACGGGAGGGTGGGGAAGGGAAACTTAAAAAAAATAAATCCAACAGAAAACAACCTAAACCCTCTGCCCTCACGGGAAGGGCGTTGGGGAGCAAGAAACTTCCCCGGGGCCCTTTGTAGCCAGTGCCGAACACCGCAACGGCGGACCGAACTCTTTCAGAGAGACTGGACCGGCGGGGGGGGGGGCAACAAATAAATAATCCCACGAATTTCTTTCCCAGGGAAAGAAATCTCAATTTCTCATTTTCCCCTCCCGCCCCCCAAATTCGTTCCCTGCTATTTATTAATTTATTTTCTGTCTTCCTTTTTCCCTCAACCACCACCTCCTGCTTCTGCCCCCCTCGTCCCCTCCTTTTCTCCTGCATGAAGGGGAAGTGTCTCCCTTATAGGCGCTTTCCCCATTCAGTGGCTGGGAGGCGTCACATGGAAGCCGGGGGTGTTTGCCTGCAGAAGTGGCGGCAGCGGCGGCGAAAGCGAAATGAAACTCCTGCCGAGACGGTGTCAGAGGGCTGGGGAGGCCCTTCCCCGCCTCCCGGGCACAGCGAGCGGCCGCCGGGGAGGGATGAGATGTGCTGCGGGGCGGGCGGAGGGGCCGGCGGTGTCAATCACGGCGCCGGGAGCCGGCCGACGGGAAGAGCCAAGCCGAGTCGAGCCGAGCCGAGCCCGGCGTCACGCTGCGGATGTCCGGCACCGAGAGAAGGGATTGCTCTTTTCCTCCTGCTCGCATGCACCGCGGGGCCGGGGGCGACCCTCGGGGCTCGGTGGCCGCGGGGACCCGCAGTCGGAGCCGCCGCAACAGGCGGAGTCTGGGCACGTCAGGGTGCGCTGCGGGCGCAGGTACTGCCGGCCGCTTCGCTCGGATGAGATCCCCCTAGCCCCGGGCCACCAAACTTCCAAAGCACCCGCGAGCGTTCGAGCATTTCCTTCGCCAAAAAAAGCGGAGAAAACAGAAAGCAACGAGCGAGGCGGCAGGCGAGCTCCTGCCCAGCCCAGCGTGAGAGCCCTCTCCGTCGGCAGCACCTGCACGGCCCATCTGGGCCGGGAGCCGCGCCCGGTTCCCGTCCCTGCCCCGGCGAGGAAGAGGCGCTACTCACCGCCCGCTACCGGCCCCTCGGAGCGCCGCGGCGTTCCCTGGGCCCTTCTTTCGCATCGACGCGGGGCGAGGCGACGCGCCCGCCCCGCCGGGTCCGGCTCGGCCCGGGTACCAGTACCAGTCTCGGTCCGCGCCCCGGTGCCGGTCCCTCCGGGAGGGCAGCTGCACCGAGGTCCCGGGGAAATGCCCCGACGGGGCGGGCGGAGCCGTGGGGCGCGCCGGTGGCTACCGTCGCGATGGGGGTTGCACAACCCAAACGATGCGCGGAGAGTCGGAGTGAGCAAGCGGGTTATATATAGCTGCCCTGTCTGTAGCCTGCGGGGTTTGATTCTTCTGTTGAAATATTATCTTTGGATGTGGTAAAAATATTTGCAGAGAAAAATCTAGACTACTCTTACATATTTGAGCATATGTTCCTGCAGCTAACGGCATAAGGGCAGAGCGTGACATGATCGGTGTTCTGTTTCTTTGCTGCTGCTGGCAGCGCGGTTCCCGGCCGAGGCAGTTTCTGTCGCGAGCTCAGGGACACTCCACGGAGAAGAGTGTCCCGGTGCTGACCCGCGCTGCTCACCTGGCGGCAATACAAGGAGCAGGGGAAGGGATTTCGTTTGGGCACCCCGGGGCAATATAGGAGGAAAGCGAGGAGCCGCGGGTGCGAACTCCAAGCCGCCTCCGGGAACTCAGGGGCTGATGCGAGCGGGACCCGGGGAATCTGCCCTTTCCCGAGGCGTGCTTGGGTCTGGACAGCCTCTGCTCCAAGAGGAAAGAAAATATTCCCCGTGGAAATTAAGAAAAGACCCGAAACCAACGCCCCAGCGTAGTTTGGGGTTGCTGTCTGTGCCTTAATTTCCCGCACCTTTTCCCAGGTTAATTGCCTTCTCCTTTCCTCGTCCTTGCATAAAGCTGCAGCTGTAAGTGACGCCACGTCGGGGACAGCCCGGGCGCGGACCGGTCCCTCGGCCTGTCCACCTGGCCGGCGGAGTCGGGGTTGAGCGGTGTCTACCAGGAACAGAGGACCCGCCGGGACCCGCTGTCACCCGGGCGGCAGTGGAGCGGGTCCCTGCCAAATGGCGGGCCTGCAGCCTCGAAACCCCATATCCCTAATAGAAGACCGCGCCGCCGCGCTTCCACATCCCCTGCCCGGCTTCGCAGACACGCGGGGTTCTCACACGCGTGAGCGGCGCTGGACGGAGCTGAGAGGATGGAGGGGGAAACCAACCCTAGCTGCCCCGCAACAGGAACCCCACAGGGACAGAACCCACTGAGGGAGAGGGTGGCACGGCGCTGTGCAGCAAGCAGAGTCGACCCCTTTCCTGCACCCCCAAAAAGGCCTATATCCAGAGGCCGCGTTTGACAGGCGTCCTGAGGACGCATGTCCCGTTCCTCGATCGCTCCGCACCGGCGGAGCACTGCAAAGCACATCTAGTCTCGACGACGGTTGCTAACCCCGCCGTTAGCCATCACTGCTGTACACCTGGCTCTGCATTCGTCCAGAGGACGGGTGTGTTTGTTAGGATCGAGCCCACAGGTTCTGCTCCCCGCAGCTGACGCTTCGCACGAGCAGTTGGGAGGAGAGGTCGAGGTTGTCCCGCCACCTCTCCGCCGGGAACAGCTCCGCGGTGGGAAAATGCCAAGAGCTCGACGCGGAAGGAGGTCTGGGACACCTCTCTCCATTTCTCCTCATCCTCCGTGGACACACATCTGCTTCGTCCCGAAAAGATCTAGACCGATGGCTCAAAAGCCCGTGGTGGCACCGAGGAATGCAACGCTTGGCAACGACTCGCGCATTCCCCACGACGGCAACCCCCAAGTCCCGGGGCGGCCCCCGAAGCCGAGCATCGCCACGTCCCCGCCGCTCCACCACCTTCCCCGACCCCCCGCAATAAACATCCGCTGCAACCCTCTCCCCTGTTTGGGCACCCCACCCCACAGACCCCCAGACCTTTCAGCCGAGGCGGACACCGATGGCTGCTGCTGTTGTCCTCCCTCACAGGGGTCTCTGCCGGCACCGCTCCCCACGGGCCGGGCTAGGTGCCCCTGCTCACGGACACTCACACCGAGCCACGGCCCTGTTGCTGCGCAGGTGCCAGGGTCCCCCAGCCTGGGTTCCTCCGCGGACCCCGAGCCCTGGCTGTGATACAGGTGCGTCGCGGCCCCGACAGGCTCTGCCCGCGCCCCCGAGGCCTGGCTGGGACGCAGCCCCACGGTTCCGCCTTCCCTCCGTCCGCCCTTCGCACTCACCCCTCCGCCAGCATCTCTCCACTCGTCCCTCCGGCGATCCCTCCTTTCCGCCGGCTCCCCCGGCCCTTGCCCGGCCCCGCCGTCCCTCCCGCCCCCAAACTCTGCACCCCGGCTGGCCCCCGGAGAGCCCGGGCTTTCGGAAGGGGGGCGCAGACTCTGCAGGGGAGCTCGGGGCGGCCCCGCACGGCCCGGCTCGGCTCGGCCTTGGCACGGCAGCCCTGGCTCCCTGTTGAGCCGTGGGGCAGCAAATAACTATCGGGAGGACAACGGCAACGAGCCGGGGCCGGGACCCCGCAGGGCCGGGAGGCGGCCCCGCACTCCGCGCACACAAGCGCACACGCCGAGTCTCCGCAAGCTGCTCGCATGAACAGCCTGGCGGCGGAGCCCCGGGCGGCCTCCGACGGCCAGCCCGGGAGGTGAACCCCGCGGCCCCGCCGCCCCTGCTCGCCGCTGCAGCACCGCCCGTGCAGCACGGGAAAGGCTGACGCTGCCTCTCTGGTGGTGGTTCTGCTGGAGAAAAAAATGATGATATGTAAGGGTTCAACTAACGGGAACTGCGGACGTTTACGGAATCGTTGTAAGAGTGGAAATAAAGAGCAGACCGGGGACACCTCGGCAGCTGAAAAAAAAGTCTGAAGTTCCCGCGGATCCGGGGAAAAAGGGGGATTTTCTGGCGTTTAATTCGAGACCGTTATCGATGAGTACTGTTCTTATATTTACAGCCATCCTCGTTATTACTCCGACTACGGCGACTATTAGCATGATTTTGCAACTGACGTTTGAACCGAAATAAACGAATCTCTTAAAAAAAAAATCAAATGTGTGAAGCACGTCTCACAGAAAAGGACAGAGTAAAACAGAAAATAGGGCAAAACAGACGAAAAAAAAAGAAAGAAGGAAAGAAGGAAAGAAAGAAAGAAAGAAAGAAAGAAAGAAAGAAAGAAAGAAAGAAAGAAGGAAAGAAAGAAAGAAAGAAAGAAAGAAAGAAAGAAAGAAAGAAAGAAAGAAAGAAAGAAAGAAAGAAAGAAAGAAAACGTTAATAAAAAATAGAAAGAAGGAGACGGAAGGAGAAAGGAAGAAAGAGAAAGAAAGGAAAGGAAAGGAAAGGAAAGGAAAGGAAAGGAAAGGAAAGGAAAGGAAAGGAAAGGAAAGGAGAAAAAGAAAAGAAAAGAAAAGAAAAGAAAAGAAGAGAAAAGAAAAGAAAAGAAAAGAAAAGAAAAAAGAAAAAAGACATAAGAAAGACAAGCGAAATCGATAAAGACGAACGAACGAAAAGCCAGGCAAGGAGAGCCCGAGCTCCCCTGCAGCCGCTTTGCCCACCGGAGCAGTTTGGGCGGGGGGCACTGGCACCCACGGCCCGGTGCCTGTCGNAGAGAAGAGAAGAGAAGAGAAGAGAAGAGAAGAGAAGAGAAGAGAAGAGAAGAGAAGAGAAGAGAAGAGAAGAGAAGAGAAGAGAAGAGAAGAGAAGAGAAGAGAAGAGAAGAGAAGAGAAGAGAAGAGAAGAGAAGAGAAGAGAAGAGAAGAGAAGAGAAGAGAAGAGAAGAGAAGAGAAGAGAAGAGAAGAGAAGAGAAGAGAAGAGAAGAGAAGAGAAGAGAAGAGAAGAGAAGAGAAGAGAAGAGAAGAGAAGAGAAGAGAAGAGAAGAGAAGAGAAGAGAAGAGAAGAGAAGAGAAGAGAAGAGAAGAGAAGAGAAGAGAAGAGAAGAGAAGAGAAGAGAAGAGAAGAGAAGAGAAGAGAAGAGAAGAGAAGAGAAGAGAAGAGAAGAGAAGAGAAGAGAAGAGAAGAGAAGAGAAGAGAAGAGAAGAGAAGAGCAGAGAAGAGAAGAGAAGAGAAGAGAAGAGAAGAGAAGAGAAGAGAAGAGAAGAGAAGAGAAGAGAAGAGAAGAGAAGAGAAGAGAAGAGAAGAGAAGAGAAAAACGAGACACAGCAAAAGAGGTGAAAGAAAGAAAGAAAGAAAGAAAGAAAGAAAGAAAGAAAGAAAGAAAGAAAGAAAGAAAGAAAGAAAGAAAGAAAGAAAGAAAGAAAGAAGTGATAAACACTCCAAGGAAGAAAGCATCCAAAAGAAATAACTGTTTTAAAACCAGCTCAATCTTCATGAACAACAGTGGTTTTCTTGCTAACAGACAGTGATGTGTCAGTGAAAACTGGGACTTGTGAGACTCCATGAGCTGCCTGAGTGATGGTCACGGCCCCTGTGGGGCTCCATAGAGTTCGGGGGAATGGGACTGGGCTCCCGAAGCCCTCGCACTCCTCACACCTCCCACTGGCTCCTGCTTGCCAGCCTTGGCTCCACGTTATTTGCCATGGGGATTTCAGGCTGCTTTTACAGGGTCACTTGCCTGCAGATCCCAATGTAGAGATCACGCACAGGGAAATTCTCAGAAATAAAACTGTCAGCCGCTCTCTCCCAGCACACAGCCGGTGGAGTTTCTCCCTTTCCCCTCTTTTTTCTTTTACTTTCCTCTGCCCCACCCCCAGGCCCCCACCCTGACAACTGCTCCTGCTTCTCCAGTGAGATATCCATGTTCTCCTGCAGTGCAGCTGCTCTGTGTGGTCCACAGTTTGGGGCTATAAAGTTTTTGGGACCCTCGCCCAGCCCCAGAATGCAGAGCTCCCTTGAGAGCACCTGGGGTGGCCTGAGCAACGGGACCTGACAGTTGGGGTCATGACCTGGAGCTCTGCCAGGAGCAACCCCTGCTTGTCTGGTTTTGAGTGCACCAGGAGCTACCTCTAAAACCAGTCACTCTCTGCCACTCCCGTCCTCATTATTGTTCATTAATGCTGTCAAAAAGCTCTGTATGGTGATGCTACTCTGCTGCCTGGGGCTGACACACATATCTGCCGCTAACAGGTGTGAGAGAGTAAGTGCCTATCCCCTCATGCCTGGGGAAGCTCTTGCCTGACTGCCTGTGCTCCCTGGGTGCAGGGAAATGGGGCTGCAGCTACAGGGGAATGAGATTCTATTCCCTCCATGTCCTGGAATACCAGGGTGCCAAAAATCACTTAGTTGAAGTGTATTCATGATCACAGCACAAATTTGGGGAAGAGGGAGTGAGAAGTCCCATAGAGCACAGGAGGACACTGCTGCTATCTGCATCCAAAGGCAAAGCAGCTGTCTCACCGCTTCTTGCTAGATCCTGTCTGTGGAGCTAGAGTTGATTTCAAGCCATCCACTTTGCAGCCGTGTCGCTAGAGGGAAGGTCAGGCATTTATCCACAACTCAGTTGTGGTTGTTGCACCAAAAGGTTTATATTCACTCAGTGCTGCTGCAGGATCCTGTGCAGACATTTATTTTGGCTAAAGGCAGCCTGGTTCTCATTTGGATGCAGTTGCTGAGGCCTGACCCACACAGGCGCCAGCCGAGCCGCTGTGGTCGTACAGGTTGTCTGTGTATGGGTTCACTTCCACACAGGGGGGCCCAGATGGTTCCATCCCACAAGAAGTTGCAGTTAGATGAGCACTGTCCTTGCATGTGGGGGTCATTGCAGAGCTCAGTCACTGTCAGCAGATGTGGTGTCCCCCAAAGCTCCCTGTTTGCATTTGCTGTCCTGTAAGGATTTTTTTCCTTGCAAGAACTTTTCTCCTTTTCTGTTAGGCCAGTCAAATAGCTCGGACATTCCTGTTGTTCTACCTGGTCTCCTGTCACAGCAAAGAACAGATTGACATCACTTGTTCTGGAGCTCAGATGTTTTCATGGGGTTTGGTGTGGCAGATGATGATATATATTAATCACTAACATAACACAGTATGTTAGCACAAACTAGTGAACACAAACAACAAACCGCAGGGCTCAGCATGCTAATGGGAGGCTGCACAATCCACAGGAGATCCCACTGGGATAAATCCTCTCCCTGCATTGCTGGGTGTTACATTGGATATGTTGCAAACTAACCCAAAGGCCACAAGGAATGAATGCTTCAGCCAGTATCAGCTGCTTCTTCAAATCCAATCCAGCATAAAAACTGGCTACATCATGGAGATTTTTCTTCTTGCGTCAGTGCTGGAGTTGAATCCTCTGGATTGTGTCCAGCTGAGAGGAAGCAGGCTCTGCACTGCCACTGAAGGCAGATCACACATGTTAAAAGTCATATGGGAGAGCGGAGTCTCTGAGAGCAGAGACTAGACCTGAAGATGAGCCCAGGACCCTTCCTGGAGCTCATATTTGTCTGCAAAAAAGCAGAGGTGCTTCTGCCAGCCTGGTCCTTTCTCCTTTGTCTCTTTTTCACTTTACCCACTTGTGCCTGTACCTAGGGGATTTTGTGACCTGTCCACAGTTCTCAGCTCCACCTGCTATTTCTTTGTGCGCTGTAGGAGACCTTGTCCCTTTTGAGAGTGCTGTGGTGGGCCAGGTGAGGCAGGAGTGGTGGTCCCTTCTACCTGCCTGCAAAGCCACACCAGTATTACTGACAGCACATCCCTATCCCCAAGCGGAAGGATTTTGAGGATTTCAGGCCATTGCTCTGACTCCTGCTTCCACCACCCCATCACCCAGGCAGACACCCTGCTGAGGGTGCTGAGGACAGGCAGATTGTCTCTGCTGAAGCCCAAGGCTGCTGCAACAGGCAGGCACTGCAGTCAGAGCCTGCCAGGCACAGAGATCAGCTGGACGGGTGACCAGCCCTGCCTGAAACATGATGTGCCCTGCATCCTCCGTGCTCCTGCCTGCAGAGTCCTGGCTGGAGACCTGGCAGCCCTTAACAGGCATCTCGGGGAAAAGAAGGGGCAGGGACTTCAGCAGCCCTTAAGGAAAATCCTTACAATATGCTTTGTAATCTCTGTGCAAGCCCTGCGAAGGACAATGGCATGTTAATAAATAAGTGTGGTGAAGCAGAGCAGAGCTTCCAATCCTGCCTCTGTGATGCCTCAAACTTAAGTTCAACACGGGGTACACAGGACTGCTTGGCATATCTAAATCCCTTTGCTGTTTCCATCTCAGTGTCCTTCTCTGCAAACAGTGATGATGTTTAGTCACCTTCAGAGAGTTGTTTGGCATTGAAAGGGATCCAGGATAATCTTGGCTTAGGTTTTGTATAATTTATTTATTGTATTTTTAGGTTTTGTTGTACAAAGCAACACTGCGCCATTTCTAGCTCTTCTATGATGACATCTCAGTCAGCTCTTGTTCTTCCTACTCATTAATTCCATTTCCCTCTTTTTAGTTGAAACACCAGCCTGGAACCAATCAGGAATCCACATTGATGAGGATTTTTTACATTTCTTGTGATTTTCTCATGTAAAATTTTTAATGTAAAACCAAATTGTTCTCACACAAGTGGCTGCTCCACAGGGAACATTTTCCTTCTTGTCCTACTGGGCTCAGAGACAGGGTTTGGAAAAGACATTTGAAGGTGCACAGTCAGGTTCCCCAGAGGTGAGAAGCAGCACAGCTGTTTCCTTCCTTATGGCTTTTGCTGGGGAAAACTTGGCCCTGATGAAGCCAGTAGTGGGATCCCTGTGACCTGAGAAAGGCACATGTATAAGGGGACCCATAACATACTCGGGGCCTGAGCTGTGCTGGCAACTGTCCCTGTGGGGCCACTGGCCCTGGAGCCGAGGGCTCTCCACCTCCCCCACGCATGGCTCGCTGCGGTCCACAGGCACTTCCCGTGGGCCATGGCCTGGGAAACACCGCCATCCCTGCAAATAGCACAAGGCGACTGGCACCGAGGGGCGGTTCAGTTTCAGGAACTGCCAATGCTCACGCCTTCCTCTGCGGAATTAGCACAAGGACAGATTAAAGAAAGCCAATTTCCTTTCTCATCAAATCAATTCCTTCTGGGGCAAACAAAGCCACGAGCACAGCGCTCTTGTCCTCCCGTGATCTTGTGGTTTGCTCTGGTTGGAAGAGGCAGCTTTGGAAAACCCGAGCCCATTTCCTGTTCTGCGTGCTGCAGTGTATATCCTCGCCTCAGCCCTGGAAACGCTTTGATGGATATTATTAGGCCCGGAAAGCATTTGGAGCTCCTTTCTTCCGTACGAGCTGAACAAACTGCTACGGGATGAAAGAGGGGCAAATTGGAAGGGTCTGTGGATGTTGCAGGCAGACTGCCTCACTAAGGGAGCCCATGTTGTGCTGCCGGCTGCGATAGGGACAAAGCAGCCTTGGGGCCAGGGTTGCTGCCAGCCCCTGGGGACGTGGGACATCTCTTTCATACTCTCCTGCCAAAATGCAGAGCTGTAGTGGGGCGCCACCAAACTGATGGCAGTAAAGCCTGACCCCTCCTAACTGCATCCAGCCCCAAGACTTTGGCCTCTCCTTAAATCCATGTGTCAGGTCCAACAAATCCCATCCCCTACCCCAACATGTCCTCATCAAATCCTACAAGGGAGGGGAACCAGCCTTTTTCCCCTCTCACAATGACCATTGCCCAGCCCAGGACAGACTTGTGCATTCTTGCTCAGCCTTCCAGACATTGGGAGCAGGAGTCTCTCCCTGCTCTGAAAGGGAACGCACATGAAAAGCAAAGCCAAGACAAACCTTTGCTTTCTTAGGGACCAGAGCTCTGAATGGTGTTTTGTCACTAACACAGTCAAGAAATGACAGTGCGGAAATCTTGGGGAGTGAACAGCACTTGTGGTTATTGGTGAAATCCCATATTAGTAGAAAGGTCTGGTAAATGGAAGCAGGAGTCGCTCTGACTACAGCATCTGTTGGATGTGGAGAGTGGTTATGACTCTCTTCAAATACAATGCACATGTACTGGGGAAAATGACTGCTACAATAACAGGAATAAATCTTAATAGGGACTTGGGTGATAACAGACACCATAGGGGAGTTATCAAAATGAAAAACATATGGCAGTGTCTCTGCCAGACCTGCATGGAAACCCCTCGGAAGGACTAGCAGAGTTTGTACCTGAAAATGAAAAGAGAGCAGAAGACGCAGTGAGAGAAGAACAGGGCTGAGGGAACCAGATAAATTCTGTCATTATGCCCTCGCAAAAGACCTACGGGGGTTTGGTGTCAGTGTCCTGCCACCTATCTCCTTGCTGGACTAAAACCTATCTCCTTGCCCAGGTCTAAAAGCAGCCTGGTCTGACAAATTCTTTCCCACTTCTCTCAGGTTTGACGAGGCAAAAGTCTGCAACTCAGGCTGGATGGGGGCCATTTCTTATTGTGTTCGAACAAGACCTTGACCTGGACTGCTTATTAGCATTAATCTCATTTTCTCTGCCTTTGGCAGCAGGTAAGGGCAAGGATGGCAGAGAAGGAATAGTGGAGGAGAAAACTCAGGGCCCTGGAAAGTTCAGGCACAGCCCTAACTGCGAGGGCAGGATGGATTTGTTTTCCTGCAGTTATAGGAGCTACAAACTGAGCCCAGACTTCATGGTATGGCAAAGAACAAGCAAACGGGAAGCTCGGCTGGAACTGACAGTTTCTTGGCAGGAAGCAGCAAGAGACAGGACAAAGCAATGTTAAATGAAATTGCACCTTCTTCCCAGCACTCCAATGTTTTCAGCAGAGGTGAAACCACAGATTATCCAGAGTACAGAAATCCAGCTTCATTTTGCTCTCCTCAGAAGCAGCCTGGCAGGTGATGGATAAACATAAGCACAGCAGATAATTGAGCAGGTTGATGTGAGATGTGGGTACTGTTTGTCTCTTAGGTCTGCAAGAAGGGAGCAGGAGGCATTCCCAAGATCAAGGGGAGGTGGCCAGCTTCTGCTGATCCCATACTTTGAGGTCAGAAGCAGGATATGCTGATTGGTTCCTGGGTACCATCCAGTGCTCCTTGATTCTGTTAAAAGGTTGGTCCCACACCAAATCCTGATTGCACTGACCCCCGTGGCCATACAGTACTAAGGCAGAACCCAGGGGCAGAGGGAGAGCCTCGAGCAGGGACCATCACCTCCTTTTCTCTCTCGGAGGTGACTGTGTAGGCTACCATCATCCAATCCAGTGCCAACTTGACAACTGGGGATTAAACAGTGGAAAATGCAAAAGACAGCTGAGGATGGGGCTTATATTAGTCAAGGCACTCGGCATGCTAGCTTTAGATGACCAGGGTCACCAGCAGTAAATAGAGATATTGTTATGGTAATGGAAACAAGACTGGGGCAGGAGGACCACAGAGCAGACTCTAAGTGCTAAATGCCTCTAAGCTGTCAGGGACTTTGCCCCTGGCTGTCATTATTTTAATTGCATCCTAAATCTGCAGCCACCAGTCATAGCAGGTGTGTGAGGACATGGAATGGATCTACTGTGGTGCCTGCAACAGCCAAGACTGAGCTGAAGAGAGAGCTGGATGTGATATTTGTTACACTGAGCATTCACATTTATATAATCTGGGGTTAGTAACCCTGCATGACTTGTTTGCTTACAGTCAAAAATCATCCCTGTCCAGGGGATGAGCAAAGAGGAGCCTGAAGCTCTGAGCTGGTCTATTCCAGTGTCAGAAGGGCAGATCCTGTCCTTGTTTCCCCAGACTGGGACTCACTCATGACCATGGCTGGTATAGTCATTGAGACAAGACCCAGGGACAGGCAGACACTGTCTGACCCCAAACGGGCTGCAGATACCTTGTTTTGGCTCAAGTAAATGTACAGTAGACAAAAGAATTCAGAGATAAAACAGCATCTTTATGCCAATCCTAAGCAGAAGAGTTGCTTCATTGCACTCTTAGTCACAATAAACCAAACAATAAAGTAGTAATAAATGGTCACCAAAAATTATTTCAGAGCCCGTGAAACAAAAACAGAGTTTAACAAGGACAAATGAATTGTTAACACTCCTCCTCTTCCCTGTCCCATAAAACATGTCGAGTTTTACAGGCAACAGGTGAATAACAAGCTCCCCTGGCCTTGTGAGACCAGCAGTGTGGTCATTGCTGCCTTTTGCCATGAGCAAGGTGACAACCCTGAAATCCTATTGCCACTACAGCCCCAATTCCCACTGCTGCTGCTGGCTGGGGACCCCTGCACAAAGCCATGAGCTCCCCTTGGCTGCAGGATACTGCCCACACCCCGTGTTTCCCCTCCATTGAGGCAGGGAGTGCTGCAGTGCCATCAGGAGCCAGACATTAAAACCACAGGATGCTGTGCTGAGCTCTTGCGCTGAGCAAACAAGGCTTTCTAAAGGTTTAGAGGACCACCTTCAGGCACAGAATGACCCCCCATGCTTAAACCAAACAATCTTGACCTCTCTATGAGTTTTAGCCACATAAAAGCTCACCTCTTGGACTCTCCATTAGGTTTTATTATGTGCTTCCATATTTAAATGGACATGACTCACACCAGGTTTCTGCCGTGCATGTGAAGGAAAGAAAAGATGAATGCCAGATGTTACGTATGAATTACTCCAGGGGAAAAAAAAAAAAAAAGACAGAAAAGGAAATGTTGAGCTGGGCTTTCCCAACTCCCCCTGCTCAGGTGAGCATCAGACTGGTATTTGACTTTTCTTTAAAAATGCAGCCTCCTCAGCCTGGCCACACTCCTGGCTGTTCTGGAAGCACACAGCCCTCCCAGTTCGCCCTCCTCACAGCGGGGGCTTCAATTTTCTGTCAAAAGTCTTCTGGCCAAACCTGGCAGCTGTCAGCACCTCCCTGTTTATTTGTGGAGCAGGAGGGGGCAGGACAACGAGTGGAGAAGGGGTGGAGGGCAGCCCCTCTTTGGGGTGACACATTCCTTCACCCAGAAAACTCCGGGTAAGGCAGGCAGAATGGTCGGGTGAATCAGAGGAGCTGCACAGGTTGGGTGGTGTGGGTGGTGAGGGGAGAGTTCTACTCACTGCAACTGGAAAAGCACCTGACAAGCTGCCTGCCATCCCCATGGGCTTACAGCTGCTTTCCTCTGGGCTCCAGTGGCACGGGTAGGTAGGAAGGGCTCAGCAACAGATCCCCTTTACAGCCTTGCTCCTGCCTCTCTAAAAGGACCTTCTGTCCCCACACAGACTCCCTGCATATCATTGCCTTGACCACTCTGCTCTCAGTGGGGTCATCTGGCACATTCTCACATTCCTACCTCCAGGGGACAATGGCAGAGCCTCCACCAAAGCAAGCATGGAATTGGCAGGCTTGTGCCATGGGTCAGCCCTTTCCTGCACTTGGTGCTGTACACACAGAGCATGAAGCACAGCCATGCCCACACTGAAGTCATGGGTAACAGGTCCTGCTCTCAGACCCTCAGCACCACCCATGGTGAAAGAAGGATCACTCCACCCATTGCAACTGTTCCAGAATAGGGAGATGCAACCTAAAAACCTAACTTGCCCTTCTTAGGAGACTCCTCCTGGCTGCGGGCGGTGATGCTGCATGTGGCCTCTCTCCCCACAGCAGGCTGGGGGACTGACACATTGACATGAAAGGGGCCCTGCTGCCCCCAACCAGGGTGGGCTGTCCCACTGCAGACAGATGAGGCTGAAACTCCACACTAAGCATATGTAAGGACATTAAGCTGTTGGAACTAAAGGATAATTTAAAAAGTATTTTTCTTAATACTGGCATTAGGTTTCCCCAGCTTTGCAGTTGGTAAAGAGAAAAAGAATGTCCTTACTAAGGAAAAGCAAGTGAAAGCTGAACCAGAGGGGAATTAGGGGATGGTGGATGCTTGGAGCTAAGTCCCCTTGCTTAGCTCAGGACACTGATCAGGCTTGGTGCAAGAAGATCTGTTCCCACCCCAGACCTCCATAAACAACCTAGGGGTCACTGGCTTTCCCTCACTGGCAAACTACAACATGGCAAGAGGGAACTAACATCGTCACACTGTTCTGGGAGCAAGAGCATCCATGCTACATCCTGCCTGCACCAAGGATAGGGCTGCACTCCCACTGAGGCCCTGCAAATGTTCAGGTTAAGCAAAACATCTATGTCACGTCAGTGATGAACTGAGAGACTTTTCATCTTTATATCACACAGAAAGTCCTCCTGGGTACCTGCTGAGTTCTGCAACTTCTTTATACAGCTGCTCAGTGACTCAGTCATGAATAGAGAGCACAGAACTCTGAAACCTTTACTTCCCATTTTTAGGTGTCTGTCTTTAGATGGGTAGATCAGTTCAGAGTTCAAAACAGGAGATCTTCAGCTACAGCAGCTGCAAGTGGTGTGTGGTGAGTTATGTTAGTTCTCAGCACCATCCTGTTCTCCAGCCCCGCAGGGATGGCAGCCCTTCCTGATGCTCTGGGCCTGGCGAGACACAGCCCTATGGTGCAGCCTCTCTGCTGCCTCTCTGCATTCCCACCTTTGCCTCTGCAAAGGTCCCAGGGCTTTGCACGTGCTTTTGCTTCCTCTCTCTGCCTCTGCCACCACAGGTCAGGGCAGCAAGTGGGATGTGGGGCCCAGTGCTGCATCCCGAGCTCCTGAGTGCAGAAAACGGGTAAGCTGGCAGCTTGGGGACCACAGTGAGGCATCAGAAGAGCCCATGTCCCCCACAGACGAATTCCTGTGCCCTTGCAAAATGCCCGTGTGAATGGAGGCAGGAAAATTAGCTGCAATATGGCTTTTTGTGATCACAGAGATATTGCGAAAGGAAGGAAAATAAAAAAAGGTTCCGTTTTCCTCTCGTTCCCCTTCCCCACCTCACTGGAAAGACTCAGGAAATACCCCGCCATCAGGAACAATGTGAAAAAAATGCAGTACCATTTTCCCTGGTGAACCTGGCAGGATCCCAAGCAGGGACCTACCAGGGGGAGTGAGGCTCCCTCATGCCTCTCCTGGAGAAACAAGTGTTGGGCTCCTCCATTTCACTTTCCTCCTCACTCTTTGTGGAGCCCTGCTACCACGTCCCCAGCATGATGAGGAGCGATGTCTCCCTCTGCTTGGACATTTGAAGTGCACATGCAGCAGCAAGGGCTGCCAGGGCGTCCCCAATGAGCTCCCTGCCTCTGGCCTGAGCGAGAAGCTGTGGCTTGCTGAAGGACATGTGCTGGTCACTCCACCAACCTCTTTAATTTCCAACTCTCCCCCAAAATGCCTTTTAATTGAGCATCAAGGCTGCCCAAAAGTTTTCTCATCCTGAACCACTAATGTCGATGCAGACTGTGACAATGGCCAGGACAAGTCCCTGGGAACATTCATCAAATTTTGCAAGAGCTGCAACCACAAGAGAGTCTGGGCAGAACCAAATTTACTACAAGCCACATTCCTTCTCTTCCTGCTCTGTCCATCTGGCACAGCCTGGGGAGAGCACAGGCAGAACTGGATGCCCGGGGTCACAGCTCTTGTACATCCCTAACAATGGGGTGAGGGAGAAGTCTATGGCCAGGGCCCAACACATCCCCATGCTGGGTGTGAGGAGAGCCCAGGATACTGAGGAGCATCTGTGCTTCCAGAGAGCACTTTCCTAGGAGCAGACACCATGGCCTGGCCTCCTCCAGGGCCTCACACATCCCCCCGGGCTTGTGTGCAAATGCTGTGCTTCCCCAAATAGACACTTTTCTGGGAATGTCCCATGGCCCCGAGGAGGCTCGGCTGGTTGGCATCAGATGACCAGAGCTGTTGCGTGCTCCATTGTTCCCCAAGGCAGTTATTAATAGAGCACTATAATAATAGGGGATATTTATAAAACACCTCTGTGCCTGGGAATCCAGAGCAATCTGCAAACCTGAGCAGGTCTGTGTGTCAGCCTTGAGCCCCTCTGGTGATCATTACAAAGAGAAAACAAACCTACTCAATGGTATGAAAAATCCATGCGTTGGTCTGCAAAGGTCTGGTGTAAGACATGCGCACCAGCACTGTGGTCCTGCAAGGGCACAGGGGACAGCCCAGGCCCAGCCACCTCCCTGCCAGCAGAGTGAAGCAAGGGAAGAACAGGAGCCATAGATGTTCTTTCTCTGGTCCCAGCTTGTGGGGAAGAGAGATGTCACTAAACAAATCAAAGCTGATACAGTCCATGCCCAAGATCCCCAGGACTACCCAGGAGGTAAGGGTGCAGTTGGCAAGGGGGCTGCACTGGTGCAATTGCCTTTTATGCTGAGTTTGGTTGGACGAACCCATTTGCTGCTCTTCCTGACATCTGGGCTGCAGAGACCAAGACCAAATTCCGGTGACAGGGCTGAAGATCTGTGCTTAAGTAGTGGCGTTTCACATTTGCAGAAACCTGTGCAAACCTACCAGGCCCTGTACAGGAGAATGCACACTTTTGCTTAGCCTTATAGATGGAAAAATCAGTATGAGATGCAGGATTCAGTTAGAGCAAGGCCAGACCCTCTGTGCATCATGGGCTGGGGCGAGGTGCAGAGCCACACACTGGCACCACACACAGTCAGGATGGGGATGGGATGGAGAGGAATGCAGATAGCCTTGCTGTTGGGCTGTTCCATCAGGATCATAAAACCAAACAAATCTAGTCCTCCCCCCAGCCTTGCTTGAGGAATTAGAGAAATGAGGCCATTTATGTCTTCACACGGGCGACTGAGCCTGGCAATGACCTTTGGTCACTTCAAAACAGGGCTGGATTTGAAATGTGAACCAGAGACCAGGAGGTGAAAACCTCCATATCCCATTACAAATCCCTGGGGATGCCCAAAGCTTGTCAAGCCACAGTGCTTTGCTGCTTATTTATTACTATTTGTCTGTGATTGTAGCCATTGCCAGGGCTGGCGTTTCTGCTTGGGCAGTGGTCAGCTGCCAAGTGGCCTCCAGGGCCAGCCTGTCTCCCAAGAAAGCCAGAGGCTGGGACCCTGGGACTGGAGTGGTCAAGGTGTCACTCCCTGCTGCTGGAAAAACACATTGGTCCTTTAGGGCAGCAAGAACAAGTACAAGCATCACAATGGGTGACACAATCCCCCAGCTGGTAACAGCCATAAGGAGGTAAATTCACCCTTTAAGGTAATAAAATATACAGCCCTACACAGTAAGGGATCCAGGTAAAAAAATCCCTGAGCCATAATGTAGTGAAATTAATTCTACCTATTGTATATTCAATCTTGTAAACTGGCTTATTCACAACCAGACAGCACTTGCTGTTTGATTATAAGTGCTCTAAGATAGGAAAATCCTCTGTCTGGCTTGAGCTTGTCCTCTGAAACAACTGCACAAGAACTGCTTTATTCACAAGTGGTTTGACTGACTTACGTTTTCTTTTATCCAAACAGATCTCTAACCCAGCGAGTAACTATGGCTTCATGAGAAGAGCAAGTTGGAGACAGCATGCATTTCTTAAAAAAATTCCTACCTCTCTATAAACAGAAAATTTCCTTCCATCCATTTTAATCCTGCTTCACCCCACTCCTCTCCACTAATCATCTTATTTCTACTTTTGTGGTCTAAGAGGTATCAGATAATTTTGCAGATCAGAAGCTAAGGCAGCCCTTGGGTGGTCAGAGGGAGCCTCACCCAGAACGGCTTTGCTGGCTCTGCCCTCCAGACACAAGGGCAGATTCCCATAGCTCAACAATGGGATTTGGAAGAGATGTTTCATAGAAGAAGTTTTAGCACCCCTGTGTGGTATCACTCTGCTATGTGAGAGCTGAGCAGCACAGGGAAATTCTGCCTGAAGCTTTGAGGAGTCCACAGCAGCCTGGGTCTGCTGATAGAAATGTGACTCTGTCGGAAGGCCAAGCCCAAGCCATTTCCCAATTACCGGTTCAGCCTCCGGGGAAAGCCACAAACCCATCTCCCAGCAGGGATGGGCACCACAGGACTTTCTCAGGTGGAGTTCCTTAGAGCTACAGAAACAGGAAAGAAAACAGTGTATAGAGAGCATGCAGTGATAAACTTACATAGATCCACGTGTCTGGCTGTGACATTAAATGCTTTACAGCAGAAGTGATAATAATTAATTTGCTTATGATGTGGGACAGCTGATGGATGTGCTGATGCTGTCAGGATTCAGTGAACCTGCACTGATTTTCACGCAGACTATGGGGCTCTGTTTATGAGACATGACGGGTTACTTCCCAACAGGACCACGGTGATTTAGGAGGTGGAGCCCCATTTTCAAAGGCGAGAAAGTATTTAAGTGCATGTTTGCCAAGCACCCACAGGTTTGCCATCTGAAGGTATCCAGACACTGGCTGGTGATGGAGAGAGAGACAACAAAGACCAATGAAAATGAATAAATCAGAGCAATACTGGTCCTGACCTGCTGACTGGTTTACTAGTTTCACCAGGCACTATCTGCATTTAATAGGAATGCTTACACACATCTGCAGATGTGATGCAGGCTGCTAAAATGCTTGCACTCTCTTGAAAATGCACCAAGAGTGCATTTCTCCCTGAATCTTGGTGGGATTTATGCTGTGAAGTCTGTTCTGGAAACACCAGCCAAGGAGCTGCATTACTGCAGTGTCCGGCTGAAGTGCATTAACTCCAGATGCAGACAGAAGTGTGAAAAGCAACTCAGCTGATGGTGGGGAAGGTGTGTGTTGGTGGTGCCAGATCCTGTGACCGTTCTCAGCCCTTTGCTACGGGGAAGTTCCTTTCCCCTCAAGGCTGTCCTGCTCGGTGCTGCAGCATGTCCTGGGAACAGTCCTGTACTCTGAGCAGCTCTCCAAGTCCCTGTTGCCAGCATAAAGAACCTGTGAGGTGTGAAACAGTGTAAAGTGCCCGCTGCTCAACAGACCAAATATATTCTGAGGGTTATTAATCAAGAATAAAACTACAGAAAGAGAAGTATAGGACTGTAAGGAAGTGCAGTGCAAGTCTAGAGCTGAATAATGGAAATTCCCAAGAATGGGGCTTGCTGGTGGCTCTTCATACACAAAGTTAATCCAATAAAGTGAATTGTCCTGTGCAACCTTTCCAGTACAGCAGCCTTTCCTTCAGCAAGAGGATTAACTTCGGGTTCAACCATTGTAGGCAATGCTGAATTATTCTGCCTTGGTGCACTATCAGAGTCTGAATTTCCTATTTTCCATTTGCCTTCCTTAGCAGAGCATTTCATGGCCAGTCTGAAACGACAACCTTAGCGAACACACAACAGAAAGTTTGAAGTTCCACTGAAACACAAGTTAGTCAAGTATAAATAATGTGTATGCTGTTTAGGTTCCTAAAACTTAGATTGCTCCTAGTTAAAATTACATATATGTTCCAAGTGTTTGTTTTTGTTACTTGTGTCAGGACTAGAATCCAAAATACCTAGGACTACATAACAGCTTTGGGAATATCACATTTTCAGCCCAATAGCTGGGTGTTGTTTCCTGAAAACATGGGCAAAGAATAAATTGGCTAAGTAGAAAAAAATTAAATGTAAAATCTCCTTGAAACAATCAGAGTATCCAGCAGTTGCAAAATAATACACAGAAACTTTTTTTCTTGGTGTTCCAGTGCTGAGAGCACTTCTTTTTCAATGTCAGCTTTAGAAATTTCCACCTTATTTCATGCTCTGATGAACCTACAAGAGTTTTGTCTGCTCTTAGGTGAAGCACTGTGCTGTGCCAGAAGAGGAAAGAGCTCTACAGATGAGTAGAGGCAGGAAAACATGCTCAGCTCTTAGTGCAGCTCTCTCTTGTTGCAAAGAGAGGAGATCTTGGCATGTGACAGGTTTTCTCTATGGTTACTCTGAGACCAAAGGCGTGTCCAAACCTCACCTTTGGCATGGCACCTGAATCAGCTTTGGGCTCCTTTACTGAAAATCTGAGTCCTTGCAAAATCTTTTGTTGAAGGCCCAAGGTAGCCACAAAGCACCTCTGGGTCCCTGTGGCAGCCTGGGTATCAGCCTGACTTGTCCAATTTGTGGAGAGAGTGGAGTTTTAGCAGGTGGCCAAACTGATGCTATCAAACCTAAGTGTCGGATTCCAGGAGGAATAGCCTGCCCTGGCAAGGGCAGCAGGCTGGGCCGGGTGCTGCTGTCACAGAGCAGGTTTTTGGCTTAGTGAGTTCAGCAGGCATCCGGCAGATATTCACAGTGTCTGCGGGGGGCTGACCCAGACAAATTTGACCTCCAGCACGTAGAGAGCATCAGGGAAGGGCTCTGGCTTTACTGTTGTAGCCAGTAGGAAAAGCTTAGAGGTTTTGGAGAGCAGACCCTGCCTTGCCCCTGGAGCGATGCACTGTGCCCCTGTGAGTAGGGGTTTGGCAGGGAGGGCCTGGCAAAGAGCTGCTCAGCTGACCTCAGCTTTACTTAGAGAGTTTTTTAATTAAAGGAAGTCCAGGGGACAATGCCCAAATAAAAGCAATGATGGCTGTGGCTGAAGAGAATAAGACTTTGTGGGAGTAATTTGGGGCCTCGAATAAGGGGTCTCATGCTGGTTTTATTTGGGGTGAAACTGTCCCAGGACAGGTTCTACTACAGTCCCCACAGTGCTTTCCCCACAAGACCCTCCCTGCAGATGATGGGAAAATAGGTACAATGTGGGATAATGACTGATTTTCAGTGTATTTCTGAAAGTCTCGGTTTAACTTCTGCCTGGAATTATCAGGGCATCTGTGGACACATGACTCTTCATCTCAAGTGTTTGCACTGCCTCCAGCAGACACGGTGGGTGCTCACCACAGAGACATCAGATTCCATCTGAAGGCCAAATTGAAGTGTGGGTAATTACATTTCCCCATTTAAACTGCTGGCCATTCTCAGCTGGATAAAATGTTCCCTTCCTAGCTGGAACTGTTGTCATGTCCTGGGAAACAGCTGCTGTGACAAAGTTAGGGGACAGCTGCTGTGTGGAGAGGACTGACGTATCCATGGCACATGGCCGTCCAAGCCCAGGTACGCGGTGGCAGGAGCCACTGCTGCCGAGGGCTTGCCTGCACAGTGGGAGCCCCAAGAACCTTTCTGGGTTTTGGTGTAGCTTGAACCAGTGCCTGGCTGGTGAGAGAGTGGCTGGATAGAGAAAGGCTCAAAGCCAAGTGCGAGTGGGATTTGTGAGGCTGGGTTAGCGGCCGTTGTTGCCCAAGGCACTGCCTGCAGTGCTTGATTTGGGACAGTGACACCGGTCTGGGTGGCCATGCTATTCAGAGCACACTGCCCCCACGATGTGATTCTGGCATGGCTAAGTCTGCAAATAAGACCGAGTCCGAAGACATCTGAGCCAAAGACAAGCTGAGTCAATGGCCCAGCTTAGGAAAAGCTGGTGAAATACAGACTTGGCCCTTTTCCTTCCCTGCAGCACTGGTGAAGCGCACAGTCTCTCAAGTAGGTCTTTATAACTGATCAAAGCGTCTGTGTGGCTTTTCAGGGGGTTGAGCTTCCATCCACAACCCAAGGTCCAGTTTAATAACGTAGCTTGTTAAATAAACAAGTGGATATGCAGAGCCCCAGCACTGTGACGATGGAGAAGATCCGGTGTTCTCTTCCCACTCCAGAGCCAGCTGTTGATGGACATCTGTCTGTAAAACATTGGGCCTTTTATTGTTTTTAATGCAAGAAACGCCTTTTCCTGGAGACCACCACTGAATACTGCTTTGCTAGAAAGGCTCCTTCACAATCCAAACAGAGAGCAAGTGAGCATAGAGGATCCATTACCCAAAAACTCAACAAAATCTTCCTCACCCATGAAAAGCATATGCACAGTGGAGGATGATCTTGGGGATGGGGCTTGGAAGAGGGGGGAGCTGTTCCTGGAGGGTGGCGTTCTGGGACCCACCAGAGGAAAATACTTCCATTTTTCTATCCGATAACTCTACTGCCTGGCTAACAAAAATAATCCCCTATTAAAGATAACAGGAATCTGGCTTGTAAAATGCATTCATTGAGATTGATGTGCATCCAGTTTTCAGAGTTTCTATACCTTCAGAAAGACTCAAAGCCATAATATTGGCATGATGGTGTGGACAAGCTCTTTTGCAGACACAGTTTGGGTTTATGATTTTGTGTGTGCTTTTGAATTGCAGACTTAAATTTCATCTCAGCCATCAAAATAGAGTTGTCAAGGTCTTAACCTGCCTGAAGAGGTTACCCATTCCACCTTGCATTGCAGTCAAGGGGTGCACATGTGTAACCACCTCTTTTTAACAGGGGCATGGAGCCACCTATCTGAATTCTCATCTTTTTATAGGACCAGAGACTTGATTTACTAAGAAAACATGGAAAACGCAAATGCCAGTATATATTCCTTCAACTGAGCCAAATTCCACGTTCTCTTATGCTCCCAGATACATTTACCAGCAGCAATATTTTCTCTATTGTGCAAAAAGCACAGTGGGCTCTTGGAGAAAGGAAGCTCAGCAGAGCCACAGGTACTGTTCCCCAAGGGGCTGCCTTGGAGCACCTTACTGTGGGACAGAAGCAGCCAGAGGGTTACAAAAGCATTAATTCTGCCACAAGTCACCTAGAGTCCCCTCCACACTGCCACATATCCCTCATATCTGTTTCGTGCGGGAAGAAGTGATTTCAGTCTGACAGGTAAAATCAGGCCTTCTTACAGATTGGTCCTGGAGGAGACATTGGTGGTGAGATAGATACTAATTGCTGATGAGAAATCGTCCATCAGAACTGGTAAAGGCCCCAGCTCTCAGGTGGTAAATAACCCCAGTGCTCTTCTGGCAGTAAAGCAAAAATCTGCAATTGTCAGCAGAGGAGAACTCAACTGGAGCAGCCTGGGGTATGCAGAGGGGCTGCCAGGGAGAAGGTTAATGCAGGGACTGTTTGACAGCCTCACAGAACCGTGATCCATTTTTGCACCAGGAAAAAGTCTACTTTAGGATAGGAAAGTTCCACCCATCTCAGAATAGCTTTGGTTTTCTGAACACAATTTGATGTCATCAAAGATGATTTCACCCTTTATCTCTTCATGGGTGAAATTGCAGCTGAGTGACATTCTCACATTATGCAGGGACAAGTGCAGCAGAAGTTCCTCCAACTGAGGAGTGCTAAATTGCAGGGTCACCTTGTCAGTTTGGTGAGGAGATCCCCTTTTGGCTCCCACCAAAGGCAGGTTTGAGAGAGGTCTCAACTCACGTGGCTCCTTCCCGGGACTTGGCTCTTCCTCGGACTTGGCTCTTTCCCCCTGAGCTCCCTGCACAATAGCAGGATCATGAAAGCACAGAACCCAGATGTCCACCTCCTGGCTCCTTTCATTCCTGTTTTCCATAGATGAAAAGCATGGTTTCATCCTGGTAACACCCAGAAGCTGGCACATTTCATCCTGGAATTCTTTCTTTTTCTTCTCTAAAGAGTAGTGATAAAAATAACCTCTAGGAAAAAAAAAATCAAGTACTCGAACCCTTGAAGGCCTGATGCAACCTCCACTCACAGGAGCACTAGGACCGACAATACCATAATAAAGATCTGACGTATCACCAAGAAAAATAGGAAGCAGCCAAAGAAAAAAAGGTCACTGCAAGCTCACTGTAAACACCCTCGCTTTGCACGTATCTTGGCTATGCTGATGTGATTGCTAGCAGGCCAGTGTGACGCTGCATTTTCGCTGCTACAGGTATTTATTTTACACTCTGGCTCTGAGTCTGAGCCTCTGAATGTAAAAACAATCAGAAGGCTGAAGTGTAAATTCTCCCTGCTGATTTATTTACTGTTGTGTTTTTATAGCACCACATGGCTCTAAGTTTGCACTGGGCCCATTCAACCAAAACCCATGTCATACACTTCCAGAGAAATGAATGACTTTATAAATTCTCTACAATAATAATCCCACGTACAGGAATGCATGCAGAGAACACCCAGACGGGGCTGGAATGTTTTAAGAATATAATATTGTGCTTTTTTGGTCAGGGAAACACATTTCTCTCAGGAATATGTGGTGTGGCCCAGGCTCCAGCCCTGTCTGCCTACCACCTGTAATAAGCCCTTTGGGAGATTTTAGTTCAGGCCACCCAAACTGTGAGCTGGGCAAAGAGACATCAGCACTACGAAGTTAACAGCCTTAATGAAGCCCGGCCCAGAGGAGACTCAAAACATCCACAGTAGGGGAAAAAAAAGGAAAGAAAGAAAAGGCTTTGATAGGAAAAACATCTGATCCATGTTCTCTAATCTTTGCTTTGTTAGCTAAAGCATCTTTAAGGGGCTTTATACCCCTGGAACAGGGATCTCTTTCTCTCCCCTTCAGAAACACCAATTAGAAGAGCAGGAAACGGCTTCCAGAATGGGAGTACTCTAAAAAAAATTAACTTTAGCTTGAGCAATCTGACTGCCTTTTTTTCACAAGCTTTTTTTTCCCCCTTGTTGTGTGGGTGAGCAACAGTTTTCTCCAGGGACAGAAACCAGCTCCACATGCCAATACTGCTGATGGAAAGGGAAGGCAGTGAGGCAAGGAGACGGCAAAATTTATCAAATAAAGGGACAAGAAAACAAGAGGGTTTACATTTGAAATACAACAGGAATGACACCCTTTCTGGTGTGGCAGCCGGAGGAGTGAGTGTGCTGTACACTGAGAGGAGGGAAGCAGCAGGCTGGGCACCAGCACCCAGTCACCAGCTGCGAGTGGGATCAGTGCACAGCCTCTCCAGCCCTGGCAGTGGGGGCATTGAGAGATCAGCTGGGCAGAGGTGGTGCTGATGGCCGCAGGTTACATTGTCTTTGCACTGCTCTATCCTCCTCGGGAAGAGAAAACCTTCCCCAGAGCCCCGGTGTTGGGAGCATGTGGGCAGGCACAGTCCACGTCTGTGCAGCACAGCTGACGGCAAAACGCTGCGCCTTGGTGCAGCACAGTAGGCCAGCCCAATTTTGCTGCCAACAAACTTGGTCACAGAACTCTTGGTGACACTCTGGGGACTGTGGGCCACGCTTACTCCTGCCCTAGGGTTTGGTGGTGGGAGCAGAGATGCCTCTGCAGTCTGTGGGGCTTGGCCGAGGAGCAATCACCTGGACAGTGCGGCTACTGCTGCCATGGGAGTCTGTGCAGCCAGGCTGAAGCTGTGATGGCGATGGCTGTTCCCACTGATGGCCACCCTCCCTCAGGACAGCCCTCACTGCTGTGCCATCCTCCAGCCCCACTCCAGTCACAGCTGTTAAAAATGATAAACCCTCTCATCTCCACAGACCTGGCTAACAGAGAGCCTAGAAGAGAAACATCTGAATAAGCTCCTGGCTCCGTTAATGAAATTCCTGGACATAGTCCATGCTAAGATCTTTTTCTCTGTAGCTGAGTATTTTCCTTTGCACCTCAGGGATGTTACAACAGCTGTTTGTAAACAGCATCCAAAGTTAGCAGAAGGGTGAGTAGGGGAATCATGTATCAACTTTGTCCTCTTGAACATCTAAAAACTGTCGCAGCTACATTGGCAGTGCCATGGCAGGTTTGAGAAGTCAGTTGAAAAGGCCGGTAGACATCAGGGAACCACCCATGCCTGCCCACACACAACCAGGCTGGAGCAGGACTGAGGGATGCAGTCCTGTGGGGGCACAAGCTGCCTCTGCTTGGGATGAAATTCATCTCAGAGCCTGTGGTAGGCTAGAATTCAGCAGAAGGAGGTTTTCTGGGGAAGGAAGGAGGCAGAGGCTAATAGGAACTGTTGGAGCCAAGAAGCTGCAGGGCAAGAGTGTGCTGTGTTGAGCACTTCAGAAAACCTGGTGTTCCTCTGCAAAACGCTAAGGTGGAGTGGCATAAAGCTGGGCTTGAACCTAAGTCCTGACACCCCTTCCCCATGCTCCCTAGCCCTTCACAGTACCCAGCCTTGGAAACAAGATACAGACCCCAAGACCTTCCCTGTTCTCCTTTCCACCAGGAATCCCTCCCCTGAGCCAACTGAGTTTTGTATAGAAAAGTTGTATAGAGTTTTGTTTTGCAAAAAAAATGCCCATAAACACCCTGCACCATAATGGGGGAAGGATAAAATCTTGTCATTACAGCATATAGGATATCTGGGTTTTTGCTTTGCTATACAGCCTGAAATGGACTGGCCCGTGTGAGAGCTCAGCCCTGGTGCAGGAAGCTGTTGCCACGGTGATCCCTGGAGACCTCGGCTGCTGTAAAAGGGGCTCTGCAAGTCTCAGTAGCCCTAATGCAAGACCTCAGATTTAGGACAGCTGAGCTTGTCACCCTCAGGAGGAGCCATAGGGGTCACAACACTGGGCACAGCAGGGCTGGGGGCATCTGCTGGCCATCTGTATTGGCAAAGCTTTTTCTCTCTCTTTTTCTTCTCAGATTGTGCTACCTGTCATAATTTCCGGGAACAAGTGTATTTTAAGAGATGTCTTTCGAACTGCCCAGTGACAGGCTCCCTACATCACTCAGAGTGCATTTGAGTAAATCAAACCACAGCTTTTTCCAGGGGCTGTGTTTACTCGCTCAGGCTTTTCTCTCCGGAGATGCCTCAGCTGCCTGGCTTCTGCTGTTGTTGCAGGTGGCATAATGCCTCTGTGCTTATCCCTGCCAGCCCTGACTGACGAGCACTGTGTGCTGGCACACCCCAGCCGTCCTGACAGGTCTTGGAGTGTTTGTCTGGATGGGATGGATTGGCACAGGCCATCAGCAGAACTCAGAACTTTTCTTTCCATCCTTTACTGGCAGTCTTTCAGCTGATGTTGGGAGGACCTTATTTGCTTTCTTCTTCAACTAACACTTCCCCCTGGCATTAAAAATATCAGCAATGGCAGTGACACTGGCATCAATTCCAGAGTATTTTTTCCACTCCCGTGAAAGGTGAGTTATGACTCATTGTGCTCAGTCTGACACCAAATAACTCTGGGTGTAGATGTGTGTAGGATAAGAAAGTGGTTTTTGTGTGTGGCTGCTGAGGCTTCTGCTCATTTTCTGATGCTATTCAAGGCAGCCTGAATTGAAACAGAAGGATGAAGTACATGACCTCTGCAGACCTCTGGCATACAACCAGCAGCAGGAGCTACCTGAGATGGGGCAAGAGGCTTTGTGGATTACTGTCCTGGTGTCAGGTTAGTGCCAGGCATTTGCTGGGGAGGGTCACTGCAGTTTTTTCAAGTGCCAGAGGCCAGATCCTTAGCTAAGGAACAAGCCACATGATCCCAGGTACCCCAGCCCTGGATGCTGGGGCTAGGTTAGGACATCAGCATGTGCAGAGATGCTTATGGATGTCACACCCTGAAGCAAACTGAACAAAATGTACATTGCAAATAATTGCTCAATAAGAGAGGAGTAGCAGAGGGTGGGATGAGCCCTTGGGCTTTCCCACAGCACAAGGAAGAGGCAGAGAATTATTTTAACTTGCTGTTGACCATGTCCTGCTCTTGTTTTCTCCTCTCCCAGCCAGAGACCCTGCTCGGTACCAGATGCACCCTCTCCACTTGATGCTGCCTTGCTTTTGCAGCCTGACCCGTCAAACTGAAACAATACAGGACATGTTTTACAAGGTATTTCTGCAGTGGGGAGGGAGAATTTGTAATTTTATGGAGCTTGTAAATTGAACTTGTAAAGTCCTTTAAAGCCCATAGCTTGGGCATTTCATCCTACTGATGTTTAGGGATAAAGGCCAGCAAGGGCAGAGGTGAAAGGGGCCAGATTCATTGCTGAGATGACTGCAGGCATTGGAGCTTACAGAGGGAACGATTTTGGCATAGTTTAACCACCAGCTTTACAAAATTAGCCTAAACCATCTCCCTTGCAGCTCTTGGGAGTCTCTGCGAGCTAGTTACAGCCTTGTGTGAATATGTGAATACAAAAGACTCCAAGTCAGTGCAGCTGAGTCAGGACCCAAATGAAGTGCTTTTGGCTTGCACTTCACCAAATATGGCAGCATCTGGAGAGACAACTTACACCTCTGGCAAATTTGATTTGTATGCCTCAAAGGTTGGGGTGAGCATCTTTGGCCTGCAACACCACAGGAGTATAAAGCACCTGCTGAAACAGCCCCAAAAAGGAATAAACAGCTATCTAATGTAAAGCACTGAGCATGAATGTAATTGAAGGCAAATTATAATAACAGCGACTATAACAGCAGGGCTTCTAATAAAGCCTGCTCTGTGTCCTGAGCCAAGGGCTTTACCTGCCACTGTGGCTCTGCAAGGTAATTATTCCATGGGCAGCCGGGATGATTGATGGAGATATTCATTAAACACAAACCTGACACTTTGCTCTCTAAGCCCAAATAATCCAACCAGGCTGTCCCTGAACAGGGCACCCTCCCCTCGGCACGTTTTTCATGGGGGGTTTCAAAAGAAAACCAGCAGTCAAGTACCAGAGCCCAGACCCAACGGGGGGATCCCAGCTAGCTTCTGAGGGCCGAGGGCAGGTGCTCAGGCTGGAGCCAGCTGTGCACACATGGACCCTAAGCAAAGAGTATTAGGCTGTGACAGCTGCAGCTGGCTCTGAAATAAGCACCAAGCATGAAGAGATTATGATAGATTTTACTTGTATTATGAAACTGATTTTATATCATATATGAGGCAAAAAATGTCTGTCTCTCAAAGGGATGGAAATCCTTTTGCAGGGCCAGAGCTGCCAACAGAGCCAAGCTCAGGACTTCTGGTGGGGGTCAGGTTAATGGAGCATCTTCTCTGCACAGTGGCTGGTCCACAGCATATGGCATGGAAAAAAAATCTGTATCTGATAGTCTGACTTCAGTTTGGGAGAAAAATTAACTTTTATTCTTTCTCTCTTCTCTTCTCAAAAACAGTTTTCAAATTTCTTCACTATTTTTGACCAAGAACAAGACTGCTTTGGTCCAACTGTTCTTGTCTGCACCATAAGTAGGGGACAAGCTAGGGAGGAAGGACTCATCTTCTCTCCCTTCATTATCACCAGCAAGAGTCTTAATTCCCATCTGGAACAATCATGTTGTGCTTGCTGCACTTCTAGGATGAAGTGCACATCACATCCTTCCACATCCTTCTGGGCTGCTGGAAGGACCTGTCCATCTGTTTTAAACAGGCTTGGAAAGAAATGGTCTCAGAGCAGAAGGCAGGCAAAATGATGGGTCCCCAGTGCAGCCCAGCCCAGGGCCCTTTCTTTCACTCCTCCACAAGTGAGGAAGTTTGGTCTTCAGTCAGCAATTCCTTGTGCCATACAGATATAAGTGCTATTCATAAAGAGATCAACCTTACAGTGCTGAATAATACTAATGGCATAATTAGCACCACCTCATAAGTCCTCTAGTACCTGCCCCTCAGGACAACAGAGTGTAGGAAAATAAAAAATCCAGCTTTAATAAACAACTCTCTAACTCTTTTACTACTATCTCTGCAGCTATTAGCATATCAAAGTTGCTAGTAAAGGTGTTACTGGTGAGAGGCTGTACAGCTGGTTGTGAACTTTTATGAATATATTGAACTATGTAATTTGGAAGCAAAAGAGTTATGTACTCATTTCTGATGCAGGTAATTTTTGTGTGACTGAAGTAGCACTTAATTCCCCTTCAGTTAATACCACAAAACAACTTCATGTCAAAACTAAAGGAAAGTATTATCATATGATTAAAGCAACAGATTATAACTTCAGACCTTTTAAAACTTTGGTTCATGTGTCTTAACAAAATTTCCAATTTTGGATACCATAAAGTCCCTGCAAAAATGCTACCAATGTCTGCTACCTTCAACTGAAATTAGTTTTTTTTAAAAATTCCTCTGCTGAGAACTGGCATGTCTTGGGCAGTGACCAGGTCCTGGGACAGCTTAGCATCAGCTCTCTAAGCAGGCTAAGGCCTTCCAGGAACAGGGGAAGGGCTTGTTATAGGCACGTGGGGAAGGAAACTGTGGGATCTCAGTTGAGCAAATCGGCAGGTTTGTCTGAGGATGGATGGTGCACCAGCATCGAGTCACTGCTGGAGGCAAGAGATAGGCTTTGGCAGAGCTGTGGTTGGACTCAGTGCTGTTTCCCTGCACCATGCCAAGGCCCTGACTAGCAAGGGCAATGGATGGGAACCAGAATCTCCAGGCCATTTTGAAGGGCAAATACTCCCAAAAATTGATGGTTTTACTCTTTCAAAGACAGTGAAAGGCTTGTGGTTCCCAGGGCACATGTGACCCCCCAGGGTGGTTCCTCACTTCCTGTAAACCAGGTGTCTGCATGGGGAAGCAGGATGCACCACAGCTTCAGGCTCCCCTCACAGCACTATTTAGTCACTGGGGTTATGGGAAATAGCCTGAACCATCCAGGAACTGACAGTGGACCCCATCCTGTTATCATGCTCTATGATGGCCTATCAGGAAATGACATAAATACCCTCATTACTCTCCATTTTATTTTTCATCATTGTGAAGCATCTTTTTTGTTTTGTTTCTGCTGTCAGTAAGTGACCAATCGCAGCGCCCTAGCTCCCCACATCCTGCTGGGCAAGGTCTGCCTCTGTCCCTCTGAGAATTGGGCAAAGGATGTGTCTGTTTGCCGGTGTTTTTTCTTGCTGCCCCAGTGATGTTGCCTAGGTCAGGAAATAAACCTTTTGGGAAGGGGCAGGAAAGGCAGGCTTTTATTAAGCTGCCTGTGCTGAATGTCCACAGCGAGATGGGCACCGTGCGTCAGTCGGGACAAGCGCTGTGAGAATGAGTTCACACAAGTCTGGCTGTTTTGATCCAGAGTGACTCCAGGTCGCTGACCCCTTCCCTCTTGGAAACCTGCGTCTGTCTGGAGTGACCTTTATGGCAACATTTTTAATTTAACTTTTGCACTCTGCATCCTGCCTATGCTGAGAGGGGAAGCTTCCTTTCCAAAGAAAGCTTTCCATCCTTGTAAATCCATTAAATAGTATGGCCAGTTAATTGCCTTCTGAGCATTACACACTGAACTGCTAACCAGGGGAGAGCCACTGAATACAGGGAAGACATTCACCAGCTTAGTGCCATTGTTTTTCCCTGCTGTGGTCACAAGCTCTTTGAGGACAGCAATATGGATATTGTGGATACCATGGATACCATGAGTCTGACCAGCATTTGGCACTGAGCAGGCGCCAGCCTGATACCTAGGAGGAACCCTCTTACTCTTGTCTGCTTTTCCTGCTCTGAACTGCCCAACAAACAGCCAGGGAGACTTGTCACAGGGTCACTTTCTGATTTACAGTGGGACTGTGGTAGAGTATTTCTAGCTCGGTTGACAGCTGTTTTGTTAACTCCTAATTTCTCCCATAATCTGTATATTTTTGTCCCAGCTAGGGCATGGTCTGTGATATATGATGGAGAACTTTGCCATTAATCATGTGCAAGTGAAAGTATAAACTGATTTTATTAGTTTTTGGTGTGCCAGATCACATAAATTAACTGGAGCATATGTTTAATGTGTCCTGAGCAGTGTCTCCTACCTTTCCTGGTAAGTCAACATGTCACCCAGGAACTTCCTCTATCTGCACCGGCAGCAGGACCACAAACACTCTTGTGCTACCCTTGGGGTGACTTTTGCCTACAATGCATTTAGGGCCCGCCTATCCTTGTGGAAGGGGTTTTTACTATGACTGAAGTTTATAGATGGAGAAGCTAAGGCAAAGTGAGGTGATACAGTGGGTGTGCAGCAGTAGGAGACCAGCCTGTGTCTCTTGAGGGAGACTCGTGGGGCAGAAGTGTGAGGCCAAGGAAAACTTCCTGAAACTATTTCACTGCAACCCAGGATGCTCTTACATCTAAAACTCAACTGCTTAGGACAAAGCTGTGAAAAAAACAGTGACTCAGCTCTCTATGGTTCCAGTGCATTTGCATTTCCTATGGTGCGCTATCAGTATTGCTCCAAGGGCTTGGGTTTTCTTGGAAAGAAAGGGTATAACCAATTCATTAGCTGACCCTGGCATCCCTGATTTGCATAGGATGCTTCTGCTCTCTAGAATAATAGTGGTGATTATAAACACATGATGGAGAGGGTTGAGGGTGGTGAAAACCATTGTAATCACACATGGGGAGACGTGCTGATGGACGGGCTGTGGTTCAGGATCCCGGGCTCTGGGCAGCCTGCTGAGCTCCCACACAGCACGGGAAATCCCCCGAAGCAGCTCAGCAGCTTTCCTGCAGGAATTCAGCTGTCCCCACAAGGGTCCTCCTGACACAGAGCTGCTGCCATTGAGCAACAGAGAAAATATAATATTGCCTCTATGAAATGTTGTCATCCAACTCCCGGATCAGAGCCTGTGATCCTGCATGTGCAGTCTAGACAGCCTGTGCCTCAGTCCTGCTGCTCAGAGCCCCTGGACTGGCAAAGCCAGGGCAGCTGGAGCACAAAGTGTCTGTACTGTTTTTGTGTACTCCTGGCCCTCGAAGGGTGCAGCGACTGATCAAGTTCTCTTACAGAATGGAGACTCATTTGGGCTGATCTGACCCAGGCTGGCAGCAAAGCCCCTGAGCTTGATCTGCTATCATAGATGGGCTCACACACTCTCCTGACCCTAAATATCCTCTCTTGATCTTATTTGGATACTGAAGTTTTGCTCAAAATACCTTCTATTCTTCCCAGTGCTATCAGAAGAACCTTGGCACGAGAATCAGATGTGGTACCTGCTCTCCTGGCACCCATTCTCCCATACACAGACTATTAATCTGTGGAGGAGTGTGTTATAAATTATTTGATATGTATGTAAACCCCAGAGCCAGAGTGTCATTTTTGGAAGCCTCTTCCACAAGCTGATGTGCAAAACTCTTTTACTTGAAGACTGCAAATGATTTGCTGGGTCCCACACTTTCCATATGAACTTGTGGGGACTCAGTGTGAAAGAGATGGACCACACCAGGCTAACCTGCCCCTTGTTTTGGGGAGCTGCCAGATCTTTCTCCTCCCTTGTTCCACATGAATGCAATTTTCTGGCTTGTTCCCATCACTCTGATGTTTCCAAAATAGCTACAGATAAAAGTCCAGTAACTTGGTTGTCATGTTATTTTGAGGAGTTTTCACCATGATTTTTCTATTATTCCCTCATTTTGTTTTGCTTTTGTTTTTGATTTTACTTGCTCAGAGAAGCAAAGTGAGAGGGGATATATAGCTTTGAGGGAAGACAGAATGATCTTAAGCTCTAGACTCCTCAGTGCATTTAGATTTTTCCCTTTTAACTTGCACACACAGAAATACTTTCCATTTAGGTTACTAATGCCCAATGCATTAGCAAAAAAAAGACTCAGAACCTGAATATACTTACAGAGCCAGCACTTATTTAGAGAGGATGAATGAGACCATTTACTTTCTAATTGAGCATTTTATTTCTGATGCATACTAGGATCTCCCATCAAGGGAGAAGCAAGACTCCTTTTCTGGGTCTACAAAATAAAGAACTGAATAGTTCATATAGGAAGGAAGATGCCTTTCCTAACACTGGCAATTAGCAGTTAACTTTGAGGCACCAGTGCTTCTAGCATCAATCCATACATAGTGTATCCTCTCTAGTGGTCTTTGCCCTAACTCAATAACTACCCTTCTCATAGATAAAAATGTTTGTGTTCTTGATTAAAAATGACCATTTATTATGCTATGGAAGTCTGATCTCTAGTGTATCTTCCAGAAATTATTCCTGTGATCAAACTGCCACAATGAAAAAAGATTTCTTCTTATCATGTCCTTATTCCTTTGGCCAATGGAAATAACTAACCTCTCATGTCCTTAAAAGGTCTCATGTAGGCCCTTTGGGAACTGGTTTGGGAATTATTCTTGCAATTTCCTAGCTACTGACTTGGCACTGCTGGATATTTTTCTGGTGCAGAAAATGAGGGGGAGGGGGTGCCCCTTTTGGCAGGTAGAAGGGACTGAAGAGATGTTTGAATAGTTACTTGGCATTTGCTCCTGTGCTTAAAAGCACTCCTGTTTCCTGACTGGGCCCTATTTTTCTCCTAAAAACATTCCCTGATTGGTGACCTATCTGCAGGTGTCTGGGTTTCTGTTGGCTGAGTGTCCATGTTCTGAGGTGACATCAATTGTTTGAGGATTTGTTTCTTGCCTTGCAAAGACTTTTAAATTTCCAGAGCCAGAGACCCCATGACCATGGGTTGGTGATTGGGTTTGTTTTCACACACAGAAGAGAGGGGATGCTGCACAACGACTGTTGCTGGAGACTCACGCAACTCTGGCAGGTGTCTGGGTTGAGATCATGCTGGGAACTTGAATTGTTGCCAAATTGGTGTGAGAGAGGATCATCTCATTTGCCCTTTTTCCACCCAGCTGTTTTCTGTCAGGTGTTTGTCCTATCAGCTCTGTCTTTGGCTCACACACCAATGCTCTGAGCACCACAGCCATACCCCAAATGTCCTTTCCATGTCAGAGGCTCATATGTTCACTTTCACAAACTGCTGTATCTACTGTGACTTTTCTCAAGTTTTAAGTCCCTTTATGACTGAGCAAGACCATGGTTTAAGCTAGAAAATACCTCAAGGCTCTCTCAGGACTTATTTTGTGTCTATCATGATCTTAATGGTCTGGGCATGGGGTGACTGCTTTGTGCCAGCTAAATCCTAGTGATTTCCTGGCTGCCATTTTACCTGTGGAGGGGAGCTTGCAGCAGTAATTTCTGTTAACTTCTCTTTTTCCCTTCATAATCAGCAAGGAGACATGGTCAGCAAAGGACAGTCTCTCACTGTTTGCACCAGGCTTAAGATGAGCTGCACAGTCCTCAGTCATGGGGAACCCAGGGCTCACCCAGACATGTCTATGTCCAAAAATTAGGGCTGAATCCCTTCTGTTCAGTGTTTTGTCAACCCATCCAAATTCCCTGTGAAAGCCAGGCAAGAAACACTGATATGTCTAAAGAATTCATGTCAAAACTGTCTCCAAACCTGGAAACCCAAAGGAAATACAGGCTCCCTTTAGGAAGGATGTTCATACATGAAAGCGTGACACACAATGAAAAAGAGATTACTGGACAAAGAGCCCTGCTATCTTACTGTCTTGCAGTAAATATGGATTATGTGTTTAACAGATTTCTATTCTACTGTCCTATAACTCACACCAACAGGAAGGCTTATTTGAACCAAATGGATCACACTTTTACTTGTTTTTCTACGAGCAATCCATCTGTGCACTGGGGAAGTTTTTATGGCCTATGAAAGGGTACTTAGAGGTGCAAAATTTCAACATTCCTGTAAAATTAAATTAATTACCTGTTGGGAACAAGGATTCCTTTCTCCCTCGTTTAACTAGAATTCCCAGGTCTGCCCTCCAGTTCCCTTTGAAACTGCGAACTCAATCAGATTAATCAAGGCAAAAGGCATTTCTGCTCGGTATTCAAAACATTGCAACTCCCCTTGGTCCTTATCATGAAGCTGTTCAATCACTCCCTGCCACAGAGGAATGGGATTGGTTAGGGGACAGGGACAATACATGTGCTTCCTTTGACTCAGATCTACCTTCCTTCCCTTTAGAGTCACTGTTGCACCTTCTAGCACTGTAGCAAATGTACTTGCTGAGGTGAAGGAGTCTACATTGTAATTTCACTGGCTCATCTTTCCTGCCTAAGAGGTCTGTGCTTCATTTTTTACTCTTTTTCTCAGCGAATGATTACATGACTTTGTTATCTTTCCTTTATATTTCATGTGGCATCAACTATGCCACCCAGTTTGCCATTACATCCTTTCCTTTTGTTTGAAAGGAGTGTATAAACCATCCAGCAGATAGCTCCACTTTGGCAGGAATATGCTCAAAATTCAGTGATGAAGCATAAAATGTAATGGATAACATGATGTAAAAGAAAGAGATGCAAAACAGACATAGCTCTGCAGGAAACTGCATAAAGTCAAGAAGCCCTTTTAGTGTAGATCTGGGGAGAACTTTCTTTACAAAAATCAACTAGTTCCTCAGAAAATAGACTCTTCCACTTCTGAAAGAAATACACTCAAATGCCCAGCTGGCATTTATCCTTCTGAAAATCATTTTAAAGTCAGAGGAATTTCAGAAGCAGCTCATCTGTTTATTATTTTAATCCCCTAACTATAAATATGGAGAAATCATAACCAAAATGGCGGAATCCCTAGCAAAAGCCTTCCTAGCTGCTAAAACAGTTTAAGGATCTGGAAGCAAAAACTTGGCCAGTTTAGCTTTTGCAGCTGACCATGTTGTGGCCTTCTGGTTACAGCCTTCATGAGTGTCTCTAGAAAACCTACATGCGAGAACATCAACTGCAAAAATGGGCTGACCACAGATATATCGCATGTCCTGGGATAAGACACTCATCCACACTGCAGCCTCAGTCACTGGAGAAAACTCTCCATGCTCCTCGCAGCAATTGTGAGTTAAAGCCATTAGAAACAAGCAGACACCCAACAGATAAGAGTTATAAATGTTTACATTCTTACAGTTGGCTCTTCAGACTTTATGTAGCTGATTCAGGAAAACTCTTGCATTAGAGATGGAGAAGATTCCTTGTGTACTCCAGTCCCCAGTACAGAACCCTTCCTTACAATCCTGTGTGCCACTGGAGCCAGCAGTGTTTTTAATGTCTAGGACAATGGGTTTCTTTCTCTCACTTCTCTTGGAAGGTGATTAGAACCCATCAGCTAAATGTCATTTAGTTTTAGGTTATCATCTAGCTTGAGCTAAATGATACTCATCTTGTTTGGTACCAGTACAAATCTACAGCCAGGTATACATGGATCTGAGCTGGCTCAGCAGGAATTCCCTGCTGGCATGGTCTGACTGGGGAGTGGACAGTGTATGTTGGCATGTGGCTCACAGGAACTCGGCACCTTTAAGACAATTCTATGGCTGTGTTCATGCCAGAGGAGTTTCCCCCTTTCTTTTTGTCCATGTGACACACATTGAAGGATCCCTGAAATATTAAAATAAACAGAAAGCTTGACTTGCAGAACCTGTCTGCTAAGCCAGGAATCACATTTCTTGCTGCAGTTTCAAACCGTCATCCAGACTTGTAAAACATTGACAAAAACCCCTTTGCCCCCAGAGCTTTCAAGAAAAACAACAGCCAGTACTCGCACCCATCCCTGAAAGAGCAAATATATTAAAGTCAGTTCCTGCTTCACTCTCCTTGCTTTTATCCCCACAAAAGAAGAACCTCTGAGCATATTCTCCTTTGTAATTTCAATTTTATTTCCATTCCTGCTATTATAGCTGATTTAAGGATTAGAAGGCCCCAACGTGCCAGATGTGAGGGAAGCAGGCTTAATGGATGTAGTAGAAGAAATGTAAGGAAATCCCCTGATCCAAAGGCCCATTTCCTGCCCACTCTCATCACTGCCTCCTCTCAATGGGGAATGAGTAATCCTGTGCTCGACAGAGCACTGCCAGCTTGTGAAGTGGGACTGCTCTGAGGCTGCCTTACCACTACCAGGTGTAGTAAAGCACAGGGTACCCATGAGACAGAGACCTCTAAGAGATTATAGATGGATCCAAGCAGATGTTACATAGATGTTGGCTCTATAAGCTCCATTCCTCAGAGACACATTGGACTCAACAGCCACCACGCATATACACACAAGGACAGGGCAGGGTTTGTGACTCACCCAGGAAGTCTGTGACACTGTCAGGAACTGAACACAGGTCTGAAGGATGAGTGTTTATATTCTGCATGGTAGACTTGCCTGTTTCTCCAGCTTCATTCTAATAAAATGCCTGTTGTGTCTCTATTGTGAAAAGAGGGACTTCCCTAACTGACTTTGTTTGCAAAAAATCTCAGTGAATAGAAATAATGAAGAATATTCATGGCTAGGGTGTGAGCTTCATAATAACTGAATAATTTTTTATCCCCTGACACTTCTTGGTACTAAATACATACTCGGAAGGATGCTGGGAAGGTCTTATTTGACTGAGACCTTTGTGAATTTATGCAGAGTTTTTAGGAGATGATGTTCTATGGAATATATCCTAGAGCCCTCTGTCCTTGTGTTTGGAGATATGGTTCAGCTTATATGCCACCAACTCTTCAACTGAAAAAAAGGACTGAGTCATTGCCAAAGATGCTTGGTGTTCTTGTCTACCCTTTGCCCCTCTACAATCTTGAGTAGTGGGATTTGAGAAGATATGTGAAGTGAAAAAGCAATTTAATTCTACATCCAAGCAAGTCACTAACACTATTGCACCCTTAGGACCAACATATTTCATAGTAACTGCTGGCAGAGTATCACAGGCTAGGTGTCCAGTGCTTCTAGTAATCCACAGTCAGCAGCCAGTTTTGAACCAGGTGTTTTTTGGTGAAGAAATACCAATCCCACAGACAGATAGGCTTTTTCCTCCCCTGGTGTTCTTAGGAAATGTTCTTTCAGCTGTTTGGACACACAGATCTTGCTCATCTCAGAGGAAGGACAGCAGGGATAGAGAGCATCCTCCTCTCACCTATCCACCCAGCTGGACTCAGCTTGGGGCTGCTGAGATCCCTTCATCCTGTCAGCCGAGGTGAACTTTGAGAGCAAAGCTGGAAAGTTTGATATACCCAGGGGAGACCTCCAGTCCTTCTGGTGAGAGGAAAAACAGAAAGGTTCCAGACAAGAGATAAAGCCTTTCTAAAGCAGCAGAGAGGGAAGGGGCAGTTGTCTGGGCTCCTGTGCTTTAGCTGATGGGAGACAAAACCATCCAAAACACCATCCCACAGATGAATGGGAAACCTTGTTTTGCCTTGGGGATGTTCACATTGAGTTTCAGAGAGAGGTTTACTCATACAAGCCCCAAGGACCAAAGAGGCCAGAAAAGCACAGACTTAACATCTTAACAACTCACAGAGGAGGTGATAGAGAGATGGTGCAACAAAGGAAGGCATAAAATTGTAAGCTTTTATTAGGTGCAGATGATAACAAACGTGCTAAGCAACCACTGTGTGTTTGGCATCCCAGGAACACTGATCCAGAGCTGGCACCTAGGGAAATGAGCTCTCCAAACTGTAAAGCTCAGGAGCTTTGCTGAAAATGTATGTCAGCTCTTTCTTTATCAAATGCTGCAGGAGATCAAGTGAGAGAATTTTGTTTCACCTGAATCTGCAAATCATTGCTAAGCCATTGCCTGGGCTCATCTACACACACAGCAAGAGCATCTGGCTGGCTGGCCTCCCTAAGTGCTGGCTGAGTGCTTTGCAGCTCTTCAGCCACAAGTGCTGGGAGCAAGGTGTGAGGTGCTGAACTGAAATCGCCAGCTGACAACTTCCAGGGGAGTTTGGGAAGCTCCCTGCAGCCTGTTCCCTCTTACACTCTCTGACTCCCATGACCTCTCCACAGATGCAAAAATGGCACCTGAGAGGCCTTTGTGCGGAGCTGGTAATTTGTCCTCACCCAGCCTATTCCCCACCGGTATGCAGAAACATGCACGGTGTGAGAAATGTGTCTGTGGCACAAAGCCAGAGCCAAAACAGACAAAGAAATAATGTTTACCCCCAGGGCCTTTCTGACAAACAATAAAAAAGCAATAGAGTCAAGATAGATTACGCGTCAGCTAAAATATTACTTCTTCCTGCCAATTCTTATAAAAGGAGGCGAAGCTGCTCTTCATGCTGAACTAAAACTTCTGTTAAAATACTCAAGGAAAACAACCATTTAGACAGCATCCTTCTTTCTAGCCAATTACGATAATGTTCTTGTTAAATCTTTATTGTGACAGTCTGCTTTACGGGACGCAGCAGGCGGTTTGCTTTGTTTGACTACAGAGCCACACAAAGGACCAGAGGACTCAGACCTCGAGATGAATGCTCTGGTGACAGCATCTTTGCAAGCAGAGAAATGAACTAATTCCACCTTCATCACATACAGAAAGCAGCTTTAGGTTGGTTGTTGGCTGCCTTCTACCTTGTGCAAAGCCTACTTTCAAAGGCATCAAGGAAACCATTGCCACTTGGGCATCAGAGGGAATGACAAGCGGGAATGCCAGCTTGCCTCACCTGAGCCAGCAAACAGCAGCCAGCTCCTGACTGTGCTCACCTGAATGGGTCTGAACAACACGGAGATGAAATAGGCACCGTGTGAATATTTTATTCAATAAACTTGGCTCTGCTGTTGTGTGGAGGGTGAGGCATGTGATTTATTACTTACAAGAACTTGGACAGCCCCTGGTTTAATGTGAAAACACTGGCAAGTGTCAGGAAATTCATGAACTTTACACACATGATTATCGATGACTTGTATTAGCAAACAATTCTGGATATCCTCCCTTTTGAAACAATGCCAGTGGCCAAGCAGAGCAAAACACCTATGTGGGCCTAAGGTGGTAAATCACACACCATCATGTGCAAATAATCCAGTCAGAGATGTGTCTGTGTGACATCAGCAAGGGGCAAAGGCTCTGCATAGGAACAGATTAAGAAAAAAGCTTACCCACTTCTGCAAAGCCTGGGTAAGTTTCCAACAGGCAGTGTTCAAGACATAGGAAGCCATACCTCTCTCCATTACATTTGATGGGCTTCGCTCACAGTCTCTGTGGACATCTATGCCATAAGATGAGCTGATAAAGGAGACTCATGCCTTTTTCAGTGAAAAATACGATCAGACAGATGAGATAAGTTTCAGACAGCTTTCTTGCTTGGCAAACCTAAAACCTCCTGTTACAGAAAACTACTCTCTGCACTCAACAGAAACAAATTTTGAATACTGGGCTTCCATGTTGGTTACTGAATGGAAATACATATTTCTGTGAGTCACACAGATCCTACTCGCACCTACCCATACTTGTCTAAACCCACAAATCTGGCAGTGGGAGAAGTTCTTTATGCACAGGCATCTGTACCTGAAATGAAGAGTGCAAAGTGGCATATATAAAGTAAGTACTTAATTTCTAAAGTAAGATCTATTTCAAGAAAGGTAATTGAAGCATGCAGTCCAGGGAAGACCAGGTAATACAACATCATGCTATGCACAGACACTGAATATGAAGCTCTGTGGAAAGGACTTGTTATGTTGTGAATATTCACCACTTGTCTCACTTTGGAGTTACGAGATCATTCAGATTTTAATTAAGTACTTAAAAACATGCTTAATCAAAACTATTCAAGGACAAACTATATTGGAAACCAAGCCACAACAGTATAATGGTGCTTACGAGTGAAGTTAACTGAGATTATTAATATAACCACTCTTACCTGGGTGGAAGGGAAACTAAGAACTGCCTTTCAAGTAAGAATAGCAATGGAAAACTAAGAAACACATCCAGAAGTAATGACCCCATTATAGCCAAGAAGGACGAGTCCCTCAGTCAGGAAGCACTCATAAATACCTATTTCTGTTCTGATTTTTAAAAGAAAGAAGGTATATTTCTATCTTTCAGTGATAATGGCATCCTCTCTGGTCCATCAGAAACCAGGGAAAACTTTCAATAGGAAGCAGTTAGCTGCTTTAAAATCAGCAGAAGTGGAACTATATGACCTGCTACTGTTAGATTTAAGGAAATTTTGGAACATGAGGGAAATTCCACAAGACTGAAGAGAATTGCAAAAAGTGCCTACATTTGAACAGGGGTAGATGGGAAATCCCAGGTGGCATTAACTCAGTTAATTGCATGTTGATTCTGGGTTCAGTTGTGAAAAGACTGATACTGGATAAAAGCTTTGAAGAATTTAAAGGCAGCATATTTTGTTCCAGTCAGCATAGTTGTATGGAAAACAGGTTTTGCCAAACTAACTTTTTTTGATGAAATTACAATCTTCATTAATAAAAATGCTTCTTATATAATATAGAGAGTTTCCTATAAGGCATAAGGTTTATTTGCATGATACTGATAAAAAGCCTGAGCACTCTACAAAGCAGTGTAGCATTTCTTAAGCTGAATACAATTAAGGAACTTACAGAACACAAAATAGTTGTAAATGAGAAACTGTGATGTCTGTTTCTTATAGCATCCTACCCTTGACCAAATACCATCCAGTTTCCTTCTTAAGGATATTGAATGAAACGCAGATTTAAGTAGGGATAGCACTGGAAGTGTCTCAACAAGGGAATGTGGTACTCAACCAAGAATGAAGCTCTGACTTGTTTAATCATTATGCATTTGAATTGGACCAAATGAAAAACCAAAGAGCCAATGTGAAGGTTGGAGGTCCCATTTCCAAGATGTGAAGTTCTAAAAACATTAGAAGGGAACTGTGGAGCACAAAACCATCAGTACAAAACTGTGGCTATGAGCATTCAAACTCCAAAAGAACAGACTGTCAGGGGAGATGAAAATTGTGTTATCTTTGCCTGAGGAATTAGTGAGCCCACTTCTAGAATATTCTGTCCTGCCTTGGCTCTACCCTTCAAAAGGATGCAGAAAAATTTGGGATACACTCAAAAATTTATGTCTAAATGAGACAAGGTTTAGAAACTATGCCAGATAACAAAGGACTTGTAGAACATAATCTATGTAATTAAGTGAGGAGAAACCTAGAAGGGACTTTGAGGAAAGCTGTGACTTTTTCTGTGTTCACTTCTGCTTGGAGTGAAACCAAATTTTAAAACCTGACATCTTTCATGAAATGGATCTCCTTGTCTCTGAGCTGTTCTCATCCCAATGATCCTAAACTCTAACAAATCCTATGCCAAGGGTAACACAAAGCTGAATTTTAACTGGAGATTGGTTACATTTCTTTCTAGACAAATCATTTGCTGGTGCATGCAGCTCCAGAATTACACACCTCAATGGCATGAACAAGTTCTTGCACCCAGACAGACCATTGGCTGAGTTAGCAAAGGCAAGGACTTAACTGTAAGCATCCTAGGCTCTAATCCCACCTAAGCCCCTGCCCAGTATTTTGAACCTGAGCAAGCATTTAACCCTCTCAGCCTCCAGTCCAGCTGTAGAACTGGGAAAAAATCAAGGTCTTGCTGAAAACCAGACGTTGCATCTCAACTAAGATTTATATCCAAAAAGTAACTCAGTGAAAAGACCTGCTGGGGAATGCAGGCAAGTGGAGGGATGGACACTGTTGCAAATACTGCAAATTTACACTATTCACATGGATACTTAGGAGTAAATGGGAAGAGGCCTTACCCTGATGATCATTATATAGGAGTAGCATTTCCAACCTCAAATTCACATTGATAGCACACGCAGTGCTGCCAGCAGTCAACTTGGAATTTTGTGGATTGGCAGCCTGGGAAGCCCCACTGCCCCAAGCAGAGGTGGTGGGTTGTAAGCATTTTCTTGCTCCCATGGTTTGGAGGAGGCCAGTGAGCCCTGCCACTGGAAAGTGCTCAGTTCCAGTTGGAAAGCGCTCAGTTCCAGTTCATATTTATTCATGTGCTCGTTTTTCTGGTTTGGTGAATGTTGCATGTCAATATTTAGTCACTGCTGTAGAAACAGCAACACATATGCTAAGGGAGAGGGGGGAAAAAAGTAAGGAAAGAATAGAAAACAGTGTTTCAAGGCACAACCAATTTGGCTGGTTTTGCTGTCTTGTCTCAGGAATGTAAGTTTGTGTTGCCCATGTGCCTGCAAAGGGAAACAGGAATTGAAAAGGGAAGTGTATCAAACTGTTTACTTGAAACTATGGGCAAGAGTGGAAGCCAGAACGTCTGGGAATCCCATCAGGCATGCACAGTTCCCTGGAATTGCTGCCTGGGGCCAATGATGCAACAGAGCTGCTGTGTTTTCAACCACCTCCTCTTCTCACCAAACTTTATGGGGGTACCCTGAGTTCCTCTTAGCAGAGTTCTGTTCCTGATCCTGGGGCATTGGGCAGGCTGAATCAGAGCTAAAGGTGGGCAAGAAGGACCAGAGACAGAGCATCCAGCCATCCACCTAATAGCAGCAGAGAGGCAATGAAGCTCTGGAACTCCTGTCCTTCCTGTTCATTGAAAAAGCAGCAACAACAAAAAGATAATACTCAAAAGACTTTTGTTGATAAGACTTATGAAACACTGATTACAAATAAAGTTTCACCAAGTAATATAACAAATTGCCCAGCATTTTAAAAACTTCATTTAAGTTGCTGCTGATAATGTGTATCTGTTGTGTAGTAAAACCAAAATGACATGGGAAAATACGGGATTTTAATTACAAGAAAGGACAAGGGAACAGTCCTTCAGTTATATATTTCAGTTACATTCAATCTGAAAAAAAGGAAAATGTGGTGACTGTGATCTCCAGAGAATATTATTTTCTTCATATATACCCATAAATTAAGGGAAGCCTTCTTTGTTTCTGTTGTTGGAAGTGGAAGAACGATATCTAGTTGTGATTTGGAGGAAGTGCCATCAATACAATGAAAAGTAGTTATTATATGTTGCACTTGGCAATGGGAACATCCTGAATAAAGATACAGGGATGTGCATGCAGAAACCTGAGGAAAAGGCTAACCTGAAAGGGAGGTCATCTGGTGCCGCCAGTTAGGGCTGCAGGGTTTGTTCTGCTCAGGCTCCAGTCTTTAAGTACGACATTGGCTGTTGTCAAAAAATGGCAAGTCTCAGTGAAACCCTGGAGAAAGGGGAGACCGGAACACCCCCCAGGCTTTGGCAATAGTTATAGAAAATATGTGTGTGTATTTAGATCCTTGATTGCAAAAGAAAAATGGCATTAAGTTGGCACCAGCAGGGAATTTTATACCTGTCAGTTTTTGCACAGGTCTGCAAATGGTAGAAACTTTCAACTTCTGCCAGAAAAGCATCAGAGTTCCCATGTACAAAGCCAGGGAAATGATATATCTATACCAAATACAATAAATTTATTTTGATTTCAATACAGTCATTCTGATACAAGAGCTGCATAGGTTTGCAGAGGCTTGATATAACCTACAACGGAAATAGTTCTTGGTATGGAGAGTCACATCTTCCATTTCTGCACTCAGACCGGCCTGTAGCATACAAGTGCTAACATACACCTCTTTAGGAGATATATTTGAAAGCTACATTAACTTATAATCACTGATATTTGGGAAAAGTCTAATTTGATCTCTCAGGAGCTAGAACGTTGGAATTGCAGACCAAGTGTCATTAAGTACAAAGCAAAAGTTGACCTGCCGTTTTGTCCTCCCCATGTCAGTGCTCTCCAGATTTGTATGATGGTATTTGTGCATTTTCTGCCTTCTCACACGGGCAAGGACTGGTCTCCCTGTTTGGGCCAAGTGAGCAAGAGACCCCCAGCTGTTGGCTCCAGCCCTGCAGTGCACAGGGCCTTTGATGCCAGGTCCTGGAGGGGCCTGCCTAGTGCCAAAGAGGAGGACACAAACCTGCCCTGCAGCAGATGTGTGGTGCGATGCCCTTTACATGGGCCTCATTGTGAATCTCATTCTCATAACTCAGGGTTGGTCCAAACCTTTATGTCCTTCCACAATTCAACACTTAAAAATAATGAAAGATAATCTTTACACAGGTGCCAAGAATCTTACACCTCTTTCTAGGTTTAAAACTAGCACTGCTGGGTCCCAGGTCTACGGTGATGTGTGGGTCAGGCTCCAGGCAGGTATGTACGGTTGCTGGTCCCCTTGTCTGCTTTTCCCTGTGGCTTTTCAATTTGCATGAAGAAATTGCAGAAGGCAGCTTTTTGGTTGCTTTGCCATGTTTCCATCCAGACCAACAGTATCCTTTCTTGAAGAGGGTGTGTCTCTTGTGCCAGGTCCACACCATGAATGTTGAGTATATGCAGTCCCTTTTGAATCACAGGAAGTATGTAGGCTTTGGAGATTATCAGCCCATTATTAACATTTCAGAAAAATATAAAGTGGTTTCCGCTTTATCTGTTTACTCTGTGGCTGATAAAATATTAACATTTTTCAACCTTCACTGAATAATCCCTGGTCCCCATATTCCCAGACAATATGGTGTGTGGCTTAAATGGATCACCCCAAATGAAGCTGTTTCTCTTGGCTACTGTCATACAGGAAGCTGGTGAGAAAAAAGTTGTTTGTACAGGATTTAAGCATTTTAAAAAAATTATGAAAAAGTGATGCTGAGGAAAACATCAGGCAAGTAGTAAAAGTGCTTTGCATGTGTGCAGCTGTTTCCTGGACATTTCTTTCTATTGCAGAGGCACTTGGTTTACAGGAAATTCCAGCTCACATACAATGCCAGTCTCCCCAGAAAACAGGCTCTGGGCTCAGCTGTATTGATCTGCTTTGTGCAACTGGTGGTGCTGGCAATTACACCATGTGCATGCTCACAGGCAGTAGAGATTGTTTTGATTTGATTCTAAATGGTTTTTAGGAAATAATAGTAAATTTGCTTCCATCTGTTTTATAGCAGGGCTGTTGTTTCTCATGGTTAGTTTTACACCTGTCCAGATTAGATATTGATCCAGATATTACTTAGCACCTAAGCTCTTTTGGGCAAGCAGCTGGCTCTGGGCTTGTGCTGAGCACCATGTGGAGTTGTGCTTTTTGGTGAGAGCTCCAGCAGAAAGAAGCAGAACTGCAAATCCACAGGTTGATGCACGGACTGAAGGTCTCACATGAGCCTTCTCTATACATCTAGAATTCCTACCAAGTTTAGAGGTCCTGAGAAATTCATGGCTTCTACCAGCTACTCTTTCTAGACTGTTTTTCCAAGTTCAGAATAGTGACAACATGAGATGGGTAAAGACTCCAGCAAGCCCAGATAAACACTTATATGTTTAGCATTTTCTGTTGGATAGAAACCCTAACATGCTGCAAGCACTGGTATGGCTCATCTCATGGCAGACCCAGCAATGCTTAGTTCTCATCCAGAGCTGCTGGGAGCAAGACAAGTGCGAGCAGGGTTAGCTGGAGTTCCCATTCTGCTGAGTTGGCAGAAAGCCTTGTGGCAGCAGATGCAGGGGACTTGAGATGATAAATGGACTTTGGAAAGCAACCCAAACATGTACATACAAATTAGTATTTAACATACAGTTGCTATTTGCAAATTATCCCCTTGTGATTTAGCTCATGAATGAAAGCAACTGTGTTAGCTGAACAAACAGTAGCAGCGAAGGCTGCAAAAACGCACCTCCACTCCCACCCACAGCCATAGCCTGGCGAGCCCGTAAGCCAAACCTGCACATGCGTTCACATGAGGCACACACACCCCTTTCCAAACAAGCCCTGAGAGCCACCCAGGCCTGGTCTCTTCTCCCACTCTACTGGCACTTTCAGCCATGTGAGCCACCCTTTACCAGCCATTAGCCCTGAGTAAGGACCCGAGACTGTGAGGAAGGGGCTCGTGGCAACCTCCACTGTCAGCATGCAGGTCACTGGTGAAGGGGAGACAGGAGCCGGGACATTTGCCAGGTGCTTTGGTGGAAGACAAGCTGGGTCGCTATTCCATGTTTTTAACGGGAAGTGATGTTATGGCAACACATGAATCATAAACAGTTTGACACCAAAAGGAATAAGCCAAGGTCGCCCAACACCTGAGCACCCGCCCCTACATCCGGAGTGACACAGTGGGCTTGATGCAACAGGCCAACCTCTGACGTGTGTTGTGAACGCTCAAAACCCCAGAACTCCTCCAAACCTCAACAATCAAAACCAGATTTCCCAGTGTGAGAGTCCCAGCGCTGAGAGCCTACGCTGCTCCTGGGCTACTTGGAAGGGTCCATGGCAGAGGGGAGGAAATCAAGGCTGGGGAGCACAGAGCACCCTTGGGGTGCAGTGAGCTAGTTAGTGTGCAAGGTGTTGGGACAGCACATCCCAGCTTAGGAGCCTGCTTGCCTCCACCAAATATGAGGAGCTGGTGGGTAGTTGCCTCCTGCCATTGCTGCTGGCACGGCAGCCACCTGCCCAGATCAGCGCTGCACCAATTGTGCTCTGCAGGACCTACCAGGAGCAGCACAATGCACCATCCTTCCCCTGACCCCACAGCAGGGCTGGAGTCTGGAGGTACCAAAAAGGTGGTGTTACTCAGTGGCCTACATTTTGCAGGTCAGGTCTTTCCCAGCCAAAAAAAGAGGAAAAGGATTACATTTCAAAATAGTTTCCCTTCCCTTTGGAGGGAAAAGTCAGAGGTAGAGCCAAACAGCTGCTACTAGGCATGATTTAAGGAGATAAGAAGCAGCAGCAAGAGGGAGAGACTGGGATTTATAGTATCAACCCTAAAAATAGTTGTTAAGAGAAAGCCTAAGCCTGGCAAAGCCTCACTGGGAGTTGCCCCATACACAATTGCTAAACTCAGCAGATGGTATCTAGAGGGGGAAGATTTGCCTTTGAAGAGTTTGTCTCCACCATCACCACTTTCACCCAAGATACCACTTCACACTTGAGGTCCAAGTGGCTCAACCCCTTGTGTGGATGTCCCTGGGAGACAGGTCACACTGAAACAGGCTGAAACTGAGCTGTCCACACGGCAGCTCACACAGGCTTATATAAAGAAAGTACAACTGAAGCCAAGATAACTTCCTCTTCAAGCATCTCTGAGCAAGGAAATTACTTGCCCAAGCAGGTTGGTGGCAGACACTAATGCAGAGAGGGGCTCTCTAGGCTGCATTCGAGCCAAACTCGAATGACATGCCCAAGTTGGCAACCAGACTTGGAAAGATCGTCTGCATGTTGAGTCTGGCCCTCTGCAATCGCAGACAACCGTGTCATATAAAACCATTTAACTTTGCTAACTATGCTGCTCATCCCTTCAAACCTACCAGGAGTGTTTTCAGACCCTCTCTTGTCTACTGGCGTCATCTTTGCTTTCCTTGCCAAAATGAAAGTCCCTAGGGCAGTGGGACCAATAAATACACATTCCACACTCAACTGGGAAAGCCCATCTGCTCTGAGAAAAGAAATAAATATAAAGTCAAACCCTAGTGAGGCTGAGATCAATAAGTATCAGAGTGTCAGCTCTTCTGCTAGAAATGAGCTTTTGTACTTGCATTTTCACTGAATGTCACCCACACACAAAAAAGACACTGATGCTGTTGCACAGGTATGTATTATGTATTCCACACTTTGAGGAAAAACGTGGCTTTATAAAGTATCTGGTTTTGAAGTTGTTGGGAATTTGATTTGCTCCTCAAGAAAAAATACTTTTCTGGTTTAGCTTTTCAAAAAAATCAAATTAATTTCCTTTTAGTGATGGGAGAGGACCAGATACTTTTAAAGGGAAAGCTTAAAAAAAAGATGCTGTCTCTGGGGATTTCTAGCCTGATGCAAAAAAGTCTCTTTTTCCACTAAAAGGTAAAATGTTTGATCTCTTCCGTGTTTGGTTGTCTTTCCCTCTGCACTCACTCAGGATGCTGAGCACTGTGTAAGCCCCGCCTGTGCCCTGACCTGACCTGGCTCTGCAGAGCCTGTGACAGGGTGTCTGACATGGCTGCACACCTCGTCCTCCCTGCCAGCAGTGGCAGAGGCACTCACAACACTGGTTTTGCTCAGAATGCCCACATGCTGTTTCTAATAAAACCTGATCTCCTTCCTTTTGACACAGATGACAGGAACTGGTCCTGGTTTAAGTCACCCAGCCAGAGAGCACACAGCACAACTGGCCCACGGTAACTCTGGAACTGGAGAGAGGGACTCAGGAAGCAATAAATCAACCATGCTGAGTTATGACATCGGTGACAAAGGAATGGTTTCTCCTCCAGCAAGCCCTGCTGAAGGTACTTGGTCTCTGAAGGCACTGTAGGGGTTGGGCTGGCAGGCCCTGCAGTGGAGCAGACAGTGTTTATTTGTCCTATAAATACTCTAGAAACAACCAGTGCTGCTGTGGATGGTTTACGTACAAGCCTAACAAATAGCATCAATACCAGGGAAAAATTAATTACTTCGATAACATTTTGAGGCCCCACTGAAAGTTTGTATGTCACTACACTAGGAATATATAGCTTCCTAATAGGAACTGGTTCACTCCTAAACAGAGATCAGTGAAGAGTAATGGATGGAGGCAGCCAGGGCAGAGAGTGGTGGAAAGATGTCCAAGGTCACACAGCAGCTTGTTGGTTCAGCAGTCCTGGTTCAGTGTGTTATTTGCTGCTCCTCACTAATCCCTCTATCATTATTCACACTATGAAAGTATCTTTGAAGCCTCTTAAATACTATTTGACATTAAATCACATGACGGAGAAAAGGCAGGATGAGTGAGACTCAGGGAAGCCAGGACCTGTGTCTTGAAAAGCTACATCTGGTAGAAACAGCCCTTCTTGTAAATGTGTTCCCAGAGGAGGTGCAAGCCTGGTGCTGGCTGGGAAACATCTGAACTTCTAATACACTTTGAGCAACCACATCCAACAAACATAATTTTTCATTACAGAACCACAGAACTCCCAAGAAGGAAGCACTGTGACAGCAGTAACATGTCACCCATTGACTGGGCAGGGAAAGGAACTAGGGCTCCAGGTTGTCAGGCATGTTTTCTACTTGAATTACCTTCCTACCCTGACCAAGTAACAAGAAGCTTATTTAGTGCTGTGTGGCATCAGAGGCTCATCTGCACAGGGTGTCTGCAACCAGAATGAGGAATCTGACTGGGTGGAAACACTGCAGCAAAGGGCCTGCACACAGACAGAGCTATGTGGCTTCTGGAACTCAGGGTGATATCCTCTGCACTGCCCTACTGAAAACCTGAAGGGTCTGGGCCAATGTAACACACCCCGGCCAGGCTGTACAGAGCATGGGTCCCTCCAGGGGCAAAGGTAAACACACCATTTGTTCAACTTGTCTAGATTGTCTACAGACTCCAAAGCAAATAGCTAAGTATGCATCTTGTAAAAATGTCATGTCCCTCTGTTTATAAGAGATTTCTCTCTGATATTTGCTCAGACCAAAGGTAAAGTCACACCAGCGAAACAAACAAGAAAGGAGAAGGAAGTCACACAAAGCAGTGAAGATTAAGGTCCCAATCTGCACTGGCAAATGGAAGCTGTTGGATATGGTCACGTCACCTCCCTCCCTCTCTTCATGCATTAAGTTATTTGTGCTGAGGAAAGGGACCATTTTAACAAAGAGCCTCCCAGGGAAGCCTGGTCTCACCCTGCAGTGTGAGATGTGATCTCCTGGCCACACAGGATCCTCTTGTGGAGCAAGGACATTAGGATGTGTCTTGTTCATCCTGGAAGAGGAGTGCAAATCTATGCGCAGTACATCAGAGCTGGGAGCCCCTTCAGTGTCCTGAACAGCCTTCAGAGGGGGATGGATGGTGCTGATATCCTGGGAAAGGTGGCAGCTTCTGCATCTGCAAGGAGGAGCTGACAAAAGGCTGGTGAGGTTCTGCAGATCAGGACTGCTTTTCATTCCTGCTGCTCCTGTTACAGAGATTCTTCTGCCTCTGGGAAGTGAGTTGTGGATACCCCCTTCACTCCTGTCTGCTCCACAGACAGTATAGGATAAATAGAAGATATCTGACACCACAGAGAAATTTCCGAGGTGCCATAAACCGCAGTGTGGGTTACGTGTTGGGTGAATGCTGGTGAGAAAAGATGTGTAAGGGGAAAGGGGGAAGCACTGTGATTTGGCAAATGGCAGATACACAGTGTGTAACTGACCCCAGACTCAACAAGTGGTTCCATCAATTCAGGAACGTGTTTATAAACAAATTTAAAAGCAAGCACATAGGCAGACAGAGATGTAGAAGAGACACCTCTATCCCTCAGGAACTGCTGGCTCCTGTCCATGCGATTTTCACAGAGCACTTCTATCTCATTAAAATAGTTTCTTCATGGGCCATGAAATTATTTTCCATGCATGGAAAAGGTTTGTAATGCTCTCAGCTCTGAGCAAAGATGCTTGGAGAAATTGACACTACACCTGGCCCCAAACAGAAAAATGGGAGCAAGATCAAAGCCATCAACTCTGTGGTACCCTGAAGGGAGATGCTAAAAAACCCAATGTCAATGGCAGGATTTGGGATCGCCAGGCAGGCATCACTTATCCAGCTCTGGCTGACACAGTCCAAAGAGCAGCTGCAGCTTGTTTCCCACAAGAGAAGCCCCTCCCTTGCCTCGCCCTTTACCAGCATTTTTGGGTGAGCCCTCCCCAAGGAGGGAGTACACCCAGCTGCCTCAGCAGGGTGAGAGCCTATCTTCTCCTTGGGGTACACTTGGCTCTGAGCCCCCTTCATGTCTCCTTGGGCTGGGGGCTGGCAGTGTTGGACACAACCTGGGACAGAGGGAGGGAGCTGCTCTAGACTCAGAGCCTCTCTCCACCCCTTTCAGCCATCTCCACTGCAGAGCCAAAGGCCACTGGAGTGCAAAGCTCTTGGGGCCAGAGCCTGGGCCTGGTCTTCAGCTGCTGAGGCTCCAGGAGTCTTCAGCCCTCTGGAAGAAGGAGTCTAAATGCTGCTTATTTGGAGAAGGCACAGGTTGGAGGAGTGTCTCTTCCCCACCCCCTACTCAAAAGGAGGATGCTGATGCTCACTCCCCTGTGCTGTTTGCCAGCCCCTTGCTCCCTGCTTCCAGCTCTTGGCTCCCTCCTTATGTCTTTCCTTTTTTGAGAGGGCTGGATCAAGAAACACAAACACTTCTGATCAGCTTGTAGTAAATGAAGCACAGTGTTTTAGCTTCAAGAAACTTTGGAGAGGCTCACGCAAGGCTGCAATTTGGCTTTCATTCCAAAAGCCAGGCTACAGAAAACCCCCCTTGAGATGATTTTACTGATACCTGGGTTACTTCTTCCCCTTCTTTGGCAGGAGGCTGCAGCACTAGAAAGTGTCAATTTACTCTCTCTATTGGGCCAAGAATATCCCTGGTACAAATTTATTGCTCTTAGTAGGGCTGGGCCTTTAATTCCTAGCACGTACTTGTGAAGAATTTTGGCTTGTCACTGAGGAGTAGGAATTATTTTCCTCTCTACAGGTACAGACAGGTCCTCCTTTTGCTGAGGGCTCTGCATATCCCAAGAAGAGTATTACTGCAGTGCTCCCATAAAGAGGATATGATAACCCCATAAGCACCTGCCTGTGCTGAAAGCCAGCAGCAGTATGGCTGCTGTTTAGTACATGGGATATTTTTGTTTTCCTTTCCCCCTTTTTATTGCTGTGCTACTAGTTGAAGTGCTACTGTGGGATCAATCTGCTCCCAGTCCCTTAGGGAATTAGACAATGGAGTAAAAGGTTCCTATAATGAAGATGGCCTTTTTGCCATTAAAGTCACTAGCATCTGAAGCTAGGACTAAGGTTTCACAGCAGATTTTATGACTTCTTCCCATTTGTACAGGGATCTGGTTTAAATGCTTGTCATGCTCAGCTGACTGGAGTTCCTGCCATGCTTCTCTGTGGACAGTGCTGATGTTCTCACTGCTGCAAAAGCTGCTGCTGGCGGCTCCCCATCACTGATGGGGCAAGTGGCCACCAACAATGGAGCCCATTAAATGTTACTCCCTGAGAGAGGCTTGCTGACGGAATCTCCCTCCTGCATTCCAGCTCACTCAGTGTCTGTAGGGCAAATCTGGGCTGAATACAGATCTTCTAGCAAAAATCAGCCTGAAGGAAAGCAAAGGGCAGAGATGAGCACACTGACAGCACGTGCCAAAAGTCCAGACTGCTGGCATGTCCCTGGCAGTGCGTGTGGGAGAGATGAAGAAACCTCTCTGAGCAAATGCCCACTGCAGCCCAGAGGGCAGCCAGGCTGGCCAGGCCAGAAGCTGTGCTCACTCCTCTAATGAGAGCACAAACAGGGACTACTGAGGGATGCAATTCCCACAGGTACATCAGGCTACAGCTTCCCATGGAGACTGTGTGGGTTCAACCAGTAGCAAATGCTCTGATACTGCAGTTCCTTCTGTAAGGGTGCCTCTGCACCCAGCCTGGCAGCAAAAGCAGTTGCACATTACCACTAAACTTCATCTCAATATGCAGCAGATTCCCCTTTTGACATCTTTCTCAATAATACCAGTAACTTTCTTGTTGTTACTCTGTGAAACCAGCACATAAGCATACAGTGGCTTGCAAAGACAGGTGAAAGAGGAGATATTGTTTCAGGCCTTCACATTTCTGAAATGTGAACAGGAGATGCAGATCACTTTTCTTCTGCAAGGAACAAAACCCAGTCTCCATGATCAAAAATCCTCTTTGGATTTCAGCTAATGAGTGCCTTGGCTTCATCAGATCTACAAAGGAAGATTTGTGATGGTTGGAAAAGCCCAAGTAAGAACATATGGAAGAATGAAAAATGATGAAAATTTAAATGTCTGCCTTTACTCTCCTATCAAACTCTTCTGGACTCAGCCATTATGGATCATTTGTGGGTAAGTGTAATAAAAAGGGTCACTATTCTTACAAAAGAAAATGATGCTTCCTAGAGGTCCCAGGATGGGGGCTTGGCAGATCTGCCCCTTTCTCTAAAAATCCATTTCTGCTTTGTGTGACTCTGCATGCCTAATGATGTTTTGTGCACATCTGAGAGTCTCCACAGACACTCAACAAACCATTTACCTGAGGCCTTCATGTCATGGGTACTATGTGAACTGGTCTCCAGATAGATGAGGTTGCAGAGGTTAAATAGCTAGTTACAGTACATAAAGTTTATATCCACTGTGACTAGATGAAGCTTTTCCTTTCTTTTAAGTGCCTTTCTGTTTATGGAAAAGAGAAAGATGACTACAGTCACATCCCAGCTTTACAGCTTAATCCTATTTTAATGGTAATAACATACAAAATCCTTCCTACTTTGCATCCAAACACCTGCACTGCACTTCTGTAGCAGTGAGAGATGCTACTTAGCACGCAAGGGAGACTCAGCGCCTGTATCTCAACAATCTGTCTGATCTAACACACCTAACAGTCTTCTATTTCAGACTTCTAGTGAGATGAGCAAGGCTAAATGCAGTGGAAAGCCAGAACCTGTCCCAAGAAATTGAGTTCTGCAGGTAATTTTCCCTTCCTTTTATTAAATGTTTATAGCAACAATGTCCTTCCTGCTGTGACTTAGTTTTCTACCAAATTTCATAGAGAAGGTCTTTGGAAGATGGTTGATTGCATATTTCATTTCATAAAGTTAAGAATATTTCATCAAATAAAGAAAATACCATTACCACATGCTCCATGGTGGCCCTGATGGAGCTACATAGTCCCAGGCAGGTAGTAATTTCTTTCTCCACTATGCCAGGAAATGCTGTCTCTAGAGCCAGCTGGGAACATCCCAGGAGGAATGATTCCTCCAGGGGCTCACTAGTTTGGTGACCTGTTCCTAACCACCATCTTGTCCTTATTTTCTCTAAGGCAGAAACTGAGAAATTTTTAAATGACTCATGAGATAGTCAAATCTAATGTCAACACTGATGCAGTCTGGAGTTCCTGCTGACCATTTTCGGCCATCTCCTCCATGAAAAGTGGGGGTTTTTTGATAAGGATCCCTCTGTGGTCTGTCACAGGCATCTCCCAAAGCAGTGGCTGTGCAGTGGACTGTCACATGCTCTCCTCTGTAAATAGATGTGAGGAAGCAAAGAATGGCGAGGCAGGAAATGACCACTTGGTCCAATAAGCCTGGCCCTTTAAGTTTATCTCGAACGCACCTCCTTGCTTTGTCTTTACATCTGCAAATCTCCTTTCTCCTCATAAAAATGTCTAGCTGTCTCTTAAACCCATTCAAAGTATTTGCTTAAGTGACCTAACTTGGCAGCAACTCTACAGCATTTGGGCAGGCCTGAGTGACATAATGCTGCCAGAATCCCCTGTTTATTTTTCATGTTGCCTGCAATCCTGCCATGCTGGGCTGGGCTGTAGCAGATAAACAGGTCCTGTACAGCCCCACAGGAACCATCCATGGAAAACTCAAAGCTACCAGAAGTGGCAATGCTGACTCAGCATCCAAAATGCTTCCCATGAAATAACTCAGGAGCTGGCCTCTTTGGAGATTGTGCTCACGGAAGAGCCATCTCTGGGTGGCGTTCTGAATTGGCTTCAGCCTGTGTTCAAGAACAGATGGGAGAGTTTCTGCCAGTCTCCCATCTAAACCTATCTGTACTAAGCACATCAAAGCATCCCCAGTTCCCAATTGGCAGGTAGCTAATTTTAAACTTACATACAGTTAAATAGTAAAGATTTTGTGAAGATTAGTTGGCTTTTGTGCTGCTTATAACACTTCTTAGGAATGACATTCACTTGCTGTTTCTAACTCTAGGTGAGCACTGCCATTTGGGTCACTCACCATGGTTCCTTCCTCCCTGGTGAAAGACCAGCTTCTCCCATCTGCTCAAACCTAGTGTAACTCTGCCTCCCACTGGAGTTTACAGTGGATAATTTGCTTCCTCGTATCTGTTCTTAAATTGCTGTTACTGATGCTGCTGAACACACACTACCCCATAAGGGGCAAGTTTCAACTGAGGCAGCTGTCGCTGTGTATTTATTCCTATCAATCCCACTCAGTGCTTTTCACACGTTTTTGCATAGCATCACCCCTAGTTCCCTGTGTGGGACTCTACACCTCATAGCACAGTGAACTGAAGCCAGGGAGCTTGTCATCACACTTTCCTAGCTACCTTTCCTGCATCCTGGGAAAGATCCCAATCTGAAAACCATAATCACAGAATAAACTTTATCAGAGGATGTGGATCCTCACCCACATGCACCATTACATGTGTACCAATGGTTACACATAATGCCTAAAGCCATAAAGTCACTGAAGTAAACACTGCAACATCCAGCCTTCAGTCTTTTGTTGCAGTTCATACTCTGGAACATGTTGTGAGCAGCCAGCACTGTTCTTCTTCATCAGCTGTCTGAGCACTTGTCAGCTGAACTGCAGCAGCGGGAAGGCAGGAATTAAAACCTCCAACTGTAACTTTTCCATATACTGTGTTCTTAGGTTACAAAATAATCCTACATATTCATATAAATGTAGCCTCACTAAGGCAAAGGGACCACTGATATGAAAACTTATCTGGAATATTAGGATCTCTTCAGTTCCGGTTATTTTCAAGATTCTGTAAATGGTTGGCACATGGAAAAATCCCTTTGGTCTTGATATATATTCTCATAAACATCTGAAAATGCTATTATTCCAGTTTTGCCAATAAGAACAGACATTTAAAGCATGTAGAAACAGAATTGGGTTTTTAATGAGCCTTTTTGCTCATCTCTGATTACTTTTTGTAGCACTTTAAATGACAGGGTTTCTGATGTAACCCTTCTGCAATCTCTAAGAGATTATTGCTATTTGATTTTTTGGTTTCATATATTTTAAGCATTGATGATGTATTGTATATCTGATGTTGCTATCCATCTACAGGCTTGTGCCAATTTGTTTTTTCCTACTGTTCTTGGGTGCACTCATGCCTGGTACGAGAGGAGGCCAGATCCTGCTCTCCCTGGAAAGCTTAGTTCTAGCTCATTTAATTTGATCTGTAATAAAACTCATTTTCCATTTTCCCATCTGACTCCTTCAACTGTTTAAAGCCTCTGTGTGTGCTGGGTTGTGCTGACTTTTGATGACTTCTTCATCATCAGTCTGTGCACAGAATGTTCTGTATTCAGAGATATATATGCAACAATGCAAAATGCATTTCTCTGTTGAAGAGCAAATCCCATTTGTGAGAGACATTATTTGCCGTAACATCAAGCTTTTCCCAGAAACTGCCTTTCATTTCACCCTGCATTTGGATTCCGCATTCACTTCACCCTGCCTCTTCCTCAGCTTGGCAAAGCTCGAATTCCCTCAGCAGCCGGATATCAACTAATGCTATATCAAAGGATGTCTAAACCCCATTTAACTGTGCATAGGATGATATGAAAGGTCTCAAGAAGACTAACACCACATAGCTGGGAATCTGCTGCTACAAGCCTGAGCAGTCCCAGTCTCCTCACATCTTTCCCACAGCAGGAGCTGCAGCTGGTGCCACCCCTTACACTTAGCCCAGCCATCCCAGGATGTGCTGCTGCTCCTCCGTGTGCAGCTGTGGCTGCTGAGCCAACGGGCACCCAAACAAGGCTCACACATTCTGTCAGCTCATTGCACTCAGACAGCTGGAGATTACACAGAGAACAAAAAGAAAGACAAACCTACAAGAGAAAACTGAAGTCTCCAAGCAATGGCTGTGTTGCAGTATTGCTTCCCCTGTTTCCACACCATCACTTTTCACTTGCTTCTCTGTGTCTAAGTATTTTAAAGCAGAAATCTGATCTGCCCATTTGGGTTCAAAACAGGCCAAGTTCCTGCTGCTGCAGCATTGCTTGTGTTTGGTATCCAAATTGGTATGGGATGGAGGCTTGGAGGCTGCCTTCCACAGCAGGGGATCTGAACACTCTGAATACCTCTTGTTCATTTAAACATCTTGTCCACTTTCACGAGAACTGACTGTGGCTTCACATTCTGCATAACCCAACTGCAATGGGCTAAAAGCAAGGGACAGACTGGGAGAAGGGAACAGCTTTGATAGAAGAGCTGGAAAATAAGAGAGGCTGACTGTGCCTGGGTGGTACATGCTTTTTTCCACTGATGCTGGCAGATAAATCACTGCCCTCTCATGTCCCCACAGCAGGTGTGTACAGAGCAGCTGTTCTTTGGGCTCTGTTGCCCTGTAATGGGCACACGTATGTTCTACCTACACCCCTGCCACAGGTGCTGTGAAATAAATCTCTTAACCTACTGGAAGGTGGTTTCCCCCATTGTGTCATGGGGAGAGGTATTTTCATGGTGAGAGGATGGGAGGAAACAGGGCTTTGCAGCCAGAAACATGCAGAACAATATTCAAAGTCACGGTCCTGTCTTGCCATCCAGATGTTTCCAGAGACACCAAACCACTGCATACCAAACTCAGGGCTTCTCATTCCCACCAGATAGGCACTGCATGAGGAAAGGATATGTGCTCTGTTTAACCTCATTTATCCCTCAGCAACCAAAAGCTGCCTTATTTTCCCATCTTGGGGGCTTATGTGTGGATCCCCATTCAGTGACATTCTCCCACCATGAATGATTAAGGAATCTGAATCTTTAAAAATTGCTAGATCCCATTTCTATTCCTAAATACAGTCCTATAGAGACAGACAAGCCTAGGAGGCCAGGGGATTTTATTTAATGATCCCTTTTTATGGGGGCAAGAAGCACTGCTATGAAAAGGAGGTCTGGGGCCGTTTCTCCCCTCTGTGCCTGTGCTTTGCAGAGATTTATGGAAATATTTTTTGTGCTTTACCTAGATGTGGTGTGTCTGCTGGAAAAGCAGGTAGGGTCTTGCCCTGGGATATATGGCACAGGCATGTGTCAGGTCTTGGAAGGTATTTTCAACACTGGCCAATGCTAATGGGAAGTGAGGATTAACATCTTAATCCTTGGTGTAGCTGTGCCACCAGCAAAACCAAGGCAGTGGGCAACTACCTCAAGGTAGAATGAAATACAAGACTAGTTTGAACAGGCTCCTCCTGAGAGAGCTGCCCATAGTCTTGCCTTCCTACTTTGGGAATGAGTGGGATTTTGCCTTTCATTCATCAGTAACATACTTTTATCCTAATGATGGCAAGTGTGGAGTTGTAACTGCTTAGCAAGGTCTGTGGTGTGCAGGACTTTCCTTGCCTAACACAGCTCTCGAGGACAGTTTTATTTGTGTGGTTTACTTCATATACCTGCAATATTTTCTTTCCTGCACAGGGCTGAATGTACCTATTTAAACTTATGCTCAGGACCAACTCAATGATCAGTCCTCTACAAATAAGGTACACAAGTTTCACTGTCTCATTACGTGTATTTTCCTGTGGGAGAAGGTGGAATTACAAACCAAGTAACAGGGGAGAACAGCCATGGAACATGGAATGTCCTTAGCAGTGCCACTCCACCTTAGAATCTGCAGGCTTAGGGATAGGGGAGTGTAACCAGCAGAGTCAGCAGCTGGAATTCAACTGCCCCAGCAGGAACTGAAAACAAATGAACAAACTGAAATATACCTTCCCCTGATCTCTCTCTGAATCAACACCATGCTGTTTACAGTAGTGTATAATAATATAGAATCAAGATTTGCATGGGACAATTTCTATGCTGCAGCACATGATAACTCTCCAATAGCTTTTTTTTCAGTGATGCAAAAACATTTACCTTAACGATAATGAAAATAAAGTCAGTAAAATCCCTTTGTCCTGGTGTTTTGATCAGATAAACCATATCTACCAACTGTTAGAAGGAGGATTAACTTGAGTTGACATTTTTTTTTAATGTACTATGAGAAAAGCCCTTGGGCCAAAACATTTACAGGCCAGGTTTTAGTGTATGTTGATCTAATAGTTTCGCTGAAGAAAATGTCTTTAGACCTGGCAGGTGTGTATTGGTTTTCATTACTTCAAGTGTCTACTAGCAAAGTTTTAATTAACAGAGTTGTACACAAAATATTTTCAGTGATGCAAGAGTGAGGAACTTGGGAGCAGGACTCCTGGGCCCTCTTTCCAGTTGCTGAACAGGGCATGGTAGACAGGACTACAGTAGTCTTGCCTGACTCTCCCATGGCTTTCAAATTGGTGGGACAAGTTCTCCTCTGATATCCAACTGTTCCTCTCATGTACTATTTACAAGACCCCAGTCCGGCTGTCAGTACTGAAGAAATTGTCTCTGCTATGGCCTAAAGGGAAATACAGGAGCAAGGAGATGGACAGACTCGGCTGAAATTTCCCAGCAAGTCTGGGACAGAAGCAGCACAGGCCGCCAGGTGCCCCTAGACCCAGTCCCGTGACCTCACCACCCTGAGCTGGCCATTTGCGTCTCCCCATTCCACCTAGGGAGATGCCCACTTTTGAGGACTATGGAAGAAAAGGGAACAAGCTTAGCAAGCTGCTTGCCTGCTACAAATATAACAGGAGAAAACACAGCATTTGCTTTGGCTCTTATCAGAGACGTTAGGCCACAAGAGATAAGGTTATTAGCAAAAACATAACACTGGTGCTCTAGTCAGATATCAGAGGAGATAGAACACTTATCTTATCAGCTCCTTTATGAAGTCTCCCTCACTGTTATTATAATTTTCTGATAATATTATATACAAAATTGATAGCATTTTATTTTTCCTGGACAGGTTCTTTACTTGTCCTTTTCTTAACAGATTGTCTTTTTTCCTCCTAGAGTAAGTAGACTTTCCCTCTGAAGTCCTAAGTTTGGCTGCTCCATTTTGCTTCTTTTAGATCCACTTTATCCCAGTTTCAGATTGCACTTCTTTTACAGTCCTCTGTCTTCTGTTGCCTCTCTTTCAATGGAGATGCTGCTCAAGGGGATAGGTTTTTGACAGTGACAACAGTAAATGGGATGATTTGCACTTCATCCAAAACTCCACTCTTTGTCTTACGAGCATTTATTTATCATGGATAATATAGTCCTTTTGTGTACTTGGGAAAGAGTAGTTTCATGACTTAGCTGTGCATTTCCATGAGATCTCCCATCACTCTGTCCCTTTGCAGTATCCTGATTGTTACGTAAAGGTTTGCTTCTATTAAGTTTAATAAAATTGACAGAATCAGTGATCATCAAAGAGCTCTCTTGTAAAGGCAAGCTCCTTGAACAGTCCCTGCTGTAGGCTCATTTTTTTGACATTTAGGTTCACAACTTTGAGAATGTAAAAACACCTTCATGCAGACAAAAATTAGGCCCTAAATTATGAAGTGATGATCCTATATCTCTAAAATTAGTGAGAGATTAGTCACAAGTTTCAAAGGGCAAAGGGTCAGGCTCTACCAGAAAAATACAGTCACCCTGATTTATTGTGCACATTTTCATGGGACAGTCTTGAGATACAGCAAAGATCTCAAGATGGCAAATGAAATGGTATATAGAACCCCCCTCCTGAGAACCATCTGTATGCTCCTTATTGTGTCCTGCACAGTCAAGCTGAAAATTTGGGTCGTTACCATGCAGATTATAACTAATTTCATACATATGATTTTGAAAGAGATCACTTTACAGGGCCTTTGCACAGGGATTACTTGCAATCCTCCTTGAGGGGTGATCTCAAAAGTTTTTTCTCAGTATGATAGATTGATTTTTCTTTTGGCCATTTGTGATGATTAAAGCAGAGATCTTGACAGGTCCTCCTACAAAGGGTCAAGTCCTGCTCCTGGAAAGATGGGAGTTGGCATCTGGTAGCCTGAAACTGGGACAGGCATTTTAAAATCCAAACACTTGGCCAGGCATTAATTCAGACTGTCTGGATGGGACAATGTTTGTCTGCCCATGTGGTTCTCATATGAATTGCTTCCAGGAGTTGTCCTTCCTAGAATAACATGAATTTCTGAATGATGCTGTTTGGCTGCCCTAAGAGCACCTAGGTGGAGTAGGGCATGTTGTCTTAAATAATTTCTAATTCCTTCCTTTCTGTGGTGTCAGAATGCCTTGTGTACGCTGCTCTGGGAGATGGGCCTCTGGCCCTGGAGCCTGACAAGAGGGTGTACTCTTGTGCTCCTTAGGGGATCGACAGCTTGGCATATGGTTGTGTTTTCTGAATCTTCATCAGTATCTGCTGTAAATTTTTTTTTCTGTGGTATCCAGATACATTTAAGAGCATGTGTGAGTCCTATACTTGTGGTAAACTTAACATTAGCTGAAAAACACAGAGCAAGATTTTTTTTCCTAGCTCAACTGAGTTTCTCACTTATAAATCAGGAAAGACCTAGGCCCTGCCCAAGAGCAGACCTGGGCTATTCTGTTGCAGCGCCCAATCACTGCACTTTACAATCCAATCTGCTTCCTTTTTCATTCCAGAAAAACCATGCAGCCCTCAAAACCTTGACTTTGTAAGTGGATGTGGTTTCTCCATAAATGCTGTCTTGGTTTGTGATGGTGTAATACTGGATCATTTTGTCTGTGTTTTATATGAAGGGCTCATTTATGAATAACTGCTAAAGAGAGTGTAAATGCTTAAAGTAATGCATTTTGTACCTATAAATACGGTATATTATGAATGTGTATGACCAGATGAGAGGAAGCTGTCACAGAACGCTTTGGAGGGCCTCTTCAACACTACTGCAATCACTATCAACTGCCCTATTTGTCATTTAGTAACAACCAACTTTGCATGTGTAAGTGGAAAATACAAAATACAACTGGATTTTCTTTTTGGTGATAATCTTGCAGTCTGAGCAATCCTCTATTCTAAGTTGCTGGATCCCCTCAAAGATCCCAAGACACACAAATAGGAACAACAACTCTGACCTGTTTCCATTTTCACAGCCCAAATCACAACCAAAATAAGTCTGAAACACCAAGTAATTTGGGGGACTTTTTCAGATACAGACAGAAATCCAGATAACCTGGAACACATAGGTCAAAATTTACTTACTAGCATTTACAGACAGGTCTGAAGCAATCATACATTTCCTGGTTTGAAAGTGTAAGTAGACTGTGAAGTGACAACCAAAGAAGATATCTGAAGTACAATGCAAGTCCTTTCACTGTCAAAAGTATTTATTTACCTGATAGTGATGCAACATCAAAATTTCTTAATATAAACTGAACTACAGATCTCTTTTCACTGAACAAAACAGTAGGAGAGGGAAGCAGAGTGGCACTACTTGGTGGAAGAAGCCAGCAGCAGTGCGTGCTCAGGGGCCTGCCAGGCCAGCTGCCCTCCCTATGGGACAAAGGAGATGAGGGTCTTGGTGTGAAAACACACCCACACAATCCCTGTGAGTCCATGGTGTTTTGGCCTCCAGTGAAAGCTGAATCGCTTCGACTCAGCTGCAGAAGCACTTAGGAGTTGTGTGGGAGTCCCCCAGAACACATAACAAATCATGGAGTAACAAAGGGAATTAAAAGGTAGTAATATGATACACGATTTAAGAACATGGATTAAATATTGAATTAAGCCTTACTCCCCATTCAGCCTACAGCCAGTCTCCTTGCTATAAAATGGCACTGAGGGCCAAATTCCACTCCTGCTTTAATGGGAATGAGGAGGAATTGCTACGGAGTTATGTCAGAACAAGCCTGAGATGGTGAGAGGAGCCTAAAGCCAGGGCAGCAATGCGGTCAGGGCAGGCCCAGGAGGGGATGGGGTGGACAGAGCTCCTGACACAGTTGTCAGTGCAGGCAGACAGGCCCTAATTGGTCTGATCTGATTACTTTTTCCAAAAGCTTTGAACTTTGCGCAGGATGCCTTGGGCCTGCCTGCAGGAGCCCTGCTCTGGTGGGGAATTAGCACAATGGCTGGGCTGACCTTCCCCAGCCCCATTTGAATTTTATTATCTAACGGGCAATGGTTGGTGATGAATGACTGACAGGTGTGATCAGCTGATGGGAATGGCTGGGGATGGTACACATACACTGAGATTTTACCAGACTCTAATGTGTTCTGCAGTGGGCAAAGGATAAAGCTTGTAAAACATTTGTTTTAAGTCTTAAAATATCAAATTCCTCGTAACTATGGGCTTCCTAAAACTGGCCCTGGTAATTACAAGTGTTGAGCCATGAATAATTTCACGCTAGGAGGTGCATTAATTTTAACCTCCTCCCGCCTCCTCCAGACATTGTGAAAGCACATTACCAGTGAGGACAAGTTTATGATCTTATCCAGGACAACTGGTGCAATAATATGAAATGAAAACCAAGACAAAAATGTCATTGTCTGCACACTCTGTACAAAGGGATCCTGCGGAAAGCTCCCTTTGCAGCCTGAGACCAGGAGTTCTCCAAAGGTGCGAGCAAGATTTATGGAGCCTTTCCAAGCACATGGCTCAGACCCTGTCAGATCCAACTGTCGTCAGCCTGGTGTCCAGGGATTGTTGCAGGGAACAGGGACTCTTCCGAGTCTCGACATCCCTGTGTTTTGACTGACCCTATGAAGGTTTTTACTTAAAATCATCAACCATGCTTGCACAAAAATCCACTGAGACCTGGGTCCACGTCGATCCAGATGTAGCGTGCTTGGTCCCAAAACAATCACCTGCAGTCTGGAGCACTTAGGTTTCTAATCTCACTGTCATTAAGTTCAAGGCAGTGGCATAAGGATGTATTTGGCAAGCCCTCCCTGCCTAACATCTACATGTTTCTGTCTGATCACATTTATGACAGCAACCCCATAGTTTCACAACTCACTCAGAAGTTACACCTCAGTCAGAGAGGAAACAGGCAAGTCTGGCTGGAGCAAAGATCAGAGATTTCTATCTTGGGCAGGGCACCCCACAGAGTATTTGCCATTCAGGCTGTGTTGAGGCTGCACTGTCAACACCATCCTCAAGACGGATGTATAATACAGATGTTAAACACCAATTATCCCACTAAAGATCAGGTGAAGTTAAATAATGGCAAGGGTGTGATGCTTAACATTGAACAAACTAGGGATGATATTCTCTCCTCAAGGTTCCCAGGTGTCCATGTGGTAGCTTTCCTTCACCTTGTACTACATCAGATTGTGTGCTGTTACAGCAATGCCTGGTTGCGAAGTAAAAAATTGTCTTGATGTAGATTTGAAAGCCATGGGGTTTGCTTCACAAACTCAGTGCTAACATGCTGACAGTGTCATTCTCAGTTGCGTCTCAGTCCCTTTAGACTGAGGTAAATACCTTGAGCTAAATATATAGGCAGTCCTGGCTTATATCAAGACATCACAATTCACAAGTCATTAACGTTGTTGCACAAGGTAGAATTTAATTTCTAAGTCTCATCTATGATCCTGAAAAGTAAAATCTTTGGGCACATTAATGATTGTGCCCTTTTTGTCCTTTGTAACAGTATAACAGCACTGAAGGCAGCTATAAGTTATTTTCATGAAATTCTTCATGATTCCTTTTTACCCTTTAAGAAAAATGTATCAGTGTGTCACTACTACTAGGATGAAATTTTCCTCTGGAAATCAAAGCACAACGAAAACTCTTTATCAGTTTCCCCATTCTCTTCAGAAATCTGTGGTAGCAGATGCCTTAAACTCTCTCGTGGGTGAAGGGGAAAGGTTGGATTACAGAAAAAACAAGGCAGGCTTCAGAGTGTGGAGGAGGCATTAGGAACTGCTTAGGATCTCAAACCTGCAACACCTTGAACCCATCACCAGCCAGAACCGTGATGGATGGGAGAGGATAAAGGGCAGTCTAGCTGACCCATGATGCCTTCCAGTGCCCTCCAAGAAACAAGAAGAAAAGAGATTCTTATCACTCTGTGAAAGAACAGAGGGGAAAATTATCATTAAAATGCCTTCCTAATAAAACTAACAAACAGGGACTTTTTTTCTTTCAAACTCTATTCTCTTATCCCTTCCCTACAAGCTTCAAGACAGCCATGACTTGAAGAATTTTAGTCTTTGGGTGAACCTTTCCTAAGTAGAGGTCATATCCTTCTGCCGATACTTTAGCTTTGTTAGACAATCTTCTTTGAAAACTTCAAGAAAATAAATAATTTTGGGTATATCTTTACAGTGCATTGAATCACTAATCACTATGTAGAGTTATGGTAACACACAGAATTACTATAAGTAATAAAATTATGTATTTGTGAATGTGAATTCACATCCCACATCACCTGCCAGAGAATCACTAATGAAACATTAATGAGCCACTCTATTTCTCTGTTTGCTTTAGGTCTGGGAATTTTGCAGTCTCTTTGTAAAGTGCTCTAGGATGATGTCAAGTAGTGGAGAAGTTAGGTGTGCTATGGAACCGAGGCAATTACAGACCTTGTAGCAAAGAATTTATAGTACAAAGCTGGCCATTGAAACTTAATTTCCTGTGATTGCTTTTCCCCATAGATATTTGCAGCCATGCACGTTTGTGCCTCTCCCAGCCAGTCAAAGGTATTTGCAGAGCTCATGGGAATCTTTAGGAGTCAGATCTCCCCAAAAGTGGCATGATGTTGCCAATGTGCTTTTACATCATATCTTCCCGGTGGTCACAGGGGCTGGCAGGACAAGGCTGCACAGCTGAGTGGATCTCAAGTTCACTGTCCGTCTGCAGGACACCTTGCAAGACTTGAAGTTCTGGATAACCGGAATCAAGAAATGACCTGTGGAAATTCACTTGTTACAGCCCAACAACCTACCCATACACTCTCAGCAGACAGCTGGGGGATAGAAGGTCTTTTTCCCTGTTTCCTGAAAGCTGCATATAGAATTTGGAGCAGGAGGTCTTGGAAACCTTTTTGTTAAGTTAATACTAGGATTCAGAATATTTTGGGGAGTCACATATATCTCTGTTTTCTGAATTCTTTGGTGCCAGTCTCAAGGCCAGGAACTGCTGAACAGCCAGTGCTGAACCTGTGTCAGGCAGGAGGGATATTAACATAGACACTGTGTCTTTCTTTTGGCTATGGAGCTGGAAACATTTCCCAAAAGCTGCTGTGATGTGGTGTCCCAGACCTTGCCTACCATGGGACATTGCACTAGCTCCAAGGAACTGGTTTTGGATGCCAAAAAAAATTCAAGTTACATAGACATGCTGGCAAAAGACTTCAGTATAACTAGACCATCAAAATCAGGCTCTTTGGCCTCTGTGCTGTCCATCATCCAGAGCCTCAACCCAGGCATGACAGCCCTTCTACCTGGGAGAGCTGCTCTGGTGAGCCAGGGCAGAGAGGCTGACATCAGACACTATAAAAATGTGTGATTTAATGAGTGCGATGCATCATACAACTCAGGCCTTTGCAACAGCCTTGCTGCTGAGTGCCTGACATACTGAACTGCCCCAGATCTCTTGTAAATCCTGGTTCTTCTCCTCCAGAGCCCACCAAGTTCCCATGATTACTGAAGGAACAGGGGTAGTTTGGAACCTTTCTGCATTTAGGGTTTATTCCTAATCCTATTGGTTCCTATCTCACAATGACATAGCTTGGATCCCCCAAACATTCCAGTAATTCCTCCCTTTAGAGCAGGCAGCCAAGGCACTTCCTTGGCAAGCAGGCATTCCACATTCCTGGACTCGATTCCCAAGCTGTCCTGCCCACTCTTCAGGAATGGCTCCCTGCAGGGGCTTATTTCCTTAAGGATGAGAAGTTTTCATACCCTGGCAAGTTTCCCACTTCCTATCATCACATGTATCCTGTGCAAAGAGGGAACAGAGAAGTGCAGGTTTCTTCTCGGTTGTTTTGAGTGCCCAGACACCTCAGGATGACAAGCAGGTGCTTGCAGAGTGTGTGGTCCCTTGCTCCAAGCTGGGACACTGCTGGAGGGTTGCTGGGGTCCTGGGGAAAACTCTGCCTGAGCTATGACAAAACACAGGGAAGAGCCTTTCAGATGTGACACATTAAACTCAGGGGCCTGCCAAGAGGTGCTCCCAGGTTTGTGGCAGAGACCAGTTCCCAGCAGTTACCAGCACTGACAAAGTTGATGCATGAGAGCTCCGCTGCTACATGAGGATAGCACAGTTTCTAAGCATCTTTCTATCTCAAGCTCAGGTAGAGTGTCTGAATATTAAGCTTTTCTCCAGGAACAGTCACCAAAGGGTATCTGGGCTGAATTCACCAATCTCTGTGTTGTGTTGCCTTCTACCTTGGTGCCTGCATGTGCTCCAGCCCTTTTCCCGCTCCAGCACTTTTCCCGCTCCAGTCCTGTCCCCGCTCCAGCCCTGTCCCACTCCAGCCCTGTCCCCACTCCAGCCCTGTCCCCGCTCCAGCCCTGTCCCGCTCCAGCGCTGTCCCGCTCCAGCGCTGTCCCCTCCGTCGGTGCCCGGGCACCCGCGGCGGCCCCAGCGCAGCGCACGGAGACACCTCGCGGCGAGCCCTGTGACTACACAGGGTGCCAGAGTCCCCCTCCCCGTCCAGCCACACTGACCCGAGAGCCCCTGGCCAAGGCCGAAGGCAAGCAGTGCTGGACCAACTCTTGTGAACAGTTCAAAAGGCCAAAGCTGTTACCCTGTGCAGTGCCGTGGGTGAGCGAGTGCATGCATCACCCGCAAGAGCACCCAAAGCCCAGCAGCAGCACAGTAAGCTGGGCAGAAGGCCAAGGGCAGGAACATGGGCAAGCCTGCTGGCCAAAGCAGATGCTGTAGAGGTGGTTTTTGAGAATCTGTCAGTGATGTAGGAGAGAACACAGACAACCCTGGGACAGCCTTCTGTTCTGCACAGATAAGGTGTAAAAGTAGTTTTCCTTCTTAATGCTGACAAAAAGAGATGATGTAGGACACTGCATCACAGCTGAGGAGTTTTCCTGCGGAGAATAGGCCACACAGCTTTGTACTTCATCAACATGCATCTGGCCAAGACTCCTGGGACCTGCAATTTTTGTCCCAGAGGGCTGAGGTGATCACCCACTATGTGGCCAGAGACAGAGCCTACTTGCTGCCTACTGGCCGTGTGTGCACATCTGCAGCAGAGCAGAGTGCTCCTGTGAAAATGAGAAGCTGGCAGCCTACACTTCTGATGCTGAGGCACTGTTGGAAGCTTGCTATACTTGGGAGCTTTGGTTTCCTTGACTTGAAAACAAAGTAGTAACATATGACCTGCAAGGGTGTTATTATCATAGCAGAGATCTTCGAGGTCCCTGGAAGAAAAGTGCTGGAGAAATGCAACCTATTAAAAATGCAGTTTTCTCTTTGCCAATTCTATTCCGCTTCAAGGAAAGGGGCTTTTGCAATGACAGCTGAGATGAGCTGGTTTTGACAAGTCAGAGTATGCAGGTTTTGACGGAAGTTTTAAGTGAAACATGCCTAAAAGACTACATGGTTTACACAGTGCTTCTGCCTTCCATGCCCAAGTGCTTCACTCTTCCTAGAAACAATCAAGGCAGTGTGCACTGAAGTGTCAAGAATCCATACTTTATTTCAGCAAGGTACCAACAAGTCCAAAAGAGCACAGTTGCTCAGACAAGTTCTTCAGCATATTCTCCCACTGGGCTTGCTGGACAGCCTGGAACTGAGCCAGCCATGTCCTGGCTGCTAATCTCTGCTCTTGTAACTTGTTGTAGTCCTCAGGTAGTGAACATATTACAAGGCATATTTTCACACCTACTTACCACTTTCTAGAATTCATTTTTTTCCTGCTAAAAATTCTTCTGATTTTATTTTAATTTTACACTGAGGGTGGGATTTTCCTCCAAGGGTGACTGCCACACACACCTCCTTGGGAGCTGCACAAAGCTACCCAGGGCCAGCTGAAAGGCCAAAGCTGCATATGTAGATTTTCCCCGCAGTGCCTTGGGGAATGCTGCCCAAAGTGAGGGCTCAGGTGGGCTCTGCCTCCTAGACCAGGGGAGAGGAGCTGGGAGGAGAGACTGAGTGCACCTCACCCCCCGTGACGTGTGTAAAAGCTACACTGGATGTCCCAGTTGGTCTCAGGGCTCTGCTGGCAAGTGCTGGCATGTACTTCAGCCAGCTCACGTGCATGGGGGAAAGCATCAGGAAGGTCTCCTGATTTTATAGCATCAGATCACATCTGGGGCCACAACCTGTTCCAGTGGAGTTAAGGCAGAATAGAAAGGAAATTTTGCCAATGTGTTAACTTTTAATTAAACCTTAATGCCTTAATTAAAGCAAGGAAGGCTTAACTAAGGACTTAGCTAAAATTTAATACTTTAATGGGACTAAAGACTTTAATTTATCACCGAGCTGAAAAAGAAAAAAGCATTAGGGCTCACTCTGAGATGCACATACACACACCAGCCAATTATGAAAGAATCCTGGGGTGTCAGGTTCATCCATCAGAGCATGCTGTGCACAAGGGTGAAACTGTGGTTGTTCACGTTTCCATGTTACCTGCCTAAAGCATAAGCATAACTTGAGATCATTGTATTAAAAGGTACATGGTACCTTTGTCTCTTTCTAAAGACTCTTTTCTGAGCTAATGAAGCCCTTCCCTGGGCTGTCCAATTCATGCTGCAGTAGCAGCTCAGGGATGAGTCTGGAGGGGTCCTGGTGCATCTGCAAATGCGCAGGCTCTGAGCCCATGAGCTGCTGCTTCGAGGCAGTGTGTGATTGAAGATGCCCCATCACTGGCACATGGCCCACAGCTCTGAGGACTCGACAGTCCTGCCCGGCATTATTGCAGCGACAGGAATGTTGCAAGGCACTTGGCTGGCTTTTAAAGGCCAAGTTTTCATGGAGCTCAGAGCTCAGCACTTCCCATCCTCCACAGACGGGATGTTTGTCAATATTTCTTGTGCCTGGGAAATATGAAGGCAAGCCTGCATTTCACTTTCAGCTTTTCAAGTGTGATATCCTTACACTGTGACACCTGTACCTCACAAATAAGTGGGTTTTAAGGCACTTCTGATTACAACTTCTGAAAGATTCCCCACACGCACTGGTCTTTCAGAGGAATCATTTCCAACCATGTGACTTTTCAAGCTCATAATCCAGTACATCAAGTAATACAGTTACCTAGCGGGGAATCAGGACTAATGACAAGCACAGAAAATCTACCCTTTTACATTTCTTTACATTGTGGTTTTTCCTTTTAACATTTTCTGCAACTGATCTTAAAAATCTTCTGAAAGGTCAGTAGGTATCATTGTGATTTTACCAGCAGAGAAGTTGAGGTATGGATGGGGCAGTAAACAACTAATCCAAGATCAGACAGTGACCTCACAGATATTTTGGAGACACTTCCCCATCAGGCAGTGTGCAGCTGCACTCCTTTGAAGGGAATTGGAGCTTAAATAGAGCCTTAGGTTCAGAAAACTCAGCCCTTCTGGGTGTAATGTGATACTATGTGGGGCTTGGCATTTTGGTCAGACTGTCATTCCTTCAAACAGAAATCTGCCCAGCCTCTGGAGAAAGGACACATATGTTTCCTATAACAAGACTGTATGTTATTTTTTATATGCATAGGAAGACTATAATATCTGAGAAGACTCATTACGTGCTAACCATTCATATTTGCAATTCTCTGTGGAGTCACATAGGCCTAATACATTAACTACATCAGACACACAGAGGGGCAAAGCTTCATCTCTGTCCAAGGAGCACTGAGCACAGAGCAGCAGGACCAGCAGGTCAGGATGTAGAGACCCCTCTCTGTTTCTCTACCTGCCTTCATCAGCAGCAGAGCAGTCCCTCAGGAACCTCAGCAACACTTTGGGCAGTTATTCACTGCCAGAGATGAGAGCACAGCTGGGAGCAATGGGACAGGGTGTGAGGGTGCAAGTAGCCCAGACACATCCCCTGGGCTGATTTGCTACAGAGACACCAACATACAGGAACTTTCAGGAGCTCTGGGGGACTTTGCTACCCCTAGGATGTGCATATCCATGTGCAAAGTATAGACAGTGTTAGGAGGGTGCAAATGTAAAATACTCCCCAAACCACGTTAGCAATTTCTCCCATAAATCACAAAGATGTTCTGGGTTCTGCCTGCTTGCAATCCTCCCCAGGATGTGAGGAGAACCACTCTCCTAGCACACCCCTCATTTGCTGAGTCTGCATGCTCAGCCTGTAGAGGCAGCTTGAGGGTGAGGGGCTGGGGACTTGCCCCATGCACTAGCAGTAATTATTCTACTTTGATTCTTGCTCATCTCTGGCCCATGAAATCAAGGCCAAACTTTGGAGTGTGTGTGGGGGGTGAGGAGATGGGAGCTGGGCCCAGACTGCCTTAACTGGTTCCACAGAGCTGCTGCTTTCCGCAGCGAGCAAGCCAGAACAATGTCATCTCAATACCCCGTGCTAATCTGGGGGAAACTGAGCGTGACCAACTTCACGCATGACAGCCTGGAAGCCAAGCATGGGAGGTCAGCACCAGCCTTGCTCAGAGCTCCCTCGCAGTTGGCTTGGAGAGATGGGGCTCACAGACAGCTGTGCCCCATCCCAGCACCCCATCACTCTCAGCATCCACTGCCACAGAGCTTGGCCATCGCACTGAGACCCCAGTCCCCACGCAGACAGCCTGAGCTTCCAGGGTCTCAGCTACCTACCAACAAGAAAGGCTGGTGCACGTTTTAGTTGTGCTGTCATTAACAAATGAGGCACAGCGCTTGATTAATTCCACAGGTTTCTTCCATTAGGAGCCACTACATCATTGCTATGCGAGAGCCTTCCTCCCCTCAGCGCTGACCTTCCTCCCACAGCTCACCCATTTCCCTTGGCTGTGGAAGTTATTACAGACTGGTTATTTGAAAGACCTGGAAACCAGGGCAGCCGCTGCTGCCTTTCATCTCCAGCTCTGCTGCTCCTCACTCCTTGGCAGTTTGGAAGGATGGTGGAAGTAATTAATGGCTTGGGAGTGGAGGAGGAGGTGCTCCTAAGAGGGGAGTCAAAAATTCCTCTTGACAATCACCACATGTCTGAGGCTCGGCTACTAGTTCACCTGACAGCAATAAGGGCCTAATAGTCATTAGTCACCACTGCAGACACGCTCCATGCACTTCTCCATGCTCTTTTTTTTCCATGATGAAGGCTGAAAGTAAATCAGCATCAACCACCCTGATGCTTTCAACAAACTTTTGTCACCTTGCAAGGAAATACTGGGGAACTGATGGCTCAGAGAGCTTTGTCAGCATCCCCAACCAGATATCGGGAAGAATCTTCAAGCAGAGAAATATAGCAAATAAAAAAATATTTTAAAAGTCAACTAAAATCCACGAGGAGATGAGACAGCTGGGAAGGGACAGAGAATATCCATAGGGAATTCAGGCTGATCGATATGGAAAGTTTGTGTGACCTCATTCCACATGACCTGCAGCTCCCTGAGTTTACTCTTCCTCAGCAGTCTCTCCCATACCACCCTGCCTTTAATTTCTCTCTGCACGTAATCCTGGGTTATCTAAGGACTTACATTCAAAGAACTTTGTTTTTGTGGTGCAAGAAAGGGGCATAAAAATACAGTGATCATACCATAGCCCAAAAGCAAGTGGAGAGCTTGGCTCTGCAGCATTGTGTTTAGGACAACAGAGAGCAAGGGTTAGACTCCAGCCCCTGCCTCCTGGTCCCACACTTGCCTGGGCTGAGATGCTGAGGCCAGGAGACTGTGTGCTGCTCTCCCTGTTGCCATTCCCATTCGCTCACACATGATAATATCTGAGATTTTGGCTCAGAGTCACCTGCAATTAGAACAAACTGGCAACTTTCTGATGTTAAACTTCAGATAAAATTGGTTGTGAATGAAAAAATAAAAAAGAATGAGTGTTATAAAGTGGAAATTATATATCTGAGAGCTGATCAGGATCTAGAAGAGCAATGCAGGAATGCTAATGCTCCTCCATGGAGGATTTGGAGATTACATTTTGGACTGAGTGCAAAACCAAAACATTTTGAAATGCAGGCAGGAAGGGAGTGCGGCTCTGGATCATGGCAGCTATCTGCTTGCCAAACTGTCCCACAGCCACAAGTCATGGAGACTCCCTCAGGCTCTGAGCCTGTCCTAGACTTACTGACCGCAAGGCCAATGGCTGAGGTACAGACCTGGCACCTGAGTTGTGCCCACCCCTCAGCTTGGTATTGTTCCCCAGGTGTGCTAGCCAGGAACAAGTGGGCTCGCTGTCAGGGCTCTGCAGAAATCCCCTGCCTGGGGCCTTCCAGCCTCCCTAGTCATGGAGCTCATTCATGGTGTCAGCTGGATTTTGGACTCTCAAAAGCCTTCTGGAGCAGAGGCTGCAGCTTTGCTTTTCTGAGAATTCTTCACTTTTTCTGCTCTATTACCCACCACTCTGTATCACCTATCCCCCTGTACCCCTTCCAGACAAATTAATCCTGCCATTCCCATTTTTCAACGGGAAAACAGGGGCATAACAAATCACAGTAGTTGGCCCTGGGCCAGACAGAAGAGCTGACCTATTGAATTCAGGTCACGCAGTTCTTCAACCAGGGTCTTAATTGCAGGATCATCAATTTCTCCATCTGCAGCTGTCCAAGACAAGACTTCTTCCCCAGAAAAGTAGGTAAAAGACTCATTTGGCCCAGCTGCCTTTCGTAAGTCTCTCTGCCAAACTCTTCTGCCCCATTTAAAAGGGCTCAGGCATGGTTTATAAAATATCAGATGGAGAGCTCTGAGATAAAGCCCTTTCTTTTTGTAATGCTCAATACAGTGTGTGATTTGGCTGCAGAGGAAAAGTGTGCTGTTTGGGAAAGAGTTCTCCTCTTTGCCTGACCTAGACATTAGTCATTATAAGTAATTGTTGTATCACTGAGAGAAGAGCAGATCATTTCACTGGTGGAGCAGCCATGCTGTTTTTGAGGAAAACTGCATTCTCCAAGGAAATCCGCAACAGGCTTGCTTGGCGCCCAGCTGCCATGCAGAAGTCAAACCAGATGAGCTGTGTCAGCCCAGTGGAAGGCAAATGCATGGTAGCTGCTCCAAAAGCCTCTCTGCCCCTAGATTTGTCACTGACTGCATTGTTATCTGCAAGGGGGCAGAATCTAATCAGAAACACATTTTTTAGTGAAGGACTGACCTCTGCAGAATCACCAGGAATTTCTGAGGCGGTACAGCTGTGCAAGTGCCTTCCCATCTCTGTGAGGCAGAGTCATGCCCACTTTCATTTCAGTGCTCCAAGCTCTCATGTGGGGCTGAGCAGCATTTCTTTCCACCTTAAATGCATTCACTGTATTTGAAATATGGCTGTGGAGCACTGAGGTGATTCAGAAGATGGCAACAAGTCAGAGAGGATCAATTGAAAGAATCAAAGACTCTTATAAAATCCCTTGCCTATCGCAGCATTTCACCATGGTATTTCTCCACCATATTCAATACTGTGTGTTTGGCCACTCACGACTTGTCTTCCACAAAAGCACCTCCTCTTGATTTGAAGAAGCAAGAAACAGAAAAATGTACACATAACCTCGTTCTAAAGATTAATTATTCTCACTGTAAAAAGGGTGGGGGGGAGATCCCTAATTTTATAATTATTTGGCTTCACCTTTCAGCTAATTTCTTGTTCTGCCTTCCCACTAAGGTTAAACAGCATTTAGTGCTTGGTATTTTCCTTTTGAAAAGTTGCTCATCTACTGTACTCAAATCACCTCTCAGACTTCATTTTGGAAAGTCATATGAGCTGAGCTGTTTAAATACTTCACACTGTTTAGCCTGAAAAATTGTTTGTGATGTTTTTGTCCTCTGCTCTTCCCCATCTCCATTTTTATAAGTGTAGAGCTAACCCCAATTATGGACTACAGAGCAAGTCCCAGCATCAGTCCCACCAGTGCAGCCCAGTGCCAGAACCCCCTACTCACTGTTCCATCTTGATCCCTCTTAAGAGCCCGAGGGGAAACTTAAGACTATCCCAGGATACAGTTCCTACTCCACAACTATTCTTGAGAAGGCAAAAACTCTTTTGAGGTCAGGTGTACAAGAGTTGTGAGGACTCTGGGCTTGGTCTCCAATGGGAGCAATAGAGGAAATTCTACAGAAGCTAATAACAACCTCAAAATGTAATTCATTTCCTGCAGAGCATTTTATTAATATCCCTTGAACAGCCACAGTCTCAGAAAGGTACAGTACCTGTAGGTGCTCAGCACTGGATACCTCTGAAAGCCAGCCCCAGGGCTCAGCCTGGAGGGTGCTGAACACCTTCACATTCCTGGGCACTGCACACTCTCCATGAAGCCTCCCTAAATGCACCAATTTCAGGCTTTGAGATGGAAACACTGGAAAGGGTTTGCTGGCATACCAATGACAGGAGTTTACTATTAATTGCTGATAAAACATCACAGAATAAGAGACATGCTTTCTTTGCTCTCTTTCAGCTTTGTTTTCAGGACTACATCAGTAGTCCTGAAAAAAAAATGAAGTGCAAAAAATTCTTTATACCAAAACTATAAGGAAAATAACCACAAAAATAAAATATAGAAGAAGAAAATCACTCCGTCAATGCTTTGTTCCTTGCTTTGTTCTAATCTATTTGATTTTCCCCTAAACCTACTCACAAACTACACATTAGGAAAAAGGATGGATCAGTAATTCTGACAAACATGTCCATTTTCCAGTGATTTGAGGTCACTGTGGGATCAAGGAGCAGATGAGCTGAACATAAGTTTTTCCATCTTATTTTGCAAGTAAGGGCAGGTCTCACAATTCTCTTGCATACATAAATCCTATAAATGCCTGTGCACCTTGTACATGGTATTAAGACCTTTTCAAGGTGAGAAGTTGTAGCCACAATGATATGGTTGGAAAGCTGAGTCTTCACCTGGCATTGAGACAACTTATTCACAAGTTCCTGTACTTGACAGCTGGCACTCTGCTAAAATGCAAGTGGAATATTTTCAAAAGCACTCCCAAAAGTTAAATCTTCCATTTTAATATTTAAAATAAGAAACAGCCCTTCCAAAACACTTGGCACTTCCCCTCTGAAAATTGCCAGTCATGTCTGTGCTTATTTTATAACATCTGGCAACTTGCTGTCATGCCCCACTGCTGGGAAACAACCTTGGTGACTTTTTGGCAGCTATTACATTATTTGCTCATTTCAATCCCAAGACTCAGCTGCTGGATTGAAGACCCTGAACTGCAGAGCACTTAGCTGCTCTTCATGGTTACTGGGAAACACCTAAAAATGCAAAACAAACATATCCTAAAGGCTCAGATGCTAAAAGGAAGATTATATTTTTAAACTCTTGATTTTTTGGCCTGCTGCATAAGTTTTGATCACTGAGGGTTTTTCAATTATGCAAATGGCTGAAGAGCCCTCTGAAGCTGGGGCTGAGCTGGAGTTCAGACAGATACCTATAATAAAATCCCATGATGACTTAGGAGTGCCACTTCAGGCAAATACCCCTGTCCAAGATAAAGAGCAACACACTATTGCAATAAGCTGGGTTCTTCTCATTCTTTCGCCTTCCCGATGTTTGGCACAAGTCCAAATCCTCTATGTTTTCCACCCACCCATCATACATATTCTGCTAAATATCCTGTCCTCTTGTCGTTTTGGCAAAAAATAAACTATGCACAAGAAAGAATTATGCCTGTGAGGCTCTCATAAAAAAATTCCTGGGAACGATAAATCAAAACAAAATAATAATTATCACCAGCCACAGGACCACATTTATGTTTCTCATATTTTCCTCTTACTTTTCATAGATTATCAAGTCTACACAAGAGCAAGAGACAGATTTTCTTAAAGATACTGATACACTAGTAATCTCCAACTCCAAAACTGAAGCTCACCTTGCCTATAAGAGAACACTCTATGCTATTTACAAAATGGTTTAAAATTTTCTCCTAGAATTATAAATGGTACATTTCTGTCCTGGAAACAAGATGCCTTGTTTTTCCCTATGGCTACATAAATCCTCCATGGTCCCTGTGCTACTCCTGACTTGCATTTAATAAATAATGACTAGTTACAAAGTGATAAGGCTCTCAAAGGCATTGACACGTACACATACTCTGTTGATGGGTAAACTGAGGCACAAGGGATGTGTTCACAGTATGGCTGGGTGGAGGCAGCTGCCTGATCTCACCCAGCAGATGTGTGGCTGCCACTGGCACAGCAAGTCTGGATCAGGCTCATTTTTCCCGGGACCACTGAGCACAGGGAACATCCACCCATGCAGGAACAGCACGCAGCTCAGAAGTGCTCTCCAGCCATGCTGGGCTTGAGGAATGCAACTGGGGCTGAGACAGGAATTTCCCACTCCTGCAGAGAGGGTTGGGCTGTATGAAAATGGGAAGGGCCAACGAGACCAACTCTCCCTCCCTGCTGGCCAAGTGCTGCCCACTTTTTGGATGCTGGGCTTCAGTGTGACATGGACCAAAAGGACAGAGTGGAGAGGCTTAGAAGCAAACGCTCACTGCAGAAATGTTGAAGGAATAAGCATGGTTCAATCTAGAAAAGAGAACAAAAAGCAACACTCCACTGTTTTTCCCAGCTTGGCAAAGTACAAAAGGCTCCAGTCCCTGAAACAATGTGGAGCTGCGGCAATCAGCACCCAGAGCTAAGGTGTAACCTCACCTTTCCTTCCCCAGCAGCCTTGGAGCTTGAACAGAGCCAAATCCTTCAAAAAGCCCAAGAGCAGATAGAATTCATCTATGAAGCCCCACCAAAATAAACGTCTATGGGACTTTTTCTAACACCTCACGGGAGCTCAGACAGCTATCCAGCCTTTGTGTCAGCACCTGTCAGCTTATTCCCACTCCAGCAGGCATCAGGACTTGTGCCTCTGTGTGCTCTTACAACAGCAATTAGGCTCATTAGAGAGCAATTAACACTATAACTTATCAGCAAAGTTCAGAAGTATTTTAAAATTAGTTTGTAAATACATTTGCCCACAGGAAAAAATACCATTTGCTGGGTTTCAGCATTCCTGGAATGTAACTGCACCTTTTGCTGTGTAAAAACTAAAAAATAAAAACCCACATGTAATTCCTAATCAAATCCACTGAGAAGGGGCATTGAAATAATTTTTTTTATGAGTTCGTACTGTTAGGATTAAGTAGGAAATTATGGCAATGCTTTTACCTTAATACCTGAACTTTTGTGTCAATACATTAGCTATGCTAGTGTCAAACAAAATCCTGACTGCAAAGGGATGCAATGTGCAAAGGTGAAAGCCCAGCCAGACACACCATGGTGTGAGCAGCTAATGCAGGCGCTGCGCAAAGATAAACCTCACTCCCCATCCAAGTCATTCATGTGCACCAATACACTTAACAAAAGATAATTCAAGGCACTGGACATTTACAGAGAGAAACAGCACAGATCTAAGCTGTGGCTGGGATACTCTGGTGAGTTTGCCCTGTGAAATGGAGTGTGGTATGGACACTGGAGACCACAGAGACACAAACTATAAGGTGAGGTTCAGAACAGAGCAGCACCTCCAATGCCATGATATGTTATTTGGGTGAGCTAAGCACTGTATACAAGCTAGTAAAGCCCGAGATTTATCAGACTAATGCAAGCCGATCACATCTGAATCCAAGCTGGTTTACATGCAACAACTTTCCCAACCCCACAGTATGTTCTCCTACTCATCCAGTCTGCACCTGTCACAGATTGGTCCCTCTGACAGACACTAACACCTTAGTTATAATCAGTATTCACTGAGGTGAAGTACTGAGGAGAAAACCAAGCCCTCTGAAAGCACCCATGGAGGATGGCTGATCATGCACAGAGTGAATAATAAAAGATGTAGTCTGTAAAAATGAACACCCTGTGAGTTGTGGAGAATAGGCAGTGGGACACTGAGCTGGGATCCAAATGTTATCAGTGGAGATAAACTGATACTACTCGGCAGCATGGAGAGTTTCTGCAAGACAGAGTGTGCTAGGTAAAAATATGTTTGCAGAGTCAGAGACCTTATGACCAGGCTGACACCTTATGTCACTTGGGCCAAAGAGCTCATCCTGTGAGTTCTCCACCCAGCCATCTATGGCAGGTTGTTAGGGAGAAGATTGAGGCACTTGTACCTGGTAAGCCTATGAGTTTTATTTTCATAACTAGAGTCTCCCAAATGTAAATGCCAAACAAGCACATCACAGGCCTGGCAACATGAGCCACAATCTTGGAATGTCAAAGGCAAATTTCTAAATACTCCCCACCCTTCCCTGAGAAATGCAAAGACACAGGCTATTAAATAATCTCTTCATTTTAGTAATTTAGTTGCTGTTTGTACAACGCTTTGAACGTGCACGGTGCCACAGCACAGAAATGCTAAGTACTGGGTTATTTAGCTGTAAAGCCTGTGATAATCCCTCATTATGAAATAATAATTAATCATCATCATTTTATTCAAGAGCTCCTCACCCCTACCCCCACCCAAGCCCTACAGGCACTGACCAAACTCTCTCCTGTCTGGACAGGACAGGTTGGTTATGGATGCAAAGTTCAGGTATGAACTTTCCCAAAGTTCAGGGCTGTGCCTACATGTGCGTCTCACCCATCCCAGTGGAGGGACAACACTTCCTAATCTCCATCTGAGGATCAAAGCTACGGATCCACCCAGCCCAACCATTCCCGTCATTCTTACTAGTCCAGAGAGGAAAATTGAGACATTCAAAGGGTAACTGAGGACTTCAGGAGATTGCATCCCAAGGAGCTCTCTCTTTTAATGAGGAACAGAGTACCTGACTCAGCTATCTCTGTTTTCTGGTAAAGATCAGGCAGATCTTCAAGGCCTCCTCCCCTGGGGGCAAGGAATGTCCTGTTCTTAGTGACTGCCCAGAGCAAGGTGCAGGGCACTGTGAGTGAGGCTGTTTGGTTTCAGTTCTATCTGTATTAAAAGCAATTTGGCATTTGTAAGACTACAAATTAACACAAAAATATAGTCATGGCTGCTGCAGGCAGAAGACAGAACAGAGCCTGGACATGTGAGAAGCCAGAGGGGACATGCTATGGTAACACTGTGACCTTGAACTGGTCCCCAGCCACTTCCACCAGCCATACAGCCCCAGTGCATTTACAACCTGGGCAAGCACTCACGAAATGAAGAGGCAACAGACAGGGCTTAGTCATCAAAGAGAAAGATGCAGGTGTCTCCTCCTGCTTGGGACCCTGAGCTCCCCCCAGCAGTTAGCAGTGCAAACAGTAAATGCCTCCTGTGAGTGTCCCATCCCACCTCTTTAAAGACCCACAATTCTCACCAGACATGAGGGTGTCATATTTCTTGTGGGAGCTACTCTGCTTTGTACAAGATGTTGTTTCAGAGTCGATGTAGATGTTCTTGTACAAGCTGAGTGGAGATGTCCATTCCTACATGAGTTTGAAGATTTGTGACTAAGTGTTCTAAATTAACTTGCACAGCACAACACCCACAGCATTAAAGACATCCTTACAGCCAGCAGGTATCCCACCAACCCTGGTCATCCTGGTAAACCATGCCTCAGCCTTCTCCCAAAACTTTACCAAAGAGATATCGGCAGCTGCTGCCATCTACTTTAAAGCTTTAATAAAACTAAAGTGGAAAACCTTGTGAGATGGTTCATATTTCATCATGCTGTCTGGGGAGAATCTAAAATTAATGTCCCAGATACCAAAAGCAAGCTTAGGGTGAGCTAAGTTACATCTGACTGACAAACAAACGTGAACAAAGTTTCTTGTGCATCCTCCCAGACAGGCAGCACTCACCAAAGCTGCTAGTTTAGCAATTTGTCATTACACTGAGCAGTAAGAGGAATGACTGGGTGGCGATGGCTGCTCCAAAGGATTATTTAGACACAATATAGTAGCAGTCTTTTGGTATGAAAAAATAGAGCCCAAAGCCTTGGTCTGCTCTAGAGTGCAGAACCCTGGAGGTGGAACTCAGCTGATCTGGGCTCTTCACCTGTGATAGCTACACAATAACTCACTGTGACTTGGGTAGAGTTCAGGTATGCTTTATGAACTGATTTTCTTGTTAAGCTTTCCTTTTGTAATTAACTTGCTTCCAGCTTTGTATGCAGGCAACTGAACACCTTTTGATACAAATTAAATATATTATAATTTTAGGCTAGCTCAGTGTTTAACGTGGAACCCCTCCTCTTTTAGGGAGGTAGCAAACCTAAATAAATTAGAATTGCTGACATGCCCCTTCTGCAGCTGAGCTAGGAATGATGTGAGCACTGGTGTCAGGCAGTGCCAGGTAAAGGAGGACTCACACCCCTTAGCAGATGTCACACAACGCTTTCTGTCATGGAGCAGACACAGCACAGCAACAAACTGCTCTAGCAATGTAGCCCTTACCAGGACCTCTATTTCTTTGAGACATTACAGTGAGTTCTTCATGATATTGTGAGAGAAAATACTAACAAAAATGTGTGCAGGATGCATTAAATTACCAGAAACCACTACAAAGACAGAATATGAAAAGAATTCTTAAGAGGGAGGGATTTTGGGAGTTTTTGGATGTATTCTGGACAGATGTATTCTTGTGCTTTTAGTTCAGCAACCTTTTCACTATTCTTTTTCAACAGCATGGAAGAAAATAGAATACCAGCATTGGAAAAAAATTCCAGAAAACACTGGCAGAAAGTTGGATTAGCTTTTCATTCTTGCAGGAGAAGGTATCATGAAATTCAGGTTATTTAAGCTCCAAGTAGTTCAATTAATAAGAGAAATAAGACTTTTACTTCTAAGTGTGAGTGGTATTCACAAGTGGAACTGAGGGGGCTTCTCCATCACTCACACAGTTAAAATATAGAAGAGGAGATCTTTCTGCAGTAGAGCAGGGGCGTTGTGACCTGTCCATAGATATTGCTGGATATCTTGCCAGTGCTGAAGATCTTTGATCTGCAGTTACAAAGCAGGTCTTCTGCCCTTAAAGTCTCTCTAGTTACATTAGACCAGGGCCAAATCTTATTCAGAATTACAGGAATTTAATCCAGAGCAAATCCATGAACCTGTTCAATATGCACTAGGTTCACACCAGCATAATGAACAATATACTTCTGAACCCTCATATTTAGATTTTGACTTTCTCACAGGAAACCAGACCACACCTAAAACAGTCAGACAGCTTTCTCTTCAGGGAGCTGCCTGCTAAGTATTAGTAAGATACTTTTCCAGGCTGGGACTCTCGCTCTGTCTTTCTCTTTACTCTTCAGAAGGTTTCCATTCAAATCAGGTTGTTTGCCTCTTGGCCATGGATATTTCTGCAAAGAATGACTTTCAGATGGGATGACATTCCCAAAGTGCTTGGAGGGACAAGTCTGACCATGCTGTTCTGTGGCTGTAACACATTATCAGAAAATGACCCAGAGGGAAGGTTTTTTGGATGAAAAATGAGATAGAAGTAGATCCTTTTGCCTACGTCACAGCTTCTTGACAAGGAAGATGAAGAAGTGGGATATAGAGGGACACTGAGGAAGAACAACTTCACCACAAAGCTTTTCCCCAGCCAACAGTGGCAGTGGACTCACTACAGAAAAGCAAAGTTTCTGAAGAACACAGCCCTGTGTTCATCCTACAATAGCAGAAAAACTGGCTCCAGGTTTGACAACTCAAAGGACAAGAGACAAGATGGCACAAACAAACCACAGGAGCTGAATCAAGGTCCCACTGGGACCTGACTTTGCTCTCACTTACATGGCTAGAAAACCCAAATGGCAATGGAATCACATCATTTTAAGGAAAAAATAGAGCACAGATTTTATTTTTTGAGAGATTACATTTCCCTCTTTGTTACAAGATTATGATCATGTTATGCCAAGATCAGTTATGAACCTTGATGTTTCCAAAGGCATAATGAAATACTAATCCCAGCATTTTGCCCTTGTATACCCATTGAGTGAACAGCCATTCTCCAAAATTTTCTGGTGGTTACACCATGTCATTGGCATCTCCTCTTTTAAAAAACACTTGAGAAAATAAAATAAAAATCATGCTGTAAGCTTCTTCCCATCAGAAACCTCAGGGAACTTTAACTGCAGAAAGAAAAAAAGCCCTCCCTAGTGCCTGACAGCAAGTTGCATTCTTTGCCGAATGGGAGGTCAAGAGGTGACCTTGCCCCTGCCCAACTTCCTGATCCTCCCCGGCTGCCAGCACCGTGCCTGGGAGCCCTGGGCCGCTCCAGGCTTCCTTGCAGTGCAGGCCGGCACCAAAATGGCCTGACAGGGCTGGAGGGAAAAGGAAGCTGCTTCTATTCCCACAGCCTGTTGTTTGTTTTTAATGGTAAGTGGCAGCTCCATCACTGCATCCCACAGGTCCCAGAGAGGGCTGTGGGCTGTGCAGGGACCACGGGCTCCCCAGCTGCACAGGTGCCACCACAGCTGGGATTCTGCAGGGGTTGAGGCAATGCTGCAGTAGGCAGTGAGTGCTGGGGAGGGATGAGAGATCAGCCTCATGAGACTTACCTCAAGACTCTTTTGCTTTGTACCTGATTTTCTGACTTGGAAATTATACTTCATTCTTAGGATAAAAGTATTTCCACTTACATTTCACTGCAGGGCTGGGGACAAAGAGCTCCTTTGCTCATAGGATTGTTGCCGTTTTAAGTTTCCTTTTCGGCCTGAACTGAGAACCACTGCCTGATGAGATAATGCAAGGCCTTCAGGAATGGGAGCTCCATCAAAGAAGGAACAGTACCAAAGCACACCCTTTGCATGAGACACAATTCCAAGCTCTTTTTTCTGTTGCAAACATGCCACAGAGTGGAGGCAGCAGCCAATCAATGTCCTGTCAGTGTTTGTATTGCAGTGACCCTCATGGATGTCTCAGTCCTTTGGCAAGAGAGTTGTAGCACCACAGGAGGAGTCAAGTTCCATCACAAATGTTTTTCTCTGAGCAACGAGGAGCACAGGCAGTTCCTTTTGCTTCTGAGGAAACGTTTGTGAGGGTATGCAAGGGAGATATGTAGGAATATCAACACCAGATCCAACTTGTCTTTCTCATGTTAATCACTTGTCTGTCATAACACAACAGGTAAAACTCATTGTACAAGCAGGCACTTCGAAAACAAAGGCAGCCACCTGTATGTGAGGCTTAAAATGACTGGCAAGTACAGAAAATTGTCCTACCTGAGACAATTATGTACCATCCTGTGAGTGAGGTTGGGGTTCCCCTTCTAAGAACCTGGCCTTCTAAAAAATTGCAGATATGCAGCATTTCCTTTGCAAAAACAAACAAATACTTTGCTAAATAAATTTGTGTTGGCTGTATCATCAATTCTTTGAGATTGAAATGCTTTAATACTCTTTGGCTTTACTGGGTTAATATTTTTTGCATAGCGCTGTAGTAATACTATTGTCTCATCTGACACACAGCTTTTTGTGAGAACAGTAGGTTCCTCCCAGGTTGCTTCTGAAAAGGAAACTTGAGTTTTGCACCAGCACATGTAGCAGTATGGGGGGGCTGCAGCCTGCTTAGTTTTCCCAATCATCATTTGCTTCCATAAAAAAGGAAGAAATCGTGAATATTATAACACTCCTAGATTCTTGCAAAGCTGCCTGCCTCTGCTCCTCTCTGCAAAGCTTTATTTGACCCAGGTCTGCTGAGCTTTAGCTGATGCCACACAGCAACAACATGTGCACAGCTGCACCGGCAAGGGAAGTCTGTTTTATGGCCGCATCCACAGTGGCACTGACTGGTGTTAGATAGATTATACCCATGTCCCACAGTGAAAGTTATTATACACTCAGTCATGGCCATTGCTGTGTGCTTGATGCTACTCTATACAGCTATTGTACCCTGAGGATTCCAATTGTCAAGCAAAGAGCCTGCTCTCTATTTTCTTTGCTCTTGTTCTGTCTGCTTTACATACTGATGGAGGATTACCCTGGTTTTACCTGCTTGTCAGGCAGCTATTCCACTAAGTACTAACTGTATTGTTCTAAATCTCTCACATTTCTTTACTAAAATTCAATTCACGTTTTTTGTCACAAGAACCATACGTCTGATTGTCCTGGGTTCATTCTTTTTTTCTAGTTTTCCTTGTCTTTTCAAAATGAAAAGCCTGCAGAAAAGCTTTAACTGAGTTAATGGAAGGGGAGATTGTTGTTTTTACGGAAGATGTGTGTCTAAGAGCATTTTGGCACTGCAGAAGGAAAAAATATATAGTCAAAGCAAAGGCTTCAAAGAAAATCAGTCTCTGCTGTCTTTATTCTGCATGCTATACAGCAGTTGGTGTTTTGCAATGGCATGGAGCACAATGACCACATATAATCTTTTCTTTCTCTGTACATCTTCTAAACACACACCTCCCACCCAACAGCTCTTTAGGTCTCCTTTACCTAAGTCACAGGATAGGCCCTGGGTGCCCCAAATCTCGGTAAATGTGGATGGGAAGAGACACAAAGAGCCGCCAAGACTTCCAGATCACATGCCATACAAAAGGAATGGTTTGTTGATGGGGAAGGATGACAAGGAGAGGGGAAAGCTGGAGCCAAGTTCTTGGCCAGGTTGAAGCAGCAGTGAGTGGGCTGCGAAGTCGTAGGGGGACGTGGAGAGGATGGGTGCCTGGCCAGGGCTCAGTGGCACTGAGGGGCTGGAGAGCGACAGTCACCCTGCTCCTGTCCTTTGCAGCTGCCACTGCTGGCTTAGGGATTTTGTGCTAAAGAACTCAGCTCAGCAGAAAGGGGAAAGGGTGGTATGAAGGCAACTGCCAGGGCAAAGGGGGGATGAATATTTCATTTGTTATGGGGCCTGAAATAGCTCTTAGCAGCCCTGAGTGCGAGAGTCATGTTGCGAGGTGGGGGGAGAGGTGGGTGCCAATTTGTCAACAAAGCTGCTTCAGAGTTACACCGAAAATTTATGAGTGTCTGCACTGTCTTGCTAGCAACCAAATCCTGCTCAGGGTAGGTGAGCGTCATGCTCTGGAAGGGTAACAGTTCAGATGTGTTTGCTCAGTCTGGCCTGGCTGGAGAGCACTGTTACCTGCACACTTCCAAGGCAGCAGCCAAGGCCTTGGAGCTCCAAGGTGTCCTGGGGAGTCACTTCTCCATGGACATTTAGTTGCAGTTGGCCTTTAAGTGCCTTTTAAAATGTCATCCAGAGAGTTAAGAGACAAACCCAGGGCAGAGCCAAGACAAGAATCTGACTGATGGACTTTACAGACACAGTAGTCTGTGCTCACACAGAGACACAGCTGTAAGAGGCTACTGTCCACACTTTGATTCACACGGGGGTTTTAATGTAAAACATCATTTTTGATTAATCAGTTTTGATGTGTGTCCTAATGGAAGGAACAAGGCACCAACCTGCAGGATAGAAGTACTAGATTTTGGCCCTGAACCCTTGTTATTTCCAGATCAGAAAGACAAAACTGAAATGAACAAGCCAGCTCAGTGCTATTTGACCTCCTTATAGATCCTGACAGCTACCAGTGTCCCAGCCCAGCCTTCACAGGCACTCACTTGCTCCCCTGTCCCACCCAGTGTACCCAGTCTGGTTGTGCTCCTGCACAGGCTGGAACTGGCTCAGATTATTGGAACAGCTCTAACTCCAAAGTGCATGAGATGTGTTATCACCTGGGGATATAGAGGTAGTTCACTGAGTGCATTTAATAAGCTTAGCTAAAACCAGATTGGTTTTAGGACATTTTAAACTGATTAAGTTGGGCCATGTGACATGGCTATGGCTTCAGGTGGAGATGAAATCTTAAATGATTATTTTGCCTCTTAACTCTAATAAGGAACCAAAATTTTCAGGCTTTGCTGCTGATGCTAAAGCAATTATTACTGGAATAAATCTGGAATAAACCTGGAAATGCTTTTAAAACAACAACTTATTCTTCAAGGGAAATACTCCTATTGGAGTTCAAATTCAAGGTGGCATTCAGACTTGAAGCTGGATTTCCCAGTCACAGCTTGAGCTATGTGGGATTAATAGAGCTGAAGTCAGGCAGAAGAAATGCAAGAAATGCTGCTTGGGTGCAGCGCATCCTTCTACCTCAGGAAAAAGGGACACAGGCTGGGCCTCTTTCAGGAATATTTCAGGAATTAGAAGTAAACACAAATAGCTTTATGATTTTTATTATTCTAGTAGAGTTTTTAAACCCCCTGCTTCCTCCTCTAACACAACAGACTTCTGAAACACTGAAGCTCTTCTTAGCTCAGTCACTGCCGTTTGGGCAAGATCAATAGGTCTTCTTGGATTCTCTCAGCACCAAGTGAAGGGTGTTCTTTGGAATACCTTGTTCCAACCCACACCTCAAGATTTTCGCCTTCCCCACACTGGATACTAACCTGGGAGAGTGTAACTTTCCCCTGAAAGCACCTTTCTCTTCAACAACAACTGGTGCTGAAGCTGGGGGTCAAAGCATGCTCATTCAGCAAACTAGAACACTGCAAACAGCCTCCCACTCCCAGCAAAACCATCAAAATCATTATCTTTTAAGGAACAGCCAGCCCTCAGGCTGCAAAGAGGAGGGGGTGAGAGACCCACAACCCTGCATGGCTCCCACTGCAAATTTACTGGCCTCCGGTCTCGTTTCAACAGAGTGAGGTTGGGGGAGAGAAATACCACACATAAATTCGCACGATCAGTCATACAAGGGGGAGAAAAAAAAAATCCACAGTCATCTCCAAGATTTACGAGCCCCCCTGAGCTACAGCACAGAAAAAACAAAGACACACACACACATACACACAAGGAGTGAAGGGAAACGTGATCCCACTTGCAGCTTTATTCCTTTATCATGTTCCCTGACAGCAACCTGGGCCCGGGCTGCACAAAGAGGAAGCACACAGAAGGTGTGGCTGTGAACAGCAGAGCAACGGCCCTGGACTAGTAATGTCCATGTTATAAAAACTTGGCACAGTTCCTTCTGGATGATCTTGAAGCACCACAGAAATCCTCCAGTGCTCCTCTGACGTCAGTTAAACTGGAATAAACTGAGTCCTGACATCCAAGTCAATGGAGCCACTGCAAACTCACCTGGCATATGCTGGGATCAAAGTATATCCCATTATTGCTTATATCCCTGGGATGTGCCCATTTGGACAAGTGCTATCTGCACTGCCCACTCACAGTTCTTCCACAATTTTTAGAAAAGCTAAGCTTTAACAAGGACCTGTGGATCTAGATCCTCAAGCATGTCCTCCTATTTTGGACAATATGTCACATGTAGAATTTAGATCCCTTTAAATTCTCAGTTTGGGCATTGAAAAATGAATGCACTAAGCAACACCATTTTTTCCAAACCCCCCCTTGATTGTGGAATCTCTTCTCTCTCTCAGAGACAGTAAATGGTACATCGGTAAATGATACACTTAAAACAATCTAAATCAAGTGAACATGACAAGACCTTATCATCAATGATCAGTCACACTGCTTGTTGCTACATTCCACCCAGCTCCTTACAATATTATATCATCCACATAGGCTGTGCAGTGACAGGAACATTCCCCTCTTACATGTGCGTACAGCACCTAATGCACACCTCCAGACTCAGTCCTGGGCTCTGACCACTGAGGAATGCTGGCTCTGCTCAGCTGCTGGTAGGAGTTAAGAGAGGGCCTCTTTGTGTAAATTAATAAATTCAATTAAGATTTCCATTGCCTGGTCATTGTCCCTGAAATCTCCTAACTAAAATGTTCACAGCCTTTTGCACCCCTCTGTTGCTGCTTTCTAACTAGGTTCAAAACCACAGATTTAAAAATTCTAAACACCAATAAAGCCCAAAATAATCTCAGATTCAGCTCTCAGTAGCCTATTTTAACAGCTTCTTCTTATAAGTTTAGCTTTAACAACCTCCAGCCGAGAGGTGGTTGGGTACAGTTCACCAAAGCATATAAGCAGAGGTATAGTGCAAAGAAGCAGCCCAAAAGCACTATTTAGTTTTTTCACCACTGGTCCTGACTCCAGTACAGAAACAGTGACTGGTTTACATCTATTTCCCCATTAGCTGACATAAGCAGTTTAATCTGCAACCTGTCCTACCACAGAGACTTAAAAGCCGGTGATTCCTTCCCTTTTCAGTCATATCATATGACCATGGCCAAAAAATATGTTTGAACAGCTCTCCCACCTCAGGCCACTTTGAGGGATTATTTGGGCATGTTCCAGTTCAGATGCTTTTTCTGAAGTCAATATGTGACTTTTACTTTAGTAGTTCTGCTACAGCCAGAGATAAATCATAGAGTCTGCAGACACTGATGCTCAATCCTTGGGAACACCTGTAGAAGGGACTAGCAGGTGCAGGTGAGAGAAGCACCTGGGCCAGCAGAGCTGAGGCCTATGTCCCAGGTATGCCTACCAGCTGACAGCCACTCACTGCCAAGTTTTTTAAAATGACATGACTTGGGAGCATGAGCTGTCTTTGTAAAAGTCACTGATGAATTTTGAACTCTAACACCCAGTGTCTTTCCTAAAAGCCTTGGCTCCTAAAAGCCCCAGTAGGGCAGATTGGCACCAGGAGCATCAAGTAACAACCAACCTGATTGCATTTGGAAACAAGAGTTTCAGCAGAACTGTAATTGGTCCTTAATGACCAATGCTGAAGCCCAGAAATTAAAATGATCCTTTTCTATACTGCCAAATACATGTTAAATTTATGTTCCATCTTTATGATAAGAAAGATGTAATGCATGAGGTGTTTGGGATTCATTGCTGCATGGCTGAAGGGCAGGAGGCTGTGTCAGGCAGGAAAAGGGCCAGAGATGTGCAGTTCAGCTTCCTTCGAGAAATGGATCTGAGTATGAGAGTGTGGGAGCTGCGCACCAGCCCATGGGATAGTTTTACTTGGTCTGTAACAGATATTGCCTCAAACAGGATTTCTTCAAGGGGAGAATGCAGGCTGGAGTACAACTAACACAGTGCCCCAGTGGCTGTGGCATGATGTATTTGTGCCTTACCATCACACCTGTTAAGAGCTCAAATGCACTTTTGAAAAAAAGTCCAAACCTCACTCCAACTAGATCTCATGCAATCCAAATCCTCCACTCTCCCACCTCCCAGAGCTTTTGTGCTGCACTTTCAGTGCAATTACATGCTAAATATCTGTCTGTCAGTATGCTGGATCCTCTCAATTTGTATGACACGCTTTAACGCAGGCCTAGCCAAGCCTAATGGAATGACAGCTATGCCCTCCAACCATAGACCGAGCGCTGCTGGGAGAGCCTGCCTGGCTCCGTGAGGAGCAGGGGAGGGGGAGGACAGAGGAAAACCAAATGCCACCAATTAGCTGCCACACTTGGACCCCTAGCTCAAAGAGAAGAGATTGCCACCTTCTTTGTTGTTGCTCTGGATGAAAAACCAGCAAGGGAATGCCATGCTGTGTGTGTTCCCTGGCCCCAGACAGACACACAGCCTCTGTCACGGGTGGTTTGCCAGCAGGTGTAAACATGAGGAGCTTGTAGTGAACTTTACTGGGCAATGCTGGTTTACAGCAGCTGAGGGTTAGATCCCTCTGTCTTTGCACTGATCCTATATCATGGGTGTTTTAGTCATGCACACCAGGAAAGAGTCAAACTGGGAAAAAAAAATTCTTTTTGAAAGAAATCCTTAAACCCCCAGGCTAATCTTCCATAATATCGATGAATCTTTCCAAGCTTGTTTTTGTCTTCATATCCAAAACAGCTGGGAAGGTCCTTAGAAATTACCAAATCCATCACCCTCTGGTAGGAAATGAGAAAAAAGGGCCAGGGAGAACCTCTTAACAACCAGAGAGAATTCTATTTGTTCAAAACCTGGTACAAGGGGAGGGGGAAGATAAAATGTATCCCAACTGCACATTGTCAGGAGGGGAACGAAAAGCAACTAGTGGGAGATGGCACTAAAAATAATGATTTTTCAGCCAGCAGCCAGACAGGCGTCTAATCCCATCTGAATAGAGACATCACTGGAATAGCATCTGTCAGGGTGACTGCTGATGCTGATTCCAGCTGGACAGGTCTCATACAGCCCAATAAACATACCTCAATCCTGTGTCTCTGTTAAACCTTTTCTTTTATTCTTTTTAACTGCTTTCTTCTCTTAAACTTTATTCTCTCTATTGTAACCTAAGAGGGTATTTTTAAAAGCCGTAATGAAAAAAGTTAAATGAAATCCATATATTATTAGCCCCAGCATTTCAAGGGACTGTGCTGGCATTTGGTTGTAAATGTGTTTGTAGCTGCGCTGTGGAACTGTTCCTTTATGTGATGGTTGACAGCTCCACGGTGCAACATCTCTTTTTTACAGATAAAAACTGTTGATATTTTCCTTTTCAATATCAGAAGTGTTTAATAAACACCTCCACATAACAAATACCAATTCCTTTGCCTGGAATAACAGCTCAGGACAGAGATTCAGCTATTCTGAATTTCCCACTCAGTATGGAAAGTTTGTTTGTTTTAAATCAGTGCAAGAATTTCCTATCTTATATTTATGGAAGAGAAAACAATAAATCAAAGGAATACAAGCCAATTCTTGCCTCTGGTAGGAGCTGTCAACTAGAGCTCCCAGGCTTCCTCCTAGTTCTGCTTCTTGCGAGAGCCATTGAGCCTCCCTGAACCAAAGGCTATATATGGAAGGGCTGCATCCTGGATAAATCATGGATACAATAATTTAGCTGTGGGATTCCTGCTCTGCAATGGCTCTGCAAGCAAGACAAACACTGAGTTGGTGGTGCTAGAGCCCTCTAGCTGAGGACAGCAACGAGCAATGTGCAGCAGGACTTGCACTGGGCACATTCCTCTGTGATGCCAGGCCTGGCCAGCCTGCAAGGGGAGCTCCTCGTTTCAGGACTCTTCATCCTGGCCTAATGTCCTGTTACTTGACAGGTTTTATTGCACATTTTAGCAATGACTGCAACATGAGTGTGCAAATCAGCATGCCAAAAAAAGGATGGCAGGGCACCAGCTCAGTCCTCCTGCTCTCATCATCATTTTTATATCCTTGAAACAGAGAGATCCTGCTGGCTAATCACCACAGGGCACCAAGGATGCTCTGCTTTCTGATTTAGTGGTCTTTTTCTTGCCTTTTGTTAGTGTTTAACAATGTCTATAAAGAAGTATAAGCAAAACCCCTCTACTTCACTTTATGGCAATAAGAACCACAGAAGACCATCCCAAGGAAACAGCAGCACCTGAGAACTACCACTGCAGCACCTTTTGTGTCTTCTTCATTCACCCTCTAGAGCTGATTGCCAGATTCTGTTTGTAATTCATTATTCCTCCCCTACGTGGACCTTTGTTGCCACGTTAATTCTGAAACTACAAACCACCTGGGAGAAAGAACAAAGGTTATGGATGAGGGTTTAATTCTCATATTCAATGCATTTTGACACCTGAACAATCTTTCACCTATCTCAAAGGGTAGGAAATAAAGACAATCCAGACTAAAATGCCCCAAAATTAGAGCACTCAAAAAATCAAACTTCAACATGGTTCAGAAGTGCTCAGTAGACTGCTTTTTATGGAGAAATGAAATTCTATTTCCAGGTTTTCCCTGGAGTATTCCAAATCTGGACCCATGGCACCATTACTGCATTTTAAGCACATTTACTGAAATATAGAAAACATGTTTACTCTTTATGAGTTCAAACACACTCTAGACTAAATGACTCAGAATGAATACCTGAAGTAATGTCAGCAGAGCCACATGTTTAGCATTTGTAGAAGTTAGTACAAAACAGCTTAGTCTGTACTTTCCAAATGCTCAGAAGCAAAATATCCCAAATCATTTCCAAACATGTCAAAATCAGAAGTTCTTCATATGGGCTTTGTGGAGAGATTTTTATTTTAAAGTCAGCCTTATCTTTTTTTTCTAGGCCTGAATAATGATGCAAATCTGATGAGAATTAAGACAGTAAAGGAGCCTACAAAATCCTTTGGCTACACAGCAACAGAGAAGGGGTCTCCAGAGAAGGAAATTTCATCCATCTGCTTCGCTGACAGAAGGCTCAGCGTGATAAAAGAGATCCTGCCACTTGCTCTGAGAAACCCCAGCAAAACTCTGCACTGATACATCTCCTCTGACACCTGCTCCAGCTGATCCTTCGCAATTTGACAGGGCTGGAGGACTGAGGGCTAAAGAGGAGGTGGGCCAGGTCCTGAAAACAAGAGTAACATTTCATGTGTCTGGCTCGGCTTTTGCAAAGGCTGAAAATTAAAAAAATCAAGTATTTGAGCACCTATTCTGTCACACTGCCAAGGCTATGCAACCTATTCTCTGATGTTTGTCTCCTACTGAAGTTTATTTCGCAGTATAGTATTGCTAGACACTTTTTTATTTTGCCTTTTAAACATTTTATCTTACAAATCAATCCTTTCAGCTCCCTATTCCTTTTTCTCCTTGAACTTGTATCTGTGCAGGAGAGCACTGCATCGTTTATCCCTCTCTAGTTCTCTGGGGATTTCACTGAAATCTTCACCTTGAGAACATGAAAACATTAACTGCCCCTGGCTCTACTGCACAGCAAAAAGCCTTGGAGGTTGCAGCAGACCTGAGGCAACGTTCCAGATGTGTAACATATCTTTCTCAATTTACGTGAAACATATTCACTTGCAAATACTGACAACACACAAACTCCTGATAATCTACATGCCACACATCACAGAACACATACACTTGCCATAGCGTGACAACATCAGCTAACGTAGCTTTTAGTAAGTCTTAGGGAAGAGCGTACAAGGCTGGCTTTGTAGCTGTGTCTCCAGAGCTTTTCCGTGAACATTATTGTTTGAGGATATGATTTATCTCAGTTATTGACTGGGAAGAGAACAATGTAATGGTCTGAACCTCACAGAAATTTCTCAATTCCATGTACCAGCACTGCTTTCCTTTCTGGAGTGTTTAGTCTATTTAGCCTTTGTAATTCATGAAAAAAAAAAACCAAACGGGCCCTGGCTGTGTTGTTCTTTCCTCCCCTTATAAATACATCATCCTAATATATGTTACCTGCTGCAAAACCCAGTCAATTTGCTCTTTCCTTTACAGATAAGATGAAGCATCTTTTCCCAGTGATGAATAGCTGAGTGAGACCACATTACCTGCAGTCAGGTTGCAGGTGCCAACCAGCTGAATATCTCCAGCCCCCTGTGGTTTGCCTTTCTGTGAACTGCTCCCAGGAACTGCACAGAAACTGGGGAGGGTGGGGGAGAGGGGAGGCTGAAGGCACTGTTTCCACTCATAGAAAGCATAAGTCTTGCACAGCAGTGGCTCCTTCGTGCCTCTCTTCCTGAAGGAGGAGTCTGTGTTTGGCCTCTAGAATTGATGCATGGTCTCAGCTTTACCCCCAGCAGAGGTGTCAAACTTCCCCATGTTATAATTCAATTCTCATAAAGTGATGCTATCACAGCAACAAAATATGCTGCTGTCCTTTCATTCCCTTTCAGTCCCTCTGTGTTTACAGTCCATTCTGTAACAACTGAACTTGAGTTTCCTCTGGTAAAAAATCAGCAAGAACAAAAATCAGGAAGGATTACACAGCAACAAACTAGTTTAAAAACCCACTCTGATGGCATTTCTTGAACTGTCCCAAATGGAAGACTTTCAACTAAGAGAAAAACTTGGAAAAGCCCCATGTATTCTGGCTGAACTATGAGCAACTAGGTTCCACTGCACCAACGTGAAAGGCAGTAAGAGACAGTTCATAAATTACACTTTGCTGCTGCCATAATGAGTTACCAATTTTTAATTTTGTAGAGATTACACCAAAGCCACGGGCAACATCAACCTGTCCTGAGCTCTCAAAAGCTCCAAAGCTTTATAACTGTCTGAGCTTTCTGCTCTTCCTGACCTTGCAGCAGGGTTTTTGTTTGCCTCAGACCATGCTAACAATAGACAGAACATTTATTTGAATGTCCTGTGCATTAAGGCAGGGCAGTCTCATTCCTAGTGGCACAGGTAAAGCTACAGTGCATGTCCCCCCTTAAGGAAGCACAGTCCAGAGCAACACCAGCCACACTCTGAAACGCAGAGCTCCCCTGTGCACAGAGCAGTGTGAGGTTTATGAGCTCACACATCATAAGACACATCAATTTGCATGACTGCAAAGTGGATTTTCATCTATTTTGCAAAGTGAATCAAAAAAGCAGACTTTTTAACACTTTCGTTCAGTTTGACCCAATTCCTTTTGGTTTTTTTTGAGTAGTTGGTGACTTGCCAAATGAGCAAACATGGAACAGCTCCACAAACACAGAGAAGTTCACTGGAATTCAGAGGGAGCTTGGAGAAACTGCAAAACCCAAAGATGTACAAGGCACAGCCCATCCATTCCTCCCACTTTAGGTGGCATAGAGTGCTCCCATACTGAATTTTCTTCCTGAAGGAAAGGAGAGAAGGGAGAGAGCTGGTGTCAGGTGAGGATTTCAGGGTCTAGCTCATCAAATTCCAGGAAAATGACCACCCTCGTAACCCAAAACAGCTGCTGTGTTTATAGTAAACATAAATGATAACTGGGTGGCCTTTGAAGCCACCATGTCCAGTCCTGGTAATTATGGACAAGTGGATACAACAGTGATGATCCAGAGCATTTGTTTAATGTTCAGACATAATTAAGGCCATTATCAAATTTCTGCCCCTTCAGCAAAAAGGGGGAATGGGGTCAATCGTCTGATACCACAGGCAGAAAAGCAAGGGAGGAGTTTCTTCCCAGAGTAACTCACACGGGATAAAATTCCCGAGTACCACCTGGTGCAGTGGACGCCTTCACTCGGACGGAGGCAGGTGATGATGGAAGGCCCCTTGAGCACACCAGCCAAATGCATTCAACACCAGGGCCTCCCACAGAGTTGTCCCAGCCCCTATCCCTTGGGTCCAGGAGACAGGGTAGTTCAAACACCAAATGCATGTCTTGGAATGTCACTTCTTGAGTGAGGGGAGGGGGCAGTGGCAGCATTACTAATTGCAAGGAGGTATTGCTTGTGTGCACTGGGAAGCATTACCCCCCTTCAGTGCCACCCCCATCCTGACCCACGGTGACTGGGTGTCCTTTCCCAGACACTCCCGCTTTATGGCAGAGGGAAATACCTAGTTTGCAAAGGGTTATTCCAAACACCAAAGCTGATGAAAAGGTAACTACACAAGGCCTCTATGGTGGGAAATTGAAATGACCCATAGTGAGAATTATCAAACAAAATCTAACCAAGTATGACAGTGAGAAAAGCTGGAGGGGTGGGGAATGAATTTTACCTTTTCAAAGTCGGCAACCTAGTGCTAGGATCCATGTAGCACATTTATTGCCTAAAAAACCCCCATATGATTACAGTGCATCCAAAAATTCTCCAGAAGCTGGCAGGAGCTACAAAGGCCCACACTGTCAAAACACTTTAACCACACTTCAGTGAGATGAAAAGCATCATCCACAGATACCTGGGCATCCCAAAGGCCTTTTTTATTGTGCCCTCACAGGATTAGCTTGCTTTCCCTCCTCGGAGGGAGAAGACTACAGATTGGAAAGTGGACTGAGACGTCAAAGTGTGGCCTGGAAGACTTGGAGCAACAGCCCTGCAGAACTGCCCTGCACAAACACAACTTGTTGCTGAGCAGTCTAGGTGTGGATCATCATCTGTCTCTTCACTTGCAGGAGTCCCTGGCACAGACTCATACTGCCAGCAGCACCTCTTGCTCCATCTGAGAGGATGCAGCTCCAGGAGGCCAGAGGGGCTGAAGAGATGGGGTAGCTGCTCTTTCAGGAGCTGCTCCCTAAGGTCAGGGCTGGGGCACAGTGCCGGAGCAGCACTGGGAATGCTTAGAGCTCTCTGCTCAGAGGATAAACAGAGGGTTGAAATCTCTGGGGTTGTTAATCTGTCACCTTTCCCCAGCACGGAATTAATTTTTTTAATGTGTTTTTAAAAGGGAAGTAAATAAAAAGAAATAATAAAAGAGATGATAAATGGGTCCCTTTCTATTCCCTTCATCACTGGGCAATACCACACAGATATCTGTCAGGGACAAAATATTAAAAGGTTTCCCTGCCTTGCCATCCCCAAGAACAATTTGGATTCATAGCCGCTCTAAAAATCTCATCTCTCATCTCTCATCTCTCATCTCTCATCTCTCATCTCCCTCCCCTCCCCTCCCCTCCCCTCCCTTGCGTGAGGTCNTCCCCTCCCCTCCCGCTATAGAATCTGCAATGAAGTGGCCCTGCTTTTTCCAATTCATGAAACTCTGGACTGTATGAACAGTGCTGCTCAATTACAAACATGATTTAACACCATGCTCAGCTATTCTAAAAAGATCCTGGCTTTCCATTGTGCTGCCTGGATTTTCCTACTAAGAAGTTGGGAGGACACATCACATAACCTAAATCTCTCCTGTGCAAAGCTTGCAGCTGTTAAAACAGCAAACAGTTTCCCAGAGCACGTCTGTCTTTGCTGCAGAAGGGAGTGTGTGAGGCTGCTGGCCGCACTGGGCAGTGAATTGGCCTGGGACCCACGGGACTCAGCCCAACTCTGACCTGCTTCGTGACCTTGACCCTGTTACTCCACTTCTTTGTACCTCTGTTCCCTTTGCAGCACTTTATCTGGCCTCCCTGTTTACTCTGTCACCTCTCTGTGCTGGGTTTGTCTGCTGCAGCCTCGTACAGATGTCACGGGCAGCGGCTGATACCATAATATTAACACTTGCTAGCCAGGTGCTGCACAACTCTTCACCATGGAGCAAGGGATTTCTTTCCACAGCAGTGAAACACAGGTAAGAGCTAGTACAGACTCTGCCATCACTCATGAACACAGACCAAATGACACACAAATCTTGACAACTGTTGTCATCTTTCTCTAAGAATCACTTTTTCCACCTCAGGGAAGGCCTTCTCCCAAAACTCAGTGCCTCTGCAGCCAGGTGCTGTTGGCCTTTTAGATGAGAGGTGCTTTAGGAAGCATTTTTTAGGAAGTTTTGCCACAGGAAAAACTTACAGATTTTCTCTCATTCCATTCATCTTCCTTGAAAACCTGACTGAAGTAAAGCGAGCACTTGGCAGCATGTAAACAGGAGAGGAATATGCTCCAGAGACTGCTGGAGTGCACACTGTCCTGGTGACACCAGTGGTCTTTGGAACACAGGTCATCTCAGCTGGATTTTCTGCTTTCTTCCTAACACAGCTGCTATTAATGAGGTTGGAGCAAAAGATAAACACCACTTCAGCCCCTGCAAAGTGCACCTTCATGTGTGCACCATCTCTCCAACTGTCAGAGGCAAATGTTTACTTGAGGCTTGAGCCAATTACTGCGGAAGATACATGAACAAGAGCTGGTTCAGCGGGAGACATGCAAATACATGCTGGGGTTCCCATGAGGGTGTGAAGGCTGCAGACCATGTGCTGCTCCTCTGAACACACCTGTAATTGCTTCTAGCCCAATATTTACCTTCCTGAAGAGAGCAGTGACCAACTACCCAACAGCACCTGGCTACTCTACAAAGCCCCAGTGGAGCTGCTTCCTCTGTTTTGTGTGAAGGAGGAAGCGGGGGCAGCTAATAATTTCTTCTGTGTAGCTTTACCACACAAGTAATCAAACAACTGTTGAAAGTTGGGAAGGGAGTTGTTGGGGTGGGGGGGGGAAGGACCGTCTGTTAACCTAACTGATAAGCTTTGCCCAGCCACAGCTCAGCCTGTCTTGAAGGTGGGGTGATGGGCATGTGGCTTTGTTCCTAGCAGTTCACCTGCTGCTGGCTTTCAGCACTTTTTATTCCATTGTTTTGTTTAGCTTACAGGCCTATTATCATCACCTCCGTGCTGCCAGGGCGGGCCTCAGGTGCAAGCGGGTCCACGGGCGTTCGAGGTGCAGCCACCACAGGATCAACAGCAATGCTGAGAGGGGCTCCCTGCTCCTGCTGGTTGTGAAAATTGCTTCCTTTGCTGATGATGATAACACCAGGCAAACAAACGCTGTGTGGACTATTGAGCTTGTCTTTCTCCTCAGGACTTGAATTGCGTGGAGCATTCAAAACAGTATAAATAGACCTAATATCCAGTAATGAAGCTGGAGCAGACATGAGCAGGTCTGAGTACCACTTGATGACAGGTCCGGTTTAGGATTATTGGATGAATGCAGGTGCTAAGCATGGTTATTGGTTTCGAGTAAGATTCAAAAAGACTGCGTCCCATCTTTTGAGCTCCCATTTTCAGATGTAAAAACCCTGCCCAATGAAGCCCAATATATTTGCACGGGGTTTTTGGCCCACTGTCCCAATTACACATACAACACAGGCTCCACGCCCAGGGAAAGGCAGCCTGCCTAATTTTGTAAATTTTCTGCAGAATGGGTGTGTGTGTGTGTGTGTAATTGAGAAGAAGTAGTGTATGTGCCAGATTGTTAGAAAAGGGCCCAAGAAGGTAAAAAACCCCATTCAAGAGTTTGTCTCCAACTCACTTGAGTGTCCATAAGAAGGCTTTTACTAAAATACAGAGCACCATCTTTCAGTGTTAATGAATCACCTGCTTCCCTTGAATTTACTCCCAGTGTACTGGCAGAGACCAGCCACAGCCCCCTGTTATTTATCCTGCTAGACAAAATAAGCCAAATTTTGTATATAAAATCCACAAACAGTACATTTTCCTGATTGTTTTAGGTGGTCTTCTCCATACCTCCTCCAGTTTCAATCTACCTCTTCTGATTATGGGTCAACCAATACTGAAGACAGCATTAAAGATGGGATTTCCCAGATCTCCTAGATACCATTGACACAGAGACTGTGCACCACCAAGCACAGGCATCCACCACTGCAGTCATAACCAGTATCCTAAATGGTACCTCCATCACCATTTGAGCTCTTCTCCCCCCTGTCCCAGGCACTTTCCCCATTCTGCTCACACAGCACAATGGTGGCTGGTTCTCAGGCCTCCTGCTCAGAATTCTGTAGCAGCCTAGCCCACAGCTGGTCAGCCACTCAGGGATAGCGGTGTGCAGCTGCCGAGCCTCAGAGCCAACTTCCAAGAGCCCTGACATGGATTTTAGTGGGATTTACTGCACTGAAATGCAGAAAATCTTGTTGCCTTTAGGATTAGCCCCTTCATTTGCACATACAGTAGTGCATGCTGTCTGGGTCCACTTCCCTGCATATGGTGCTCAGTCCTTCAGTTACCACCAAAAGAACTTCTGCTTGCAGGACACCCACAATTTTAATTCCTTCTATCAGCAGGCATTGCAGCTGGGTGGTTTCCAAATGTTACTGGAGCAAGGACCATCAGGAATTTTATCACAGTCAACCTAACTTGGGTTAATTTGTACTGATTATGAATGATCTCAGGTCATCAAATACAGATTAGTGTTACTGCAGTACAGGATTTTTACAGTACTCTTGGAACTAAAATGTAGTTATTTCATTAGAAGTGTTCTAACTTTCCATTACAAACGGTAAATAACTAGGCTGGAGCAAGGTGGACTGAGGAAAGGCTGCCTGGGCAGGAGCAGTGCAGCCCTCAGCCTCCATGGCCCCAGAGCCTGCTCAGGGAGCACAGCTGCACCGCAGGGTAGCATCCTGCAAGAATAACAGATAAACATGCTCACTTCACAAGCCACTGGGCACTATATTTCTTGTGATGAGAACCATCCATTATCCTTCCATCCTCCTCTCTGTGTCACATTAGTGAGAAGTTTTACAAAGCAAGTCAGGGGACAGCTTTATTTACTCCCAGCCACACTGCATGGCACCCAGGTCCATTGGTATTGGTTACACATGACCTCGGGTCTTCCATTATGGGCTAATGTCTGCAGCCCTCTGACCTCCGGAAGTGCTTGAGGAAGAGCTGCAGTAAATCAGAGCAGCACTTAGTCGTGGAGGAAAAAAGTCCCTCCTTATCAATCTGCCAGCAGGAGAGGAAGGACTCTGGCTGGGCTGCTGAAATTGGATGTGCTCTCGACTGCTCGGAAAACTCCGCAGACAGAAGCAGCCCTTGCATTGCATGTTGCCACCACGGACTGTAAGAGCAAAGGGGAAAGGGGTGAGCCTGGCTGCGTTCCCCTCTCAGCCTGGGCTGGCAGGGGGAATCCCAGCCAGTTGCTTCACAGGGCAGGTCCTGGGTGCTAGCCCACTCTAGAGATGTCTATGAAGGCCTCTGCTTGGCATGGACACTCTTCTACTACTTTTCCTTGAAGGATGCTCTCACACACTAAATCCATGGTAAAGTGAGGGCTAACCCTAACCCTAACCCTAAGCCTGCACTAAGGTCTATAACCAATCCTTACCACTCAGCTTCTTAGCAGAGGACATGAGCAGTCTGTGCAGTCTCAGCAAATTCGTCATCATGTAATTAACCAAAGGATGTTATTAAACACCCTGTGTGCCAGAGCATGAGAATTACAGGTGGAAACAGTAACGTAACCACAAAACACCACACTTGCAAATCATCATCAGTACAAACAGTCCTTCCTGTAAAGGGTGGAAACAAGCAAATTTGCCACATCCCCTGTGCTGGCAGGTAGAGCCCCAGAAGGACATAGAGCAGGGAGAGCATTACAGAACAAAGCTCCTATCTCTGCTGGTCCTGCAATCAGCAGGGGATTTCAAAATTAGTAACAAGTAGCTCTCAGGGAGGGTCAAAGAACACTGGGATGGGACCAGGTACTTCTCAGTCCTGGACGGGCCCTGAAGGGTAGAGGATGAAGATCTGCCAATGAAATGCATAACTTATCCCTTACAATCAAGGCAAGAGGACTTCGGAGAACAAAAAATCAAGGTGGCAATATCACTTTCCTTCCCCATTTATCTCCTACACAGTTCTAGTCTTCATCTCCTTCTCCGAGTGCCTGCCTCAGTCAGGTCACAGGAGCTACCTATCCCAAAGACAATCCTGAAAATTTTTTTTTTTTTTTTTTTAATTCTGCTGTCCTTGAAACAAATGAAAAAGCAGCTGATCAGGTCGCTTAGGTCTGGAGAAGGCTTAAAGATCCAATATCCCATCTCCATCCTTCACCCCTACAGCAAGAATACTACCCAACATAGAAAGCAAGGGAACAAAAGGATTTTTAATGTAATCAAATGTGTCATGTGCCTAAAAAGTATTCTGCTATATCATATACATGCATACACAGATTGTTTTGTATGTGTTTTTTCCTTCTTGCGTGTCTCCAGAACAAACACTGCAATTTTACTCTCCCATAACTGTTTCTTGGCTCCTTCTACACATTCCAGTACAGCAGCATCACAGATTCACTATAGGAAGGATTTACTCCCTCAGCTGATGTAGCTCACTGCCAGACCAGCATTATCCTCTTTGTGTGAGGACTGGTTCTTTGGGGAAAGACAGAGTGTAATATCCAGCAAAAGGAGAGGCTCCGCCCTTCAGGATATAGGAAATACTACGAGAAAGAATACTTTTTTTCTGGCAGAGCTTAAGATCCATACAAGATTCTCCAAGGGTGGAGAATCACCTCCTAATGACAACTCATTAGATCACCTGGAGGGGTTTTTTATGGTTTATATGCTTTGGGGGTTTTGTATTCTATTGCAAAAGGAAGTTTACAGTGGGGAGGTTTTTGCTCAGCTACAGTTAGAGACAGGCCCAGACCAAAACCTCCTAATTACAGAATCCCAGATCATGGAAATGCCCACACATGTATTCGCACTTCACAGTTCAGACCCAACTTTTCACTACATAAGAACCAGTAATTGGGGCTTTTTAACATGTAAATATTAAAACCAACCAGCCACACAAACACAGACACTGCAGGAAGAGCAGCATGTTTCCATACAAACAATGCAGAAAAGACTTTTTAAAAGAATCAGCAGCATCCATTGGGATCCTGGGAGCCTGGATTCATGAAGATAGCAAATGTGACACCCCTTTTCTCCTCACCTCTGTAACTATTTGCTTGCTGTTTACTTGGTGTTTCAGAAGAACTAAACCACAAGATCCTGTCCTGTCAATTCTGTCACTTTTCATGTGACAACTGCCCTTCTTCCACATGATGATAACGACTTTGAAATTCACTTGGCATTTCAGCTCCCTTCCTGCATCTCTCAACAGTTACACAAATGATGTCAACACATACAAAACAATAGTGTATCATGAGCTGATAGGCACAAAGTGCACAGGAGCCTGTTTCCACAGGGTGATCCCCAAAAAGAGACTTCCATGCATTAAAAAATATACAGAATCACTATTTCTCATAGAAATAAGGGAGCCAGAATTTATTGGACTGTTCATGTTGAAGGTCCCAGGTGCTGTTAAGCACTGATGCAGATGGATCTTGCAAAACAGAAAGCTAAGCTAGGTAGACCTGAGCTGTCTCAAAGAGACAACTGAGCTGTCCCACATGTGCGTCTCAGTCGTCACAGTCACCAGGGCTGTTCTGTTCTGCTATGTCTGAAGGAAGGAGCAGAACCACAGCCCAGCTCCCCACACCAAATACACATTATGTGGCATTTACATTACAAGCCAGAGTTTCTCAAAGGCATACACTACCAAATTAATGTGTTATTTATCTGTTAGCTTATCACAGTCCTATAAAGACTTTCCCTACAAGTCTATCCTAGGATAAAACTCAATGTATGGTGTTCTTCAGAGGTTTCTTGTTTTGTAGTTACTTCATCTTTTTCAGTGCAAAAGTTGATTCAAATATTTTTCTAACAACAACAACAACAAAAGAATAGCAAAATAAGGCACATATACAAACCCAATGTTATTTTTTGCAGTGCAGACATTTAATGCCAGTTTCATATTATGGCAGCTTAAAATCCTGTGACTGCCCCCTAAGACACTATTTAAAGTAAAATAAAAATTGTGACAAGTCTGTAGCCAAAGAAAAGTATCACCAAGGCAATAAATTTGTGACACACTGTCTTTGGCAGTGGAGATATCCTTGCCTTTCACTGCTTCAGCCTACTACCCAAGTGCTTTTATAGACCATTGTTTTAAAACCAGGATCATTCAACGACCAGATTTATAGCACAAGTGGAAAAACCATGCCAAGGGTCCCTTTGGTCCTACTCCATAAGCACTGCTTAAAGTCCTTTTAAACCTTTTTTTTTGTAAACAAGCAGTTTTCTGTCCCGAACACACCTATCGATCAGCCATGAACAGTGAACGGTGAACAGTTAACATGGGCATTTCAAATACTAGGGCCACGCCAGCTCGTGCTTCAATTTTACAAGTGTCTAAAATAGGAATAAATGCAACTCAAGTGTGCAAGGAAGCTTTTATATAAATATGAATAGACTGAATTTGAGAGCTTTGAAAACTTGATAGTGCCAGTGAAATCCCGCTACTATGAAGACAACCGGACTTTGCTCCCTTCCATACTAAATCATTTTGAAACCTGTTTGCTGACTGTTTTTATAGTTACTGTAAAGTGAGAGAACTTCCAAATTCACACTTCCCCAACTACTTTTTACCACAGAGAATCTTACTGCAATTAGTCTGGTTTGTAATGGAAAACAGATGAAAGGACAAATTAAATCAAAACCTTCCCTCATATCTTAGGTGTTTTCATGCCATGCATCCCAAGAAGTTTTCCCAAAACCAACAACATTAAATTAAAAGCTCAAATATTTCTACCAGACCCAACAAATGCAGATTAAGCTGAAATTTAAATGGAAAGTGAAAAGATTTTTCCTTCTCCCCACCTGCCAAGTCTTCAAAGTTCAGGGCTCTGTGTTTCTCTTTCAACACTTAGCAGCAGAAACACCTAGGGTTGAGTGGAGAGATTTCCTCCTCACACTGGCTTTATTCATTATTTCTGAAGTGTTGACAAATGTCTTCGACACTACACAATGCACACAAACAGAGAGTCCCTGCCCCAACGAATTTACAGTCTGAGGCTGTTATCTTTGTTCTGTTTTGGTATATCACCACAAATTTCAACAGGGTACCAAATGAGCCCAATCCACCTTCCACTAGCAGTTTTCCACTGCTTTTCATAGGAGCTGGTACAGCCCCAGTCAGACTAAGTTATAGAATTAGCTATTGCAGGAGAGAGCAGAGTCCTCGGCATGTCTGCAAACAGCAAAAAAACCTGATTTTCAACAGTTTTGTTTGAAATTAAGTGTATATTTGAATGTTTTCACACATAATACATTTTGAGAACTTAAAGAGCTCCCTTTCACTGTATCTTTCAACCCCAGCAGTGTTACAGATCAAGCAGGAGCAGGCAATTTCTGAACCAAGGCAGGCTGGCAGCTACAGTAACAGCTCCAGCTGGTGGAAGTTGGTGAAAGTTTTGGTTTATTTGTGCTAAGCTTTCTGCCAGGACATTTCACACACTGGAAGTGTGTATTTTCTCTGACATTTTTGAGAGCTTCCCAGTGTTCCTGCAAATAGCCCCACAAATTTATTTCAAATTCAAATGGTGTCAATTTCTGCCTATCCAAAACTCTGCACTGAGTTGTTATCCATCCCTTTTCCCCAGCTGTGCTCTGTGGAAGAGAATGCATTCACACAGCCCTGTGCACTAACACACACAAAAGGCACATACACCTATTTACACCCTAAAGGCTGCACAAGGATAGCACCAACTAGAGATGTTCCCCTTCAGGCCTGTGCTCTAGCTGGGACATGGATCCTTGTCAACATTCCTATGTAAACCATACTGGATTTTAAATGGTCTCATAATTAATTATTGCAGTTCAAGCAGCATTTCAAACCACAAGTGAAACACATTTCTGCCAAAGGCAGAAGCGACATTACTGGGAAAAGACTAGGAAAAAAAAGCATCTTAAACCCACACTCACATGTCCTAGTTATTACTGATTCACACCATGCCAAAGCTCAGCACCAGCACGGCCAAATGCCAAATGCCCCAGCTCACAACAGCCTGACCCTGCCACTCCATAAACAACGCTAAGCTCAGACAAAGACAATGTGAAATGACTGAGAAAACCTCACAGTTCACAGAGCATCTTCAAAGTCACATGCCAGCAGTGTCCCCACCCAAAGCCCTCTCCAGCCTACCTGGTGCCATCTTCTGGTAGAGAGGGATCCGAAAAGGATTTCTTGCTTCCAGCATTTCGCTGACCTGCTCTCCCTTCCAAACAGGACATGGCCAGTAACTGCTGTGAACATCCAGGCAAGATGCCAGGTGTTCCTCTCCTTCTGTCCTCCAGCTTACAAGTTATCCCTGCTTACAACCAGTATTTTCCTGCTTTGCTTAGAGATGTCCTCCTCCCTCCAAGAAGAAAAGTCCAAGGGGTTTCCATCCTTTTCCTCAACTGCTTGGCTCAGTCACTCAGCCACTGTGGAAAGCAAAAATGAAGACCATGAGATTTGTGTGCAACAGAACAGGCAACTTGTTTGCCACAAGATGTGAAAGCACACCACGAAAGTTTGCTCTGACAATTCTTATGTTAGGCTCAACAAATTGCTCTCTGATCCTTTTTAATGGCATTTTTTTTCTTCCTCTATTTCACTGATATTTCGAAAAGCTCCAAAACAAACATAGGCATAAATAGTTTTCATCAGAAAGTATTCAGTCTACTTACCTAGAAACACTGCTTGGGGATTTAATAAGGTAATAGCTTGTCTGTAGTGCATCAGAATACTTAATTTCCTGAACAAAGCATTCTAGTACTTGTTAAAGTTTTAGCTTGTACTTAACTTCCTTCTATTGAAAAGCTTTCTCAGAGTCTTTCTCTGATGTAGCATCACCCCATTGATTACACACCTCTTGAAGAGCTGACAGGACCAGACACACTGCTCAGCTGCGTTCAGTGTATAATTCAAGATCATCTCTTTCCATCCTAAATCTGTTTACTGTGGAACCACTCTGGGATACAAGCCTAGTATCAGATTGGTTATTTCGATAAGAAGGGGGTTTTTTGCCATGTCTTTCAGATGGCAATGGAATGTTCCAAAATGCATTAGGTTTAGGTTGTTGTGAAAATGGGATCCACTGTGAAGGTCACATGCAAGCTTAGTTTCTGAATGATTATAAAACTGTGGATACCCAGGTTGAGAGCACAAGTCCAAGTTTTATATAGAAGGTGCCTTCAGCTTGAAGGAAAAAATAACTCCCAGGGAATGAAAGACTAGCTGATTTCCTTTATAAACCCTGAAAAGTCTTTGGGAAGCAGAGACTTGGTCTACAGTTGTGACATCGAGAAATAACCTCCTCTTGCTCCCTGTCTCCTACCTTCCACTTGCCTATTTCCCATAAAGGTCGTTTCCAAACACAATTGATTTGAAAACTCAGATTATTCTGTTAAAATTGCTGACTTTGTACTTGGCACCCTGAGCCAGATTGGGACAATCCCCTCAGGTCCTTTTCCCAGCTAATTTATAGCAATTTTTGTTGAGACAAGGAGTTATGGTCTGCAAAAGGCTTGCTGTCAGCCTCTCATAAAACCCCAGCACCCTGTCAGAGAAGGGGCAGAGCCTGGGAAGAAAGTTTCAGCAGTGATCAGCTGGTTTCCAGTTGGGTGGCCTTCTATACACTGTCCAACCCCATGGGTCCAATAAACCAGCCCTGATTTTGTACTTTAAAAAAACAAAGACACAAACCCTCCTCTACTCTCTGATAGGGTTTTATAAACATGCTCCCAGTCTCTGTGTCAAATTTATTAGGAAGAAATTAATTCTGCTCTCTCTCTCATTGCATGCATGTGGCCAGCCCTTTTTGCTCTAGTTTCTCACTTTTACATGGGGTAGAGAGACTTGCATCATGACTTACACCATTCTGGGTTGTTTTCCCATCAGAAATAAAGAAAGGGGTAAACAAGTCAGAAAGTTGACATATTGGCCTCCAAGGTATAAAACCACCCACATGAGGCAATGTTTATTCTCAGTCTGGCATAAATTCTCCTCTTGTTCTATCCTCTCCACCTTAGCAACCAAAAGAGCACATGATTCAAGAGGTAAAAGGCTGATCAGCAGTGCCAGTAGTGAGCGAACGGCCCAGTTCCGAGAAGGAGAGCATCCTGTCCCTGGAACAGTACTGCCGCTGTACCTGTGCTGCTGCTGGGGGCCTGGCTCTGCCTCAGCCCACAAACCACCTCCACCTACAGATCTTCAGTTCCCTTCTAAGTACAGAAATCTGTACCAGCCTCTAGACAACTATTTATTCAGCTAATATATCTGTCCGTTTACATTAACTGTGGCATGCATAATTTTCCCTGTATTTAGCCCAAATTCTCCTTTTACTTTCAGCTCATTACTCTTACTGGCATCACTCACTTCAGCAGTGCAAAGATTTCACATTTGGCATCACCCTGAAGACAGCCAGAAATGGCTGTTATCACTCTTTTGCCTGATAGATGTCTATGAGCCAATATTCAGACTTTGGACTTTCCTTATAAAGCTGCAACTTCAAAGCCAATTTTCTTCTCTAAACTCAGTCCATAAACATTACTACTTCTACGTAAGAACCATTAGGACTGTTCCCTCAACTGTCCCATCAAGATGATGACCCTATTATAACAGGCTCAGAGACTTTCCAGAAGTACAAAAATAAAAAACATAATTGTAGGGGGAGACTGATTGTCTTCACAAAGAGTGAGTAAATGTCATATTTAATCAAGATGTCGAACTAAATTTTTAGGCATCATAAATGTCTGCTCACTAAAACACATAATTATGGATGATCCTGGAATTTGAGTGTGTAGGCTTTGTACTGAGGAAATTAGTAGAAACCATGCTAAGGAACAGACTTAATTGTAATTATGTGATAATGATAGCACCGATCCCTTAGAGCTGTCTGAAGGATTTCCTGTGTGTATGGGTAAGAATGAACCAGCTGATACTGTGTAAATATATTCTCTTTTTAAAAAACCCAACCTTTTATGAAAGTCCCTTACAAAAGTTTCATAATGGTGTGAGAAGGAGACAATTGATAACCCCCATCATTTCTCTGATGTATATATTAGAAAAAAAATCTAGATTTGGTTTCCATGACTTGCCCTGAAGGCTATGACCAGCTTCCCATGGACTTTGCCATGGCCAGGATTTCATTCTCAGGTATGACTAAACCTTAAAGAAAAACATGTCGCACAAACAATTACAGCATTTTTCATCAACACAAATCTCATCAATCTCAGGAGCACAGACAATCTTTGTTAGAACAATGAATTTGCAGTGGGAACCTACAGAAACCTCATGGTGTAGGATCAGGGTTATTATTACCTTTCTAGTGGTATAAAAGTTCCCTCATTAGGTGCACCAAAAACCAGAGCTCCTTCGCAAAGAAAGAATGCTTCACATCCACTATTAATAAGCTTTCACTGCTGAGGTTCAGGAGAGCCACAAAAAGTTAGTATCAATCTTTCCAGGGAAGCTCTGCCCATCTGCAGCATTTGGCACAGATTTTAAAGTACAGTAGACTTGAGTTTTCCAGGGAGCGGCTATCATTCCTGTGCTCCCTCTAGAGTGACTACTGGAAGCCAAAAGCATTTAAGCAAAGCTAGATAAAATCAGCAGCGCCCAATGTGGGTTCTTTCTGGTTTCCTGCAAGTAAACAGACATGTTTACAAGGGGCTGTACATTCACATCAATCATAAGGTGACTTTGTTTACAGTAGAGGAATTTCCTGCAGGCTTTTGCTGTCCTGGTTTCTTTCTCTTTGTATTTACTTTTGTTCAAATGCAATTTAAAAAAGCCATAGGTACTCCAGCTCAATTCAAAACGTGACACACTGAAATCTGAAGCAGGCTATAATTCATGCCCAGATTTAGTTGTTCTTTTTCTTGTTTGTTTGTTTAAGCTAACACATGCCTCTGCATTAAAAAGCCACTTTCTTTACCCATCCAATGCATCTACACCTGAAAGAAGGCAGCTTTAATTTATCACCCTATAAAGAACTGCTTTTCTCATCAAACCTACAAAACAGCAGAAACCCACCTTATACAGGGGTTGGGCTTATACTTTAGGCATCTAAGAGACAGATTCCCCAAAGGAATTAAAGTAAAAATGTTAGTGAATGCAACTGAAAGACTGGTAGTAACAGCAGTTGAGCAGCAGGGATTAAGGACTTCTGCTGCCATGAATCAGAGTGAACTATTTCTCCACCACTTCACTGAATAAAAATTTACTTCAGTGGGGATTTAATTTGAAGAAACACTACAAAATTTGGCTGGAAAGTTCAGAACTTGGACAGAAAACCATATTGGTTGTTTTGAGATACACATATGCTTAAATAAAAAGTCATGAACCAAAAGTTCAGTCATGCTTAAGCTCCTGGGTACAGATAAGAAAAGACTGCAGCACTTGGGCAGACATCTCACCCACTGTGATGGCACAGATCCTACAGCTGCTCTGTCAGCCCCTGAAGGGATGTGCTCTCTCCAGCTTTCCCTGTCTGAGCCGTTTGCTCTCCATTCTGCTGCATGATTCAACCACACTTTAGGTCACTCTGAGTTATTATCCCTGAGTGCAAGTAAGCATTAAGAGGTCAAATACAGGAAAGGCCAGGAAAGGACCCTCCTTTAACACACAAGTTTCAGAAGGCAAAGCGCATCTAGCCCCCAAAGGCTACAGAAGAGAGATGTGCAAGAATATGAAGAGCAGAGCTAGAGATTTGCCAAGAAGGAAGTAGATGGTGTTTATGAGTGGCAGAAGAGGGAAGTAGCCCCCCTGTTTGCTACTGAGAGGCTCAGTCGCACAAATGGGAGCAGGGCCCACATGACTGTAAGGCTTTGGAAGTCCTTTTCAGTAGTTTCCAATGCACAGGCAATAATTCAGTACAAAAATCAGCCTAGCACAGGCTCTCCTTGTTAGCATCTGTTAGCAAGAATGTCAGCTAATCAATACATTTTTATTGCCAGATACCTACAGGGCTGGAATAGACACTATTTCTGACATTATTTTCAATGTTCTTCTTACACCTCATATTCCTGGAAGCTGTTTTCCTTCACCTTGTGTGGCATCATTATTCATCTTCACCGACGCTTATCTACCTCCATAAGTTTGCAAAAGGCCATCCAGAGAGCTGAGTCCCTCTGGACAGGCTACCAAACTCAGGCAGCTGTCTCCTCCTCACCACTTCATGCTGTCAACCTACAGTTGGGTTGGGCTTTGGCTCTTCATGGTGGTGGTAGCCCTTGTAGTTGACTTGGAATGTCCCCATGAAGCAGTTTCCCTGCTGTAGGTGATAAGAAGGAACAGCGAGGACTTGACAGTACACAACAAAAAAATCTTCCCAAACCTGTAATCCAATTTACAAGCAGCTCCTCGTACCACATTTGTGTGTCACAGGTGAATAGAGCCATGAGCTATATCTGTTAGCAGCTCCTGCTGCAACCATAGGCTTCTGCAGAGCTATTTGGCACCCCAGAGAATATGTTAGCAAGCCTGGAACTGCCTCCTGGAAACTTCCCAGCCTCTCTGTTTGCTTCTCCAGACAGACACATCTTCTCCCATTCCAGGTATCTGCATTTTCCTCTCCCAAACACTGGCAGAGCCCTGGGTTCTTCAGTGCTTTGTGCTTTTGAGGAATCCTGGCTGCACACACACAGAGGGCAGAGATAAACTGGCACATGATGCTTTTCTGTTCCACAAGTGCTGTGTCCCAGGAGGATGAGTAGCACAGAGAGCAGGGCACTCTGAACCAACTAATCACTTCCTGCCTGACCTCTTGGCAAGTCACTCATCTCTCAGGGTCCTGTCCTGCACCTCAGCTATTGAACTGTCTGAAACAGCACCTTAAAGGCACAAGCTCCAAGCTATGCCTCTGCTCTGCTTTTCATTTTTCCTTTGATATTATGGCCAAGCCACAGTCTTTGTGAAACTGTGTCCCAACCTGGATGTAGGGGTTCTCCTTCAGCAAGAAAAAACATACAGTGTTGTGACACCACAGGGGGAACAGGAGGAGACAACATCAAAATTTTTCCAAGATGCCCATTGCCATCATAGAAGCTACAGAGAGCAAGATCTGTCTCTTGTCACATGCTGGTAAAAACCAAGCACCCACCATGCTCTGTCACTTTGCACTAATGCACTTCGTTCCATAAATAATAGTGTATTGGTGTATGGGCCATAGTCAGCAGAACAAGTACCAAGCATATAGGATAAACCACCTCCAAGTTAGTGTCTGAAGGGAGTAAAATGAAGGTAAAATTCATCTACTCTCATTTCAAATCAAGTGAATAAGGTAATATCATTTAAAATGAAGGGGGACACAGACAGCTGTACCATGCACACTTTGGGAAACACATCAATATCAACGGTATCTTGGAATAATATATTTAAGAGAATTATTTTAATTCTGAATACTGTCTTGCCTCAGGACCAGTTTCTATTTGTCCCAAGACATGTTGAAACAATAAAGAACATTTTCTCACCAAGCCCCTGCAAAAAATTTTCTCTTAAGGGTTTAAAAAATTGGCAAAAAGCCTTCTGCAAGAAAAATGGAAATACTCTTTATTGCAAAATCATCACACTCCCTCAAAATGTGCATACAGATATTGGCAACTTAGAAAAACTCACATGTTTAAAAGAAGATCCTTTTCTGGTAAATACAAGTGACCACTCTGCCTTTCATTTTAGAAAGGGACAACATCAAGCAAAACTTCTCAGCATAGTAAACAAACAGATGATTTCTGTAAATACTTACACTGATGAAGCATGTGCTGTATTTGACAGGTAGGTTGTGATATGTTTGTTTAGCTGCAGGACAATGAGATTCTGGAGCTTCTACATGCTAATTCAATCCAAAGGATCATCAAGTATTTTGACGGTTTAGAAATAACCAGGACATCACAATGAACACCCAAGTGTTTGGCATTTGCCTTACATTAACTGACCTAACAAGTCATCTGAATAAACCTGCATGTACATAAAACTCAGGTAAACTGATCAAAATGAGGAGCGACTTTGCATCATGTCTGGCTGCAGCTTTAAATTCTTCAAAGGAAACTGGCTGAAGTATAAGAAAAGAGGTTTACTTCTTCTGTGAGCCCCTTTAGAACAGTATCTGCCACACAGAAGATACTGAGGGAGAAGAAACACATGCCTAGCATCCCATGTCCCGATATTTTGGATGGAAACACTAGGTGCTAGCCTGAAATTCATCAGACTTCAGAAGGAAAAATGTGAGTTACAACAAATTCTTTTTTAAATTACTCTTTTGCTGTAGAGAAGATCATAATGGCTGTTGACCAATATGCAGGGGCACTATGGAATAGCAAAGGATACAAGGACTTGCTGTGGGTCTCTTTGGCAGTGCCTGCCACAGTAGCTCAAAGCCAGCCAGCACCAGGAGGAGGAAGAAAATTAATTTCAGTGTATTAAACAAAAGACCCTGCAGTTATTACCATCCTGAAGCATCCCTGACACAGAGCGGGCTTGCTACAGGAAAAGAAAAAGCAGCACAGTGAAATGACTCCCTTTGCATTATGTACTCAATGCCTACACAGAACACAGACAAAGCCTCGATAGTTTGCAGCCTCCTGGAGGCATCCTGCATGCCAAGAGGAAGGGGTTCATCCAGCCTATAGACAGGTACAGTGTGCACTAGGGATAGGGGTAGTAAGGAAGAAAACTTACTGAACCCAAAGCAATGAAGTCACTGAGAAATGGCTTCCTTGTCTTTGTACTCCATGTGAGGATAAACAAAGTCTCTTCCTCCTTTTACTCACAAGTACCGCAGTGAGCCTGAGTTACCTATTTCATCAGAAAAGGCACTACCCATGCCATGAAGATAAATGAGCTACAACTGGAGGTGTTTTTCATGTTTAAAGCACAGTGGGCAGCAGTAGACACCTAAGTACTTGGTATTTCTCCTTTCTGTAAAGGAAAGGGTTTCTACAATTTTTAAGAAAACCAGAAGAATCCTCAGCATTCCAATCTCCTTGACATTGTTCACAGCGAATATTTGCGTAACAAATCCTGCATACCTGAAATTTCCTTACCCAGGCTGTGTGCATGCTCACACCTGACAGGAGTTCTGCTGTATTGGCTGCCATAGAGATTGCTTGGCAAACATCAGCGATACAGCAGCAAACTCAGCTATTGTCACAAGGAATCCAATCAATTCTAATGTAAAAATTAGTCAAGTGTTCTTCCTTTCCCCATTCTGCTACTGATTAAAAGTTATAACAAACTTCACAGACTTCCTATCTCTCCCCATGTAGTAAAACCATCTGTCTAATGCACTGGGGGGAGAGGGTGCGGCATAACCATTTGCACCGTCCTTCAGCATCAATTCAGAAAAGTGTTTCAGCCTATGATTAAGGTCCTCTGAGTACAACACCAAAGCTAAGCAAATGCCCAAAGACACTGCTGACCTGGCTGTACCAGTGAATCAAGATTTTTAGCTGTCAGGCTTTGAATGAGCATCTTGATGGTGCACCCTGGTCTCAGGGCACGGGCAGCAAACAGAAAGCAGCACTAGGGCAGAGCAGTGATGATGAGCATAAAAGAATAGCATTAGAGCTAGGACAGAAACACTTAAAGATTCAAATCATAGGAGAATGAAATGTACGTAGCAAGAGACATCACAGCTAACAGGAAATGTTTTAAAGCCTCCTCAGTATCAAGACAATTGGACCAGATGATCCACTACAATCTCTTCCAACCCAACCAATTCTGTGATTCTGAGAGAGTGAGGAAAGTAAGTCCTGGTGGCTTGCTCACCTTCTCTCAGGTCTGTGACTCTGAGCTCAGAAGGAAAACTGGAGTGGAGCAGGGAACAACCAGGCCAGGGTTCTTCTAACCCTCATGTCCAGCTGTCCTGCTGCCACACAGACAAGCAGATGTGGCACAAAGGCAGAGTGGAGCATAATTCGGAGGCAGTGTTGGACTCCTGGGGGCAGAAGATGATCACTCGTGCTGTGCTGCCAACCACTCCTGGGATCCAGTCCAGAGCTCTGCTTGCCCTGTGGGACTAAGAAACTGATGCCTCTGGGCACCCCACACAATTCTCTCCATGTTTTGGGGTGGTATGTCCTAGGAGAGCACACACCTGCAAATATACTCCTTCAGGTGGCAAACAGAACAGGAAAGTGGATCTCCATTAGAAAGCAAAAAACCTCCTGATAATAAGCTGTGACTGAAGTGAAATTCTCTTTATGCAAAGCCATGTGATATCCAAAACCAATCCAACTGTCCTTCATTTTGATCTTTACCAGGAATTATTAGCACCCCTCTAGGAGAAAATCCACCTCCTGTATTCTGTTTCCAGCTGGCTCCAATTCACTCATGTTCCAAATGTCCCACTGGATTCTTTTAACATTTTATAAGGTGTCAGCTTAAATTCCTGTAATCCATGGCCCCAACTATGGCTATTAGCATACAGTATGAAAAACAATATTTGGGAACAGGAGAGCCAAACTGTGAAAGTGCAGTCTCTAAATATGGCTGCAGCTTCAGAAAGGAGTTTGCAAATGTCCAGAGATTGGGCTGCTGTCATGTAAACCAGGTCACTTAGACACCAAATCTCCTGATCTGATCACATGTGTTGGAGCTTGAAAGAAGTAGAGAGAAGGAGAACATGTGGAGCTACAAAAAGCCTCCATTTGCAACAATGCCAGTGTACATTGATCTTGACTATATCTCAAACAGGAGAAAATCAAAAGAAATAATCTCCTGTGTCTACTTGGCTTAGGATATCATTAAAAGTGGCAAAATTTCTCTCTATTAATACAGACTATTAAGTTTTTTGTCCCAAGAAAATGGAGGATTCCCCGCTATGTAAATGCTTGTTTCTAATAGCAATTGGTCAGCTAAAAGATGGGGGACTGATTTAAGAATTATTTGGGGAAATCTTGGTGCCTTCTTTTCTGTTGGGTGCAGCCAAGGGCCAGCTGGCTGGTACCTTAACTCTCCTCTCCCTAAGCATCTTGGCAAATGGGTTTTCCAACAGCTCTAGTCCCTCTGGACAGGGATTTTCTATAAGAGCATGCAGTGATAGGACAAGAGGGAATGGCTCTAAACTGAGAGAGAGCATGTGTAGATTCGATATTAGAAAGAAATTCTTCCCCAAGAACGTAATGGGGCACTGGCACAGGCTACTCAAGAAGCTGTGGCTGTCCCATCCCTGGAAGTGCTCAGAGTTAGGTGGGATGGGGCTTGGAGCAACTTAGTCTAGTGGAAGGTGTCCCTGCCCGTGGCAAGGGGGTTAGAACCAGATGGTCCTTCATGCCCAGTCCAACCCAAACCATTCTATGACTCTGTGATAATAAATTAGGAAACCTGGTCTCAATTAATACCTCTCCAAATTGGAGGGGAGTGAGAATAGGGAGGAAGTTTAAGCCTTGGAGAAGATCCAGGTATTACTCACTGAGTGTAATACAGCAGAGTGAAAACTATAGAAAGCTAATAATGAAGTAATCATTAATAACAAATCTGTCGTACCCTAAGCAACAACATATCATCTGCTAGTGGCATCAGTTTAAAATGCTGTATGTACAAGCCCCTTCTGCATGTCAGACTTTGATTTCTTCTCACATTTACCCCTGAAACTACCTTATCCAAAGGAAACCACAACTTTAAAGTGCAAGCCATGAATATCCCCATGGCTACAATGATTCTCAGTAGCATTTGACATTACAGCCAAGGTCATTTATTCACTAGCTAGTAAGGGATCATTAGTGACCTATAAGTGCAAGTCTATTACAAACCTGTAGGTCTTAAATGAGCTAACAGCACATACCGTCTCCAACCTTTTAGGGTAAGTGTGAAGATACCTCTTAGATCAGATCCTCAAGATAGCCTGGGAATACTGATGCATTCAGGTCTGAAATTCATGCCAAAACAACCCCAAATAAAAATGCTGTGAAAAAAAAATCCAGTGTCAGGGTGTCTAGTTGGGAAACAAGAGTGCCAAAATCACTGATTTTGCTGGGAACACAGCTTTGAGAAATTGCAGGCCTATTTAAGAGGTGTGTGTGGGACACTTTACAGAAACACTCTTATTAGCAAACAGTAGAGAACTAATAAATGTTTCAAGTAAGATGAACTTGAGCTTATCTCCATTTTTGGTTGTTGTTGGGAATAATACAGTGATCTTAGTGGATACACTTCCCATAAGTATCCTGGATTGCACCTTTATACTCTAGTGTATGGTTATTGATGAGCAGCATTGTATGTGCAGTTCTTCCCATCTGGGTGCAAAATCTGCACTTGCTATATTTGGAAGCTGAGTAGAGGTTGGCATCTCTCTTCCTTGCCTTCACAGGATGCCCCTTTATAGCCCAGCAATCACCAAGCAGCAGACGATACCTCTAACCAGTCACTCATCTTGACTCAAGTGTTTGTAAAGGTTCCCATTAGCCCATTTTCCTCTGTTTCACACCACCAGCATTTGAGCTCCCATTAAACAGAACCAAGGAGACATTCAAACATGACAGATCATCTCAGGATACTTTATATTTAGAAATCAGCCTCAGGCTACAACAGTTCCCGAGATTCCTACCTCCCTTCAGACCCAATTTATAATGTATCCCCTATGAATCACTTTAATTTCAAATTAGCACTGCATAGTCCCCAAAAGCCACAGAGAAGAATGAGGCTTCTACTGAGCCAAAAAGCCCACAAATGTCAGGAAATGGAAGACATAGCCCTAATCATATGTAAAATCCAATCAGAGTTGTTCCAGTCATTGGAAAGCTTTTCTCACAAACATTTAGGTCCCCCCTGCCCATACATTTTATAATTAGTTGCTTGCTTTTATTTAACAAAATACTTTTCTCACATACTGCCTTCAAGGTTATCCCACTCCAGTCTAACGTGAGCTGGCAAAAGATAAACGTGAGCTGCCTACAAGATAAATCTAGAGAGGAATACACTCTATAGTAAAATCCTCCATTGCATCTGTTCCCTTCACATGAACAACTGCTGCAATCTGGTATTTTTGTTCCAAGATATTTATGTGTTTCATACACCAGTGGGAAGCGATTAGGGAAAGCAGTCCCGACGCTGCAAAGTGCTCACCAGCTGAACCGTGCGTGTGTGGGACGATCAGCTGTCAGTCTGAATCCACATGGATTTTGTTACCTGTTGCCCCTGTGCAACACAGTAATCAATATTAAGGGATTACACTCTAAGAACATGAGTGGGGTTCAGTTTTCTCTAAGTGACCCAAGCACATGCTCAACGTGTTTGTACGAGGAGATCAAGTGAAAGATCCATTAGACAATAAAGCAGCACAAGCCCACGTTCCTGTGGGCTGAAATCAAGGGCACATTTTCAAGCACTGAGTAGGCTAAAGAAACTTGATGCCATCTGAAACAGCCCTCAGCCAGTGTGTGCTGGCTGGATAGAAAATTCTTATTATCTTCTTATCCTGCTTTGTTCCTTGCTGGGTTTTTGCAGTCTCAATAATAAAACAGTAAAGTAACACCCCAGACAGAGAAACTGAAGTGCCACCCTATGTTTTCTTTATGAAGTGCTTAATGTATTTGCCTCCAGTAGCTTCTCATAGAAGCTAAGGATATTCATGGAGAGAGGCATAGCGAAACCAATCTGTGTCTGGAAAAGTTGATATGCTCCTTACTTGCTGTAACCTGAAGCCATTGCCTTCTTTTTTCTCACTCTCCTTTTTTTTTTTTTTTTTTTTAATTACTGGTACATATTTGAGACCTGAGCCAAAATTATATAAGAAGCAATCCTGCTGTGGCTTTGCTGATTACTTGAACAGGTCCTTTGACGGCAATAAACACCCATGCTGATAGCAGAGTATAAGGCAATTTCAAATCAGGCCATAAAGCAGGAAAATCAGATGACTGCTGAAAAAAAAGTCCTAATGTAAGTGCATGTGGTGGTCTACTACTGCAGTGTAACCCCAGGTTCTCTGGTAACTCCTTGTCAAGGAGGTTACAGTGCTTTAAAAACACTGCATGGAAAAATCCCATGGAAACAGGGAGGTTTCCTTCACTCTGCAGTCTGGTAGAGAGCTGATGTCTGCTCCCTCCCCTGTGGGGCTGGGGACTCTGATCCCAGCAGGACCACACGATGCTCTTCCAGGAAGCCACTGACAGCACTGGGACTAAACCTGCAAATCTCAGCCTTTTCCCTAACCAGGAACACAGTCCTTCCTCCAAGATGAAGGAAGAAAATAGACAAAATTACGTTGATAGGCTAATCTGATGACAGATGCTGTGCTGAATATCCACATGAGACACTGATGATAATGACTTAATAATTTCTATATTGAATGCACAAAAATATTAATAATGCATTTCTTTTTATTAATATTTAAAGCATAGTCACCTAGTGTCATACCTGAGCACTCAATTTTATGATTTTGTCTCCAAGTCCATTACATTAATATTAATATATCATGATTTGTTGGCTTGTTGTTTCTTTTAAATTTGCGTCCTATTTCTGAGCCTTGAGTCTTGTTTTCCAGCCATTACATTTTTCCTATGACAAGGAGAAAACTGCCTTGGTTTTCAAAGGCTGAGATTCTCCACTAATTACCTGCATGGCTCTAGGAAATACACTGAATATCACATAACTTGGCATTCCTACCATGTTTCATGTTCAAAGCACTTAACAAAATTCAGTTAATAGGTCTTGCTAGCACTGCTGTATTTGGAGTTAGTGAAAAACAATTGCTCTGAGCAGGACTTGGGACCCTAACAAGGTTCTTTGGAGGATCACACCCTCAGCAAGATTTCTCAGGGCCATGGGAGGACTCGTAACTGGAATTATAGTTTTAGATTCCTCCTGTCATGAAAGCACATTTTTACTAAAGATTTTAGCATTCAAACAGAGCCTCTTCCACTCGTGAGCATCTGTTTATACAGTCTAGGTAATTTTTGCTTAGTTTGTTCCTGACCTACGGCTCTAGCCAACCCTGCAGTAATAAAGCAGTGTACAACATCAATAAAAACAATGCACAAAAAAGGTTTTTAAATTGAAATACCACACACCTCTGTAGGATCTGGAAAGTTACAAAGCATAAAATGGAAGCTCTTGTTTCCACACCTGCCTTTTTTTCCCATCCACCCACCCAAAATTTTAACAGGAGTGTTCATTTGAAGAAAGAAAAATTAAAAGCTAATAGGTAAGAGATGCACACTAGGGATTTAGAGGCGCCTGATCTAGGAACAGGGAAGGTCTCATTACACACCTGGAGAGCCCTTTTTCCTTTCACTGCTAAATCCCACTCTTGGGCATCCCTTCTGGAAGGCTTTCTGAGGTTGGTAGTGTTTGCACTGCTTTGAAATGCAAGTCTCCCCACTTTGTTTGTTTTTGAAATGGTTTGAAAGGGAGGAGCAGACGTCCTTGGCTACTAAAGCTGAGCTTTCCCAAAACACAAGCTGCTGCTCTTTGTTTGCTTCTCGTTAATTAGCTGTGTGTCTAATTAGTGACAGGTTCCCTTTGGCTTTCCTGAAACCAAAGCCGCTCCATGTCAGTAGAGGTCCATCAGGGGACTTGTCAGTGACCGAATGGTTTCCAGCTGCTCTGGGGCTCTCCTCAGGAGCACAGTGCACACACACTGCCATTTACCCCCGAGGGACTGCTGATAGCCCTGCCAAAGGAGATACCAGTCCCTTTATCTGCACTGAACCCCTCATTTCAGGCAGGTCCAATCTGTAATATCCTAACACACATCACATCCTTATTCACTGTGGAGACAGTTTCACAGCAGGATAGGAAACATGGGCTCATTTTCTAACCCTCTGCTCTAATCCACTTTCCCTTCCCAGTGTTTCGCTCTGACACTTAGGTCAAGATTCACCTCAGTTACTGCAGTCCAATAACACTAAGTTCACCCAAGGGTGAAAACTACTTTTCAGCTGCACAGTGCATCACTCAGCTTTCAGGGTACTCACATAGGATACTGTTATTGCAGTTGTTTATTTAAACTGAGGTGAGCTTGGCCTGTTACCAGCTTTAAATTCACCTTTTTGGGGACTCATTGAAAAATCCTTCAGCTGTACATGCTGGTGTGAGAAAGAGGAAGGACACAGACTTGCACCATCCCAGGGGACCACTGAGACTGTTTCTCCCCCACGAACATGCTTCCTGCTCTTCTCTGCTCACTTCCCCCCTACGGGTTTCCATCAGCAGATCCCTAAAGAGAGAGGAGTTTATTTAATTCCCTACTGATGTCAGATCCTGTTGGTGCCAGAATGATTGATGGGCAAGCACCATGACTGACAGGAAGATGCACTTTCAATTAGCTGTGTGGGCCTCTTCCCTCTCCAGCTCTCTCTCCCCAAAGTCCCTCTGGGGCAAGGCCCTCATTGCAGGGTTTCTCTTTGTACCAGAAATTTGTATTCCCTATCCTCTCTTGTATCAGGAGCACCATTTTACAGAAACATGGCTTATTTTAAACTGGGCAAAGCTGAACATGGAATTGTCTTGGACATTAAACGACCTCCAAACCTATCAACCCCAGGCCACCAGAGGAGACATTTCTCCCAAAAGCCACAGGGTTCACAGCATTTTATTCAAAACCTCTCTGAAACCCAAGGTCTGTGATACATGGCAGAAGACAGCTCCAGGGAGTCACAGAGGCAGGAGAAAAAGCATAATCTTTACATGGTTTTGACTCCTATTTTGCAATAACCACTCTAAGAATGTACTACATACAAAAACTGGGATTACTCCTATGAAGCACAATCAAATGCAAGGGAGATGAGAATTCATCCTATTTGGTTTCTTGTTTCTGCAGAACATTAAATATCTTAGCTCTTGCTCTCATTCTTGGTAAATAAATCCAACCCCTGGCACAGCCATTTGTGCAAATACTATGGCATGAGAACATCAGAAGAGCATTTTCATTTCACCTTTTCAAAGGTGATTTATTTGTGTTTATTTCCAGGTTGCACTAGAAATTAAATAGAGTTTCCTAGAAATATTTTCCTGCCCCAAGATTTTCCATGAAGAACAAACAGTACAATATAAACATTGATGGCAGCTCAGAAGACTGAAACCATTCTCCTGTGTCAGAGTTTTAGCAATAGCCAGATGTGGGTGAACAGCAGGTGCCAATAGAAAATATCAGCTCTGAGCTCACATGCTCTTCACCAGCCAAGTCCAAAGCATGCAAGGTTATTATTTTGCTTCCCACAGTAAAGGTGATCTAGTCAGTAACAATGGTGTGGAGATGAGAGAAATCAGGGCACGAATGAAGAACTAGGCTATTCTGGGTCAGTCGACTCCAGAAACAAAAGCATCGGGCTAAGAGTTGAAGAGATATGTAGAGAGACTTTGCTAGTGATGTACTGGGTATATGAACATCTAAGACCTCCTCTACTCATCAAATAAAGCTGTTCTGAGTAACTTATATGACATTAAATCATGGCCAGAGAAACTTATCCTAACTTAAATCCCCTGTAATTGGTTCTCTGTGCCCCATCCCTCCATCTGCAAACAGGGTTTGATCATTTCCAGTAGCTCTACACAGACCACACTGCAAAGCTCACGACTCCCAACCCATTGGCTTTATATATTTCCAGAAGCACTGTTGTCTTGAGTTTACAAAGCATCTTGAATTCAATTCTGGAAACACACACCTAGAGCTTGCCTTGAATTTATATGTAATCAACAAATTTAAGACAAACACTTCTGTACTAGCTGGTACAAATGTTCCTTACACAAAACTAAACAGTGTGCCAGTATCAATAACAATTAAATACAGTTACAAAATCATCTATCATTTCCAGCAGTGAATCAAATCTTCCTTGTTTTAGACAGGCAACACCACTCAAAGTCAGTAACATTATGCTTGTACTGTTTGAGGAAGAACACTCCAAAAGACTGGAAAAAAATAGCCTCTAATAGAGATCCTTTCCCACATTTCCACATGGAAAAAGAAACCCTAAAATATGTCACTACTGCAGCCTTCCAGCTTCTGTTGCTTTTCTAGTTCAAGTTAAAAAAATGCCACAGTCCACAGAAATGCATGAAAAAGAAATCAAGCACCTGACATACTTGGTTTACGATTTAAGTGACGTGTATAGGTCCTGTATGACTCATTGCTCATCCTTGGTCAACTACAGTTAGGAAAACAACAGTGGGAATTAAAATGGGACAGAAAATCATGAAGGAACAAAAGCTGACACATCAGTCAGCCTAACCCCAATCTCAGTTACAGCATGTGAGCCTGGACTAAGTCTGCTAAAATCAGTGCTGTTCTTCCAGACTTACATACACGAAACAGAAATTAGGAGGTAGTTCTGACAATAAATCAGAAGATGTGCAGTATCATCACTAGTTTCACTGCAGATGTTGTACTGCAACACATGCCTCTGGTAGGGAGATACTATAAAACAACTGAAGCCTGACAGTCAGAATTGGCTTGGACTCCAAAAGTTGGACTGCTTCTTATGGGTTGCACACTGAGGGATGGCAGGCTTGTCTACACACTGCCTGCTGAGCAGTCGGAAATGAAAAGGGAATCTGGCTTCACTCACCACTGTTCATCTGTTGGGAAAAGAATTTCCAGGAAAAACAAGAAAATATATTTATTCTTCACTTTCTATTAACTTCCCCTGCAATTACACATGGCTTAAATCTAGTGCAAAGTCAAGACCAGGCAAAAGAGAAATAGAGTTGTCTTTGGAGAAGTAACTTCATTATGTGCAATGTGGAGCCAGATCCTACATCAAAAAGGCCATACTACAAGGAGTTCAGCAGGCCATGAGGGAAATAAGAATTTGAGATCTAACAAAAACAAGGAAAAAGGAATGTCTTTTTAGATACCTCATGCTTTCAAAACCAGGGCAAGAAGCCTATAAGGAACACATCTAGTGCCAGCCACTGCAGCACATCTGGCTTCAAAGCTGCCCTTGCAACACTACATGTGTTTTTTCACGTCTGTGTCCATAGAAAAGAGCAGTAAACTGTTCTAGAAGAGCTGTGTTTCAGTCAGATTTGGGACGGAGTTAGAAAAAGCCAAGTGCACGCTATGTAGGGAGTGCTCACAGACCTAGTACTAACTCCTAAATAGCTTGTCTCTTTATCTAATAGAAATTACACTGGGAAATGAGAGAGATGTGTTCCCTGTGAAACACCTCTAATATCACCTGTAACATGAAGCAAAAGAAAGGCAGAAGGATCTGATCCAACCACTGACCCTGCCAACAACATTTGTTTCAGCCACTGCAGCAGAGATGGGTGGGACACAGTCCTGTCTATGTGTACGAGACCCGTGGGCAGGTAATAGGATTCAGAGAATCCTTTTGTGAAGCAGCCCCTTGACCCATTCCTCCAGTCGGGCTGGCTGGAATGAGCAACTGGGTGGATGTTCCGGCTGGGGACATTTCTATCCAAATGTCGGAGAAATCTGCCCCAGAGCAGGACGTCCCTTTTCCTCGCCCGCTGGCCGGTGGAAGCGGCAGAGCAAGCGCATCCCAAGGACCGTCTCCAGGTTACTGGTGCCCTCTGCCGACCAGCGGGAAGACGAAGAGCCTGATGGGAGAGCGAGGGGAGAAAGATCCCATGAGTCCGGCAGTCAGCGTGGAAAGGTCTCAAATACAACGTACAGACCACACTTTGGCGTAAGAAGCTCCTCCCCTCTCCCCAGTCTGACCAGGTACCGCACGCAGCAACACATCTGCAAAGGGACGACATGGTCACTGTGAAATCATGTGCATGAGACCATTCCAAGTGTCTTTCTGAACCTCAGCCCTCCAACAAGCGAAGGTATTTTAAAAAATCACCAGCATCTGCAGGTTGTCTTCACTGAACAGCCCCCTCAGCACACACTGAAGTGCATCAGCCCCTGCAGTCCCGCACCACAATGGTGGTGGAAGCGCAGTGTGGCCCAGGAGCACTTTGTTTGTTCTGAGTGAAAGAGGGGATTATCTTAGTGGGCCTAGACAAGTGCCCTGAAGATTCAAGCGATGTCCAGAGACAGCTGAAAACAAGCTGTACTGCAGCCACTCTGATGGCAAAAGATAAAGGGGCTGATGGCTTAAAGAAAAGGGTTCATTGCACAGGAGAAATGGAGGGTAAATTGGTCTTTTTATTTCCTGCTCATGTCAGCTCGTGATGAATTAGGAACAGAAGAAGAACCCTGACAAAGAGCTCCCATAGGCCAACCAGCAGGCTGAGAATTTGGGAGGTTCAGGTCTGCAGGGACCCCATGGCTGCCTTTTCACACCTGCCCAGTTGTCTGTAGGCTTGGGGTTTGACTGCAGGCTGGGAGGCAGGAGCTACCTGGGGACTGCTGCTGTGACTGGCAGAACAGCTTCCCTCCCAAGGCTGATGAAGAGGCTGAGGAGAGAGGTAGAGGAGCTCTTTGCTAAAGTGTACCCAGGCTCTTGTGCCAGAGCCAGCCAAGCAAGAGGAGTTGCTGTAACTTTGCCCCTGGCCTGTCAGGGTTTTTTACAGGACAGAAACATTGCTCTCTTAGCACAGCTTCAGGAGAGACAGCACACGGGTTTCATGCCCCACCAGCTCTGAAGAACAAGCACTTGCTGGCAACCCTTCAGCTCTAGCCTGTCCCTGTACCCAACAGCCCAGGAGCAGCTGGTGCAGGCTCAGAGCACCTGCACTAGAGGGTTGTGCAAAACCCCAAAGCCACATTACTGTTTGCCACACAGAAAAGGGTCAATCAGCCCTTTCAGATTGATCTGCCACCAGATCTTACAACAAGTTTAGCCCTTGGCCACCCACAGCAATGTTATATCCACTCATGTTAGGGTGTCACTGGGCAGAAGGAGCCTTTTCCCTGACCTGTCTCGAAGCCAGCCAACCTCGGTAAGAGCTGTACTTCCTCACCTGCCTCAGTGCATGTAAGTGTGCATCATTCACTGCATCCCACACTTTAGGTGCCAAAGAAGAGCACTGGCCTTGGCATCTGCTCTGCAGGCCCAGGAGGTATGCACTGAAAGCCTGCTTTCAGGCTGTGGGAACAGCCCTCTAAGGTCTCCATTAGACAAGGCGATGACAGTTGCACTTATATAGGTGACTAGGTTTCACCCATAAGAGACAGGCAGAAGGATGCTTTAACAAAGGGCACACCAAAGACATGCACCTTCTCTTGGCTAACCTCTGCCCTCCTCGTCCTTGCCACCCACAGTGAGCTAAGGGTGTTCCCCGAGGTAGAACAACCAGTTCTGGTGGCAATAGCTTGGCTTGTCACAGAGCAAGAGCCAGAACTTGCAATAAATTGTTCTACAAAAACATTTTCCCGCATGTTTTCCCTTTGGTGGCACTGCAGCACCTCCCCTTCCCAGGTGCCCTCTCCTGGACTGGACCTCAATTAACTCACAGCCTCAGGCTATAAATCAAGTCAATAAAAGGGGCTGTAAAATAAACATGAACAGATCTTCCCCCTTCCATTCAAACGTACTGAAGTGGCAAAGCCTTTTTCCAAGCAGAGCTTAGACACCCTGTACTTCACTGGCCTCACAAGAGGGAAGCCAATATGCTCATAGATTAATAGAGGTGACCTGGTCACTGGGATACAGGCAGTGCTAGGAAGTGCCCCATGGCTTGGAGGTCAACCTCAGGTCGCTTATTCAGAATTTCCATGCGGTGGACAGTTCTAAGTTACAGCTCACAAGAGTTGGAAAATATTTTAGAGAGGGAGGTTAAATAAGCAATGTTGTTGGGTTTTATTAAAAGGCCTGGCCTACCAGAACATAAAAGCATACATTTCATGCAGCAGACCTACCTGACACCTCAAATAAGGAAGAAAAGTAGATCTTCAGCACCAGAGCCAAAATCTGCTCCAAGGGATGCCCAGGAGGTCAGTAAAGTTGGCTGCGTGACACTGTCAACACAAAGGACTAAATTCTGCTGTCAAAGCAGCAGCCATGAGAACTGTGACCTTTTTTAATAATTTGAAAAGGAAGAGAACAGAGGATATGTAAGCCATTGTTTTGTGTAGTGCTCCAGTGTCTAAAGCTTCCAGCTGAAAACAGGGCCACAGCATGCGAGGTGCTGTAAGCCCAAGTGAGAGAAACACCCTGTTTTGAAGTAGTGAAATCCCTGTAGGCATGAGGGGGTAAGATGATAAAGCAAGGAGAAAAGAGCTTTGGCCTGGTTCTCCTGATCCACCCAAGGCCCTATATACCCTCACTGGGCAATAGAGCAGGATAAACCCTTCAAAGGCTGTTGGGAACAGTCTTTTAAAGTAAGATGACCCAATTTAGGGAAGGTTCTGCCTTTCAACCAACTCTCCATGCTGTCCAGCAGCCTCACTCATCTGGTCTACAGAAAATAAGCCAGCTTTATTACTCCAAATCACTGCCAGTTCCCTGCATGCTCCAGAGCCTGCATCAAACATTTTTATAGCCTTAAAAGCCATATGGAACCTTGAAATACATTATCCACTTTCCTAGGTCAAAACCAGCAAAGTAACAGTAATTCCCCAAATCTTTGCACTACCACACCCTTTGGAAATTCTCCATCTCCCTTGTAGCTCATAATCCAGCCCCAAGGAGTGTCTAACTCATAAGGAGACTGTTTGCTTGGAGCTAAATCCTCCGCATATTATTGTTAAGAAATGGATGAGGCAACTGTAGTCTGTTTTCATTAGCAGAGGATCCAAAGCCTGTTCAGAACTGAGCTGCTCCTTGCATTAGGGAGTGAGTGAGCACATGGGCACACACCCACAGTGGAATGAGAAGGGTTAAAATCCTTAGGTCTATCCTTTTGTGGCCACTCTTTCTGTTATTGTTGGTTTGCAAAGAAGTGCTCATTCAGAGAAGCAGGTGAGACATCTTTAGAGTCATGAGATGGATCAGAAGATACAGAAAAAAAGAGTTCAAGAGAGGAAGAAAAAGTTGAAGGGGACTGAAATCTTCCTTCAAGTCTTTGTCCCTCCTCTATAAATGGGCAACTATGACAATGCTCCTGTAGTTTGTCCAGTTAATTATAGAACAATACGAGGACCTGGGCTGTGATGGATTGGTGATTTACAAGATAGGAATGTGAGAGCAGAGAATGGCAATTACACGAGCACTTCCACACTGCCTATATAACAGGGTGTTTGACTAAGGAACAGAATCCCTCGTATCTGCCTTCCCCTGATGATAAGAGCCGAATGCCTCACAGGCCCAGGTAAACAACAGTTTGGCTTCACTCAGTCTGGAGGGGATGCCCGTTATCCTTCCCCGCCCCC